>WBNO01032994.1:93083-123584 GCA_013400575.1 Peucedramus taeniatus
GCGATGCCGACACAGCGGGACGGCGGCGCCGGGAGCACCATGTCGGCTCCGGGCGGCCTCGGGGGCAGCCTCGGCGGGGACGGCGCCCACCAGGTCCGGGTGAAAGCCTATTACAAGGGGTGAGTGCGGGCGCCGAGCCCCCGCGGGCGGCCGGGCGGAGAGCAGCGTCCGAAGCGGCGCCGCGGGTGTTCGGGGTACCCGGCACGGGCTCCCGGGGATACTCCTGGCTCAAGCCCTGGGTATGCCCTGGCTTGTAGGGGAGGAGGGAAAGAGCGGAGGAAAAACACTCCACAACCAACCGGCCGTGCTGAAATGGATGTCAAGTGCAGGACTGGTGTCAGGGTTTGGGGGAAAAGTCGGAGCCTCCCTTCTCCTGGGGTGGCCGTCCCGGCGAACAAGGATGTGCCTGAGCAGCCTCTGCCCTGCTCACCCTGCTTCCCTTCACCCCCAGGCCTTGGCTGCCAGTAATAAGTACATATTCCTTCATAACACACGCCAAAAGTCACACTTAGTATGATCAGGATCCAGCTTTGGTCTTGGTCTTTCTATGTTAAGTGATGTTCAGGACTAAAGGAAGAGGATGTTTGTATGAAAGTTTGTTTCATGGGTTTTTAGGCTGTTTGCCAGGGACCGAGCGATTTCCAGGGGAGTCTGTGAATGGTAACTCAGATACATCTACTGTCAATTATGCTTCTGCTGTTAAAAAAATCCCAAAATACTGGGTGGCTGTGAAATGGAAATCTGAATTTCGTGGACCTAATTCAGTGGCTCTCCAGCAATAATACACAAAACAAAATAAATGTCCTGCCTTGGGTTCACAGCCCACTATTAAATAGTAACAGTTACAGGACTTAATAAGTTTCAGTGCAAGGGTTGCCAGTAGTTCATTGGGCCATTAAGTTTGAGGGGAGGTGATCTAAGCAGAAAACAATGTAGATTGCATTTTTGGATTAAGAGGTGTATTACATGTTCACTATTTATTCTCTGCTATCTCTAGCTGTGTAATTTTAAGGAGAGGTTTAGAAACTACGCTGAGCATTTGGTATTTGATGCTGTGTTTGGTTTCTGGCTTGTGTCTACTTTGGGGCTTTTCTTGACAGAAGTCTGTAGAATTTACTGTAGAGACTGGCACAGTCTGTGGCTTTAAAGGACATATGAGACACTGTCAAAGTATGTGGAATTCTGAGCTCTTTATTTCACAGTCCCTTTAATCCACTTTTTTTTAAGGAAGCAAAGATGCCCCTGGCTATCAGCTGGTAGAGGTGTTCATTTGGTCAGACAGTGAACTAAAATGGGAACTCTTCTGGGTGAAAACCATTTATTTTTCTTCTGCTGGGTCAGTTTTAATCTTGATCATTTCCACATGCAATCACATGTATTCTTGCTTTAGCACAGGGAGGAAGCAACCCAGGATTGTGGGAGTGAGGAAAAAAATCTGCTACATTGAGCAGGAATGCTGGCTCATGGCACTGCTAATAATTTCACAGGCACTGGAATGTTTCTTTTGAGTCCTGTCCATTGAGTTTTTATCTGTTAATGCAGTTATCAGTTTAATAATGGCATTGAGTCATAGAGGGTGTTGGTTAACCATTGTGAATACCAACAAACTAACAAGCTGAATGCCTGTCATGATTTATTTTGAGATGTAAGCAAATTATTCTCTCCACTTTCTTACAACAGAAAGTCTCAAGCCCCTTCTCAGACTTGCACTATCAAGTGGATATCAAAGCCAAACATTTTACCTGCACTTACCCTGAAATGACTCGGAGACTGAGAACTGAATGCTGATACCAAAGCAGCTTTTTCCCTGTTCTTCAAATAAACTGTCTCAGAGCAGGATCGAGGAATTAATGGGAAACAGTGTTAATCAGGAAATGTTAATCTCTCCTAATTTCCTTCTAATGGAAGCATTTAAGTGGGTTGTAGAAGTTATTGGGAAAGTCTGGCTGTGAAGGTCTTTTCATCTTCCATAAAGAGTTTCTGGTTAAAAAGAAAAAGAAACAAAAAACCACCAAGCCAACCCAACCCAGCCACTTAGAAGCACAGATTTGTTCTTGAAACGTTTGGGAATCTGATAGTCGGGATACTTGCCTGGGGCAAAGGGCCGAGCCTGAATCCCCAAAACTCAGCTGGGTCTGGCCGGGAGCCCAATTGCTTTTCTCGGCCAAGACAAAGACTTCACACAGGACCCTTTGAAGAGTCTGTTGCATTGAACCGTGCAGTGGTAATTCTTTATCTGAAATTCATGAAATATGTTAAAACAGGACGGAAAATTTTCCTAAAAATGAACACAGAGCATGAGAATAAGGGGATGGGGAATTCCCAGAGACTTGGGAATTAGGGCATTAAGTTGAATTTTCCCAGGTATTTCCTTCTCTCAGTTAAACTGTTCTTATCTTCCACATAGGATTGGTTGTTTAAAATTCTTTAAATAGTGTTACATATTTTAAAGAGTTACTGTGATCTGTGCAGTGTGTGTAACAGAGGTTCCTGAGGGGGTTTTTGGGAATTCACTCTCTTACTCCAAAGGTGGATTTTTGTTGATGCAATAACAAAGTACAGCAGCTCCCAGTGTGTGGCACTGATCAGCATCTGTAATTACAACCACTTCAGCACTCTGATGATATTCAAAGTTTGCCTTTTGTCTTACCTCCTTTGCTGGAGATGCTTTTTGTCAGGTCAGTACAAGAAGTTGTTACATCACTCATACATACTTTGTAGGAGTAGGGAATGGGTAGGAATAATTCACTGCCAGTGCTCAAGGAATCCTGTAGAATTCATGCTGACTTAAAACAAACAAAACCAAACAGCTATAATAACCATTTTTCTGTCACTATTAGATCTGCTAGCATGTGTTCTTTCAGTGCCTGACATAAACTTTATGCTGGTTTTAGCTGTGTAGGCTGTAATGTAGGTTAAATTTTTAATAAAAAGGGGTAGATAGCAATGCTTTGCTCACCTTCAGTTTGATTTGGTTCAAATGAAGAACATGCCTGACAGTCCTCTCATGATACATGGTAAACCTTCTTCTTTTCTTAATTTTAATTTTCCTTAATTACTTCAGTTACATGAGTGGGAAAAGTGTGAGGAGAAAATAAATTATAATTGTAAAATTAAAATTTACCTCCATAAAGATTTCCAGAGAATTAATTTCTTTAGGATTCTTGAATTCTTCATAATTTCTTTTTATTTTTCTTTGGCACTTTTTTGGATCAGTTCCTCAGTACAGTGTCTTGTGTTGTCTGTTGACAATCAAGTTCTTTGCAGGAGAGTGTTCAGATCAAGAAAACTTTGGATTAAGCCTGTGAATACAATTTCCCCCTTTCTGACAATATATTTTTTCCAGAAAAACAGACTTGCACAGGGGAAAGCAGTACTTTAAATGGTTGTGAATAGCAGTGGCTGCACCTCACAGTACAGAAATGACACAGAATGAATTCCCCAGGAGTCCTGTGGGGGTTCATTACAGGGAGCTTTAATTAGACCTTTTCAAGATCCTTAATGACTGGTCCAGGTGTGGGATGCATGTGTGGATATGTAGGTAACATGTATAATGTGTCTGTACATTTCCCCATACATAATATGGGATATATGAGGCTGCAGGTGGAAAAGTCTAAAGCAGTAGTGTGTGTTCTTACAGGGTTGTTCTCTCACAGGAGTTTAAGATCAGAGTGAAAAATGAGGTACAAATATTGAATTGTGTTTAATTGTTGGCATCAGTTTTGGGGTTTTTGTGTTGGATTTTTTTTTTTTCTTTTTTTTTTTCTTTTTTTTTTTTTGTTGAAAGACATTACAACTCTTGGATGATTTGTAAAAGAAAGTGAGGAAAGCCGTTTGATCTCAGGAAAGGTGATCAATATTGCCTTCTATGTGTATTTAAAATATGTTCTCTAGTGTGTTTAGGTTTACCATTTGCCTTTTCTCAGTCTTCCTAAGATTTACGTTTTACTGCTTCTGATATTTGCAGGATATTGACTCAGGCCTTCTAGTAATATGAATAAATGATCTTTATTAATATTTATGAAAGATAGAAGTGATAGCATTTTCAGTGAAAGTAATTCAGGACAAGTTCTGTCTTGTATATTTGCATGTTTCCCACTCATAGGTCCCTGATTAAGACCAACTATAATAGAGCTAAAACAAATAGTAAAAAATCTGGTGCTTCCATAGTAAGAGTTAATTGGCGCCTCCAGATGTGGTGGTGCAAAAGGTGTTCTTGAATCAGATTTTCTTCTAATTTCCTGTGTGTGCCAGGAGGGGATAAAGATACTTACTTCATCTTGGAATAGCTTTATGACAAACATGCTTATTCCAATCAGTGTATTACCTTATCTTCACCATAAGGAAAGGCCTCTTGTCAAGAAAATTTTGCCCACATCTCAGTAAAAGAAAACATTTTGTGTCTTTAGTGCAAGTCAGCAGGCTATGGTCCATATTCACTTTGCTTTGTCCCTTAATTTGGCCAACTAACTTTAATTTCAAATGCAAAATTTTTTCTCAATAGAGTTTAGCTTCTTCTTGGACTGAGTGAATCCTGCTTTTTCCTAAGGAAGGCATCATCAGTGCTGTGTTAGGGGCAAGAATTGTGGAGACACAAAGGTGTGACAGCAGAACCATTGTGAAAGTGAGACCTGTGTCAGCAGGAAACGCCAGGGTCATCAGGGAAGTTCAAATGGCAAAATAAAGCAGTAGGGAGACCTGTAACCTTTCAGTTCCTGTGTTATGTAGATATTGCTTGTGGAACCTTGTTTACACTTGACATCATCTTTCTCTTTTAATATTGCTGTTGGCTAGAGCTCTCTGAAGAACTGATTACTGTCTGCTATAGCAGAAGAGATATTCCAGATTATTTGGTAACTTTGTATTGTTTGATGCATGTCCTGCTAGAGGTATTAGAGTAGTAGTTTAGAGAAAAATCTTTAATTCTGAAATAATTAAACTCTCAAAGGAAAACTGGTTTGCTACATAAAGGTACCAACAACTAGTAAGAGATTTTTTTTCAGTTGCCACCAGCTTTTACTTTAGAGATATGAAGAGATTCCAAGGCTGTTCAGTACATCTTAACATTGTGATTTTTCATTTTTGCTGCAGTACAGATAAGTCTATTCTAAGTGAGCTTGAATCATCACATTTGAAAATGTGCTGAACAAATTTTCCTAATATATATATATATATAATTTAATCTTCAGTTTTTGCTGAAGCATCAGTGATTACAGTCTCAAAAAGTGTGGTCTGTAACTTTCTGATTTTCTGGCAGTAGTAGTCATTTAACAAACTCCCTATTGACTAGTTCAATCCCAGAAACCCCTGCAATGTAAATAAATATAAGTATAAGTATAAATATAAATAGTTTGGCTTCTCAGCACTCTTCAGAACAATTTTTTTTTTTGTTTAAGAACATATTCCACAGTGAATATATCTTTGCTAAAATGTGAATCAAGGAAGGTAAACTCAGTGGAGCTGCTAACTAAGCAGTGCCTTATTTCCTTCCTGGAAAAACAGGAAATACAGGTTAAGGCTTTGCCTGCTAATCCAGGCTTGCTGTGGTGGCTGCTGTGTGTCTGTGACAGTGACACGCTGTCAGATCCTGTCAGATCCACCTGGATGACACTGGGTTCCCAGCTGGTGTTTTGGTAGAAGATGCAAAGGGAGACCTTGGTGTCTGGGGGAAGAGTTTGCTGGGTTGGATGGATGTGGCTAGGGCTTTTAAATAAAGCCCATTTGCTCTAAATGATGGTGCTGTGTCTAAATACCAGGGTCCAGTTGTTTGTTTTGCATTTTGTCTCACATGGAAAGAGCAGGAGTGATTCCTCTCCCAAATCACGTAGCAGCTTTTTGACTGCTTTATTCAGATTATTGAAGAGATGTTGTGTTTATCCTGGGCACGTGTCTGCCATATTTACTGGAGTCTGTCCCTAACTAAACCCAACCCAACTGATAATGCTCATAAATCCAGAAGCAGGCTTGCTGTTCTTCCACAGTGCTTAGAAATTGCCAGTTGATTTTATTCCTGCTGCTGCTCTCAGAGGAGCCTCAGGCAAGCAGTTTGGTTTTTGTGTGCTCTCTGCCCCTCCTGAGCACTGTTCTGGTTCCATAAGCACAGCATTTTATGTTAAGTCACCTTCTTGATCTCAATCTGCCCATGCCCATGATGATTTAAAGATATTTCACTTGCTGCATACGTACACTTCAGTCTGGTAGGAGCCTTGATGGGATTTCTGATCAGGTAAAAACTTTGTTGCTTCAGTTATTTTTTTCAGTTCCCCCAAACAGTCCTGGGCACTGGCACCCACTGCAGCAAGTCCAGCTGGGTGAGGTTTTTATGGGAAGGTTAATCTGGTAGCTCAGACATGGGGCTTTTATGCTATGTTTGAGCAGTGTGTTGTAAACAGCCTTCCACCTTCCTCTAACTGTGTCTCCCAGCTCCTTTGTTTAAGGGTCTGAGCCCTGTCACCTGTACTCCTTTAAGGCCACCCAACACAGTGGGTCAGCATTTTTTGCTAACATATAAAAACCAGGTTAACTCACTTTTAATTATCACAGAAATACCCATTCTGCATAACAGTAAAGCAGTACATTTCAATTCTAAGTACAGGGATCTCTGTAAGCCTTCCCCTTCATTGTGTGAAGCACCACTCTTTTTTTAAAGGCACTTTGAATATTTGCACATGCCCTCACATCTGCTAGGAAATCTGTTTTGTGTTTGTCATTAATTTTTCATAACATCTACACAATCAAAATTCAGTTGGAGTAGATGTATGTGTTTTTACATTTTGATACTACTAACTAAATAAGTGTTAAAGAGGAAGTAAAACCAGAAATATGTTTTGAACATTATTCAGACATTTGCAGCATTTCATTCTTGAGTTTCCACTGTAAGAGATCTAATTTCTCTCTGTGGTTAATGTCTGCTGCAACTCACTTCATAGTTACTTGGGCATAAAATCTGAGTTTTTCTGAAGCAGATACCTGGAGGATTAAATGTCAAGTAATAAAAATCACTTGGAGCCCAACTTTGCTATAAGAAGGGAACTTAGGTATTTTATTTTACTTTAACATTTTGGAGGGAGCTGCATCAGGGACGGGGCTAATATTAGTGATGTGTGGAAGGTGTTAGAGACGGTGATCAGTGCTATGTTTTGTGGAATACTTTCTGAAGTTTGTTTTTCTCTTTCTCAGGGACATCATGATAACCTATTTTGAGCCTTCCATCTCCTTCGAGGGGCTGTGCAGTGAAGTTCGAGACATGTGCTCCTTTGACAACGAGCAGCTTTTCACCATGAAATGGATTGATGAAGAAGGTAAATCAATGCTCATCAATACATTGCTCAACTTCCCAGCTTTTCTGTACCTTTCATCTTTTCCTTTCCCTCTGCCTTCATAAGATAAGCTTATAAAACATAGAATCCGACTCCAAAAATAAGTTATCCAATGCCTTCTTAAGTAGAGCTTAATGAAGAGGTATTTGTTTTACACTACTTAGTGTGTGGCTTGCTCTCTGTCTTTATAAACCAAACAACACCTCAGTGATTATGAAAATGTTAATTCAATATTATGATTTCTTATGAAGGCAACAGAAACTATTCCTTTATACTGCTGAAGATTCCCTTTATATCTTATATTTTTGAAAGAGTTAAACAGACATTAAGTTGTACAAATTGCAGTATTTATCTAAAATATTGATATAATTTAATGTATAGTTGAGTTGTATCTGTAACTAAAAACATTATATCTCAAGTGTTATTATCAGCTGTTACATTAGCAATCTAAAGTCTGTTAACACATAGCTAATAATAAAACTTCTTCCAAATACTAATGATGTGTAGGAGCTTTTCATCAAAGTGCAGTGACAGCCTTGACTGAGAACTCATCTCTAGTTGCTTACATTATCCAGCTTAAAGTTTACCTTGGATGAAAAAAGTCCAGAGTCTGTTCTCCCTGTTAAAAGATGCCATCCATTGAGCTGTGTGTGTGCAGTAGTAATTTTTTTGAAGGTTATTTGTAGGTTCTGTTTTCTCAGTGGAATTAGTTCATCCCCCACATAGGTTTTGAGCTACAGCTATAAGGAAGAGCCCTCTGAATTATGAGATTGCTGTGGAGTTATTTTAGCTGATGCAGTACATAAAAGGCTGCAGAGTGCAGTGATTTGTTGGCTGTGGTTGGTGTTTGCATGCAGCCATCAGCATAAATGGTGCTTATGGAACTGTTTCCTCCCGTTTCAAATTGGGTTACTGCCAGTTTATTCAGTGCCTAAAGCTAAATGTGGAGCAAAGTTGATTTTTGGAAGTGCCGTTTAGGCAGGTGTGTTGAAGATTATGTGTCTTAGGAGTCTGAGCAGGTGGGATTTATTCTTCTCCTTGTCATTCCAAAGTTATTTATACCAGGCAGATGCAGTACAGTAAAATGAACAGTGTTTATGACTGAACTGTGCAGCAGAGCTACTGGGAGTTGAGCATTTAGTTTATAATAAGCTGGCTGTGTTGTTTTATTATCAGGAAGATAATGGACTCCTCACTGCAGTGGAGGAGTCTGCAGTGTCAGTCATAGCAAGAAATGGATATATCTTTTTAATAAACATTTTGTACTGATTCAATCATTTACTTGAAGCCACAGTTTGTTCTGTCTCAATTTCTGCTCTTTAATTAGTGATAAGTTTATTAAAAAAAAGTTGCAGTTTGCCTGAACTATTTTCATGTGTAGGATTTGATTTTCACAAGCAATCCATGTTTTCTTTAATCATTGACTTACAGTTTAATGTCAGTGGAGAAAAAGTTAATCTGCCAATGAGGAATGTGTTTAAAGCAAATCCTCTTGTCTTTATTGTGAATAATTCTTGCATGTACAATACATGGCTTCTCGCCAAGCTCCCTGCCTCTTCTCTCAGCACCACTCTGTAGTGTTTTCACTTGATATTCTTTCTAGAAACCTGTTTTGCTATACTGGTAAATGCCTGTATCACATCCTCTTCATCAAAACTGAAGTTCACTGTTGAACAGTAGTATAAGGAAATGTGTGGGCTCTAGGCTGGTACTTGTTACACTATTACTCATCTTTTTTATAGTCTGAGAGAAGATAAAGGGTCTGGGGCATCACTACTTCCTGACTAAACTGGATTTAGCTGGACACAAGGTTTTGATTTGTCATATAGTAAATGCCTTTGCAAGATGAGGGCTTCACGTGTAACTACTCTGATTTCACAGAGGTAATGGCACACAAAGATAGAATTTAATTGAGTGGAGTCATTTCCAAAATCTTCAGATACAACTGAAAAATAGAATGAACTTGATTTGATTTTAGACAAATTTATATTTTTTTTCCATTTATGGTCAGTTCAGCTTCACTCTGCCTTCTGAAACATCCTGTGGGTTGTACACTGGCCTTGTGTGTGTCTTCACTCTGTTGTTTCTCACTATATAACTCAAAAGTAAATATTTTCCTATGTATCCCAGCTGTCTTTGACTGCAAAATTTGTACTACTCAAGCCTGTTGAGAGAGATGTCTGTAAACCTTCTGTTCTGAGTTTGCTTGTTCTTGAGACCCTCTTTTGCTTCTGCCAAAAGGAAACACAGAACTGTTTGCACAGGTGTCAGAAACAAATGAAGAAAAACTGGTTTGTTGATTCTCATAGTGAGTCTGAGTAAATACAATTATTCCTTCTCCTCCCACTCTGCTCTGCACAGTGTAAGTTTGTGCTGTGGTTGGGCACTGTGGTGTCCAGGTGTCCATCTCTAGGGGGAAGTGGCTTGGTGGAAAATGACTGGTGGCTTCAGAGACTCATCTGGAGGATTTTGATGTGCAGGAAACAATAAGGACAGAACACTGAAAATGGACCATTTACATTTATTGTTTATATTTTAACAATAGCATAGAATGCATGGAACCACAGAATGTTTTGGGTTGGCAGGACCTTAAAGATCATCTCATTCTACCCCCTGCCATCAGCAGGGACACCTTCCACAGTCCCAGGTTGCCCAGAGCCCCATCCTGTCTGGCCTTGGTCCTTTCCAGAGATGGAATGGCCAGAGCATATGTGGGCACCCTGTGCCAGGGCCTCACCACCCTCACAGGGAAGAATTTTTTTCCCATTATCCAATCTAAACCCTAAATCCAATCTGAACTCTGTCAGTGTTACGCCGTTCCCCCGGCCTGTCACTCCATCCCTTGTAGACAGTCTCTCTTCACATTCCTTGTTGGCTCCTTCAGGTTCTGGAAGGCCACAATTAGGTCACCCCAAAGCTGCTCCAGGCTGAACAGTCCCAACTGTCCCAGCCTTTCCTCATAGCTGAGTCCTCCATCCCTCTAATTAACTCGGTGACCTCCTCTGGGCTGGCTCCAACAGGTCCATGTCCTTCCTGTTCTGGGGGAAGATACATTGGAAAGAAATGCATCGTGATACATTAGAAACAAAACAAATTCCCTGGAAAAACTTCTGTGGGGTGAGTTGAAATACCTCCTGCTGCTGGGTGTGTAGTTCCACTGAAAAGCTTTAGCAGTGGCTGTATTAATTTAGATGCCTTGTAGTATAAAATACAAAGAGAATAGTTCATGGTCTGTTGCTTGTGAACTTTCTGACTGTGTTATTGACTGAGGACTCAAAGCAGTAAAACTTCAGGACTGGATCCAGTTGAGCTGGGATGGAAATGATTCTTCCTTCCTCCAGTTTGGTTACCCATAACCAGTTTGCCACTTAAAGACATGGAAAGTAGTATTTCTGTTAAAAATTAGGCAAATGGAAAGGCAGACTTGCTGTATGGGATTTGGGCTAAAAATAAACTTTTGCTCATGCTGGAGGACAAGCAGGCAGAGATAAATCCCTTGTTCTTGCACAGAATGTGTTGTGTAGATGAAGAGGGGGGAAATAAGTTGAGCTAATAAGTATTTTCTTTGGAGCAGTGATGATGAAGACTCAACATTGTTTTTAAAATGTTTCAGTTACAGTATTATGTTGAAAAAGGCTTATTCTCTTAGGGGGCTAATTTTTTAATAATGTTACTAATCTCCATCAGACACCAACGAAAACAGAAAAGTTTGAGAAGCTTTATCATCAAGGATTTGGCATGTAATTTAGTCTGCATCATCAGAAATGGTCAACAAAAGTGCAGTTGTTTTATTAAAAAAATAAGAAACAAAGTCAGCCAGCTCCCACCTTTCTTCTGCCTTGGTGTCCTTTCTTTAAGGGATGTTATTTCAAATAGTCCTGTGAGTGTGAAAGTTACAAATCAGAAAAACAGGGTGTTGCATTTAGATTACGTTATTTGTTAAAAGTTCCCATTGAGGTTTGAGGAGAGACTCGAGCTCCTGGTGCAAGTCTTGGCAGTGCTGAAGCAGCTGTGGAAATATAATTGACTCCGTTTTAATTAAAAATCCATGAAATAAAAGGTACTCTTAGAAGGTTTTTAGGTGCTGGAATATAGCCTGCACCTCCTGTACTGAAATTTGTGTAACCATGCTTGTAGCAATGATGTTTTGTTCTTATGATCTGCTTGCCTTTTGGGAATATCCCATATTTTTGTTTTCCCTGAAAGAACTCAATATTACTATTTTCAGGTATACTCTTCGAACAGTGTTAAAAAGAAATACTACCACATGTGAGAATATTGGATTTTTTTCTACAATAATTACCCTGGAACCAACTGTGAGGGAACTACTGAATGGTATGGAACTAACTGGGTTGAGTTTTGTGCTATTTTCTTTCCACAGGAGATCCATGTACTGTTTCCTCTCAGCTGGAGTTAGAAGAGGCCTTTCGGTTGTATGAACTAAACAAGGATTCAGAGCTTCTGATCCATGGTAGGTGAAATTTACTGAAATTTACTGCTGCTCTTGTTTGTACCTGTGAATGAGTGGAATTCTTACCTTCCTTCCATTCCTGTGCCTTTCACACCCTTCTCCCCTCAGGCCTGTGGCCATCCTGTCAAGGGATGCTGATTATTCACTGTGCTTTTAGCTCTTCTTTATTACATTAAGGGAGAAAAAACAATTTTGCTGTTAGTTTATTAATGAAATCCAGCCTCTGTTTCTTCATTCATACAGCCCAAGTGCCTTCAGACACATGCTGGCAGTGAATGGTAGAAGGGATAAAGTACAATTTATTTATTTATTAGATTTATACGTTATCCTGAACTTGATTATGGATAAGTGCTTTAGAGCAGCATCTCTAATAGGAAAAAAAAGTTAATGAGCTCCATTTATGATGGCAGATTAATGAAAAGATTGACTTTTCTAAAGTTAAGTACTTCAGTTTTAAACTTAATAATATCATTTCCCTGTTTAATGTGTAGTTGTTCAGTTTTTATTCTTCAGGGTTATATGCCTATTTTGGCAGCTTCTCCAGAATATTTTTTAGGTATTTGTAACTTTTTATCAGTAGAGAAGGTCAGTCTTGGTTTATCAGAGATTAGAGCAGAAAAGTCATCATTATGAAGTGTTGGTGTGTTACACTACAGTGTCTTAACAGGCTCCTTCTCTTAAAAAGATGCAAAATATCTAATTTATCATCAGCCCATTTGAAAGGAAAAGACAGCTTTCCAGCTTCCCACAAAGAGTTTTAAAAGGGGGAAGAATATAATCCATTTGTAAATACATTTCACTGCTTCTGTGCAGATCGAATTTTTCATCTGCCCTTTCTCCATTAAGTTTTGTGTTTGATGAGCTTCTGATTAAACTGGCACCAGGGCTGTCTATCCACATTTATACTTCTCTCTGATGGTTACTGAAGCCAAATAAAGTGTAAAAGATGGGTAGTGTTACTGAAGCTAAATAAATTATGAAAAAAAAAAAAACTTACGTAGTCAACATCCTCTGTAACTGTTAGGACACTATCATATAAAACATTTATAGTATTTGGAAATCTTGACTAACTGTGAAGATTGGCCACATGAAAAACCAAAATCATTACTTTTTCTAGTTACTGTCTTTAATAAATGGCTTCATTTATTCTGCTTATTTGAGTGTATTTCTCATGTATGTCACTGTTATGCCCAGCAAAAGGGGTTTGTGGTGGTTTGCAGCTCACCTGTTCTTAGAGAAGGTTTTGTTGAAGAGCAGTCAGTGCTGTTCTTCAGATGGTTCAGTGCCTTTCAGGAGTGTTGCATTTCCCCCAAAGATTTATTTTCTGTCTGAAACAAAGGCTAATCAGAAGTTACTGTCTTTCTTGCAGTATTTCCTTGTGTCCCAGAGCGGCCTGGCATGCCTTGTCCAGGAGAAGATAGTAAGTAGGCACTTCAGCTAAGAAATACAGAAAATCAGTTCAGATTTCCTGTCTTAGCAGATTTTGATGTTCTTTGGTTTGGCATCCTGCACTTATGAATATTAATAATGCAAATCTGTGAAAATGAAATATTTAGAAGGAATAGGAAATCTTGCTAAACTTAATGTTTTTCACTTCTGAATCATTGTTAATAAGCATTTCACATTCCTGTTAACTACCCATATCACTCTGCTTTCCTTGCTTTTGCCTCTTCTATTATGACAGTTTTTTATCCTATTCCTGTCTTTTGGGGAGTTGCCAGATTGCTGGCTGACAATTGTGAGCAGAGGCTTGTAACCAATGATAATGACTTGTCGTGTCACTGTTTACAGATTTGTGGTTAATTCATTTGAAATTGATGTTTAGGTGCTATCAGGAGGATTCTCCAAAAACCTCTAGTGTGTTAACTAATGTTCTAGACATTAAAGAGGTAATTTCCCCCCAGTTTTAAAGTTTTATAAAAAAGGGTGTGTCTGTGTTATGCACAGAAGCATCTGTCAGCTTGGTGTCCAAATCTCTGACCAATCCAATCTACATGTGCACGTTTAAAAGTTAGCTTGGGCAGAAGAGTAATGCTGGTTATCTGAAAAATGAAGTTGCAGACTAAATCAGAAAGAGATTTACAGCTCAGTGTAGTTTTTCATATCTTACTTTTCAATTTTGGTTTCTCATATGCCTCAAGTAATGAAAAATAAAGTAATAGTTTAAAAATGAAAAAAAAAAATAGTGGCAGCTGTGGATTTAAAACACTGGAGGATATGTCAAACAATCTTATATATCAGGACATGCTCCCAATTCACTTTCCTTCCTCCTTTCCCACAGCTTCTCTCCAAATTGAGCTGAGGTCTGTGTATACTTTGCACACAAGTGCTTGTATTGTTTGGACAATTTACCTTCTATTGTCTCACAGTTCCTTTTAACTTCAGAAAAATCAGAATTAACTTTGAATTGATCAGGATATTCTACTTCAAATGTTCTCCGAAACTTAAAAAAGAAAAAGAACAAGATACTTGCAGTGTTCCTCTATTTCTGTAGGGAGCAGGAGGGAAACTTTACTCTGCAAGTTACTCTGCACAGAAACCTCCAGGAGAAGATGTTGTAGTTGTGTGTTTGTATTTGTCTGGATATAATCCTGTGTTTTTCCTCTTAGAGTCCATTTATCGCCGAGGCGCCCGCCGGTGGCGAAAGCTCTATTGTGCAAATGGTCACACTTTCCAAGCCAAACGATTTAACAGGGTGAGACTCTTGCTGGGTACTTAAAGCCATGATACAGGGATGTCTTATTTTCATAATGATGATGCCACTGCCTTGAAAAGTTATCAGGTAGTTTTATTCTCATTTTTGTTGTTTGTCTGCACACTTGTGGTAATCCTGTATCTTCAGGAAACTTAAACAATATTAAATCATCAGGAACTTGAAAAAAATAAAACAAATTGGTTGCAATTCACTTTACATACACTCTGAAAGCATAATGTCAAAGCTCCTGTGTTGCCTTAAAATCTTCCCAGAGGGCAAACTGGAATGTATTAGATGGCTAAAAGTAGATACTCAGTTTTTCAACTTCTGGGTGTAAAATGAACTCGCTTATGACTTTTCTTTCATGACTTTTAAAGGAGAAGGCTGAGATGTTTCCCCAGGCAGCCTGTTTCTGGTGCCATATAATCGACTGAAAATAACAAACCATTCAGAATGTTTTCAGGAAGCAAGGGTCAAATATAATTAGCTAAGGATCAAGAATGCTCTGCTGTGTTTAAAAACAGCAACAGCAAAAACCAAACCCAAAATATTTGAGTAAGTCAGGTCCCTTGACAGCTTCAATAATCTTTCCTTCTTCTCTAAGCTTAGTGTACTGTGTGCTTAATGCTTGAGATCGTCTCCACTAAACTTCATCTTGAGCATCCTCATGTCTAACTTCAGCTTTTTTGTTGTTTTTTGACCTCATCTGGGTTAAAGGCTGTCAAGGCACCACAGTTAAATCAGTTAAATCTACTCTTGCCTCCATAGGCACCCTGTTTCATGGATCTTTGGAGCTGTTTCGTGAATGTCCTTCAGCGAATGGTGATTTTCCCATTCACATTGTCTGGTTGTTTAAGGTGTTGAAGCTTCTGCTCTCCTGCCTTCCTCTGTAAGGACTCACCTACAGAGAAATGAGGAGATGAGCTTGGTTAATGCAGGTGTGGCTGGATAGTTTTGTTCTTCAGTTTTGCTCTTTAATGGGTTTTGTTGGTTTCTGGTTGCAGAGAGCTCACTGTGCCATCTGCACTGACCGGATATGGGGCCTGGGGCGCCAGGGCTACAAATGCATCAACTGCAAACTCCTCGTTCACAAGAAGTGTCACAAACTTGTCAACATTGAATGTGGCCGACACACACTACAGCCAGTAAGTAAAACTCACCTGATAAATTGTATCTAACAAGCAGCAACCAACCAATCAAAAAAATAACACCCCCCCTCATTTTATATTGTTGGTTTTCAAACTGCAGCCCGCAAACAATCGCAGTAGTTGAAACGTAATTTTTATGGTTACTGTGACTTTTGCAAGAAAGTTTGGAGTTCACTGAGCAAAATTGCAACTTCTAGCAAAACAGGAGTCTAATCTGCACATCTGACATTCTTTCCCTTGTCACATATAAACATATAAGGGACATTTATCCCATCCCATCCAGGGATGTTGCATAGCATGTGTATATGTACACACTATTTTAGATCTTCAAAATGGATAGATGGAGTAAATTCTATAATATCTGATAGATTATTGGATTATTTCCCATTTACAGCAAAGAAATTTGAAGAGCAGAAAGTTTTACTTTTCTCCCAAGAAATTCAATTATCTTCAGTTCTTCAGTCCTGATAAAAATTGAGATTATTGCTCAGTAATCTCAATTAGTTTGAGATTATTTTGAAACTGCTCCTGGTTTAATAAAGCAGGCAGCTTCAAGTCTGTATTTTGGGAATTCTTTTGACTAATATATATATACTGCTGAAGGACTTGAGTTTTTCTGTCTCACTTCTCATCTGCTGTATTTCTTTCTCTTTTGTCACTTCTGCAGCTTCTGGAAGCATGTCATGACTTCTGGAAAAGAGGGAAAATAAATAAGCAGTTGTTTATTTCATTGTGTATGTTTTAGTAACTATGTTGACTAACCAAGTTAAAAAGTAGCTAGATTATATTCCTCAGAGGTCTTTAATTTCATTTATTGACTCTGAAATAATGTGTCTGACACTTGGACAGTCTATTACAAAAATCCTGTCTGTGTTTGCAGGAGCCAATAATGCCTATGGATCCATCATCAGTGCATTCAGATAATGTAGAAACAGGTAAGACAAATAATTTTTTTTCAATTAGTATAAGTTGCTGAAAAGTGAACTTTGAAGTAAAATTATTTTAAAAGCCCTTCTTTACTTTTTCATAGAATAAGAAAAGTAAGACATCTTCTTAATGCTAAGGGGGATATAAACAAAAAATTCCAGTTTTCCACATCTTACGAGTTTCAGAAACTTGACTAAACAAAGAAGAATTTATGCTGTCAGTTACATTTAGTAAGCTGAGTGCTTCAAATGTCATGATCTAGCAAAAAAC
Organism: Peucedramus taeniatus; assembly: GCA_013400575.1. Taxonomy (NCBI): domain Eukaryota; kingdom Metazoa; phylum Chordata; class Aves; order Passeriformes; family Fringillidae; genus Peucedramus; species Peucedramus taeniatus. The sequence continues at coordinate 109,914 of WBNO01032994.1, forward strand.
CTCAAAACCAAACGTGTTTATTCTTGTGGCAATCAGAGTGGTGGTCCTAATGCCAACCTATCAGTTTTGAAAACTTGCAATAGAAGCATTTAAACTGTGTTTCTGTGACTGATAGAAGCATTTAAACTGCTTCTCTGACTGCGGAAATTTTAAGGCAGAAGAAAATCCTATTGTGTTGCAGCAGTCTAATAAGTATTTCTTGCACCTCCAGTGATACCATACAATCCCTCGAGTCATGAGAGCCTGGACCATGTTGGTGAAGAAAAAGAGGTAAAATATCTTATCCAAGCTAACTCTATATATAGAATCACAGAGTATCTGAAGTTGGAAGGAACCCATGAGGATCTTCAGAGATCATAGTTTGATTTGCCACAAACTGAAAATTAACACGGAGGTCACATTTGGGTTGCTCCTGAGATGTGTGCACGTGTGGCTTGCATTTATTTTGAAATAAAATCAAGTTGAGATGTGATTTGATTTAGAAAGTGTTCCAAATTCTCCCAGTTTGGTTTGTTTCTTATCTGCCAAGTCTCCTTTGCCCCCTTTGTTTCCCAGCACATTCCTTTCCAGGACAGTACAGTCTTAAGATAACAAGTGTTAATTGAATTACTTGTTTATATTAATTTTGAAATGTTGTTTGAAATGCTGACTTTTGCAGTTGCTGACACTGGCAAGGCTGCTTCCTCATTTCAGTGCATCTTTATCCACAGGCAATGAGCATTAGGGAAAGTGGCAAAGCTTCCTCCAGTCTGGGCCTGCAGGATTTTGATTTGCTGCGAGTCATTGGAAGGGGCAGCTATGCCAAAGTGCTGCTGGTTCGACTGAAGAAAACCGAGCGCATTTATGCCATGAAGGTGGTGAAGAAAGAGCTCGTCAACGATGATGAGGTGGGCAGGGTGTTCTCAGTCAATAGGGCAGCTCTTCCAGACAGCTCCAGTGTCCCCCAGGAGGTGGGAGCCAGGTCTTGGCTGCAGCACTCAGTGAGAATTCTACATGTGGTTTCTTGTACTGCTGTCTAGGAGGTTCACAAGGCAGGTAGCCAGGTGGAGTCTGATTTTCCTGTGTTCACGTCTGGGTTTTTGTCACAAAGAAATCTCACCATGTTATTTTAATTGCTTGTTAAATCAGACCTCCATCTTAACAATTTTTGCACAGTGATTAGTGCAAATATGTCAGAAATTTCACTATTAAACTGCTAAAAACTTCTTGTTACTGAGGATTTCCCTTGGGTTTCTTTAGGCTACTCTGAAAACATTGGAGTGACTGTGGCTTGCTGTCAAAGATCTTTTGCATTTATTTCTCAGTCTACCATTGATTTCTTCTGCATTTCTTGGTATTACTTTACATTTCCCTGCACCAGTTTATCTTTTATAGATCAGTGTGTTTTCATTCCAAAGGTGGTTACACAGTGAGGCTAAAAGTAGAAGACATTCAGGAAATAACAAGTATGCTATCAGCTATTGCTTCACATTTCAGAACTATAGAATATTTAATTTCTTGCAAGTAAAACAAGGACAGTAAAGCCCTTCAATGTCTTTCCGCTAATTGTCATTAACACTTGACCTAAGAAGTGCAACAATCCTTTTCTGAATGTAACTTTTCTTCAAAAATAGGATATTGATTGGGTTCAGACAGAGAAACACGTTTTTGAACAGGCTTCAAATCATCCCTTTCTGGTCGGACTGCACTCTTGCTTCCAGACAGAAAGCAGGTAAAGGTCATAAATTAATAATAAAACAGTCTTATGAAAAACATTTCATCCTATCAGGCATTTCAAAGGCCTGCATTTACAGCATAAAGTAGCAAAGTCAGTGTTTTGTAAATCTTTATAGTATTTTGTGATTCAAATGCCATGTGCATCTAAGGTTTTCAGATGGGGAAAATGCAGAAGAATATAAAGTATTAGTAGATGTGGTGGGAAGGATTCTGGAGAGGAAGAGAAGTGCAGCTAGTAGGAAAAAATGGTTTGAGAATATGTGATAGAAGAGAAGGTAGAATTGAAGGGAAAAAAAGGCTTGGGGAGATAAAAATCAGAAGTATGAAAACCAAGGAATAATGGTCTCAAATGTGTCTGGATTCTTTGAAGACAAATCTGTGAGCAAGACTCAGAAAATAGAATGTGAATTTTCAAAAGGAAAACTGAGTAACAGAGATGAAAAATAGTCTTTTTCTATTCTATACAGTAATACCTTTAAATACATATAAAATCCAGTTATTGTATTTTAAACAGTATCCCTACTGTTTCAAAAAGGTGACAAGCTAATGGAGGGAAGTGAGAAGAAAGAGTATTGGTAATACACTTATAGTATTAACCACAAACAAAGGAGACTAAAGGGATCAGAAAGGAAAACTAGATTTTAATTTTTTTTTATGGTTTGTGCATAGAAACTGATGTGGCTCTCTACAGTCACGTGTGTAGTAATGACAGGCAGTACCTGTAATGGATGAGGAATATGGGAAGGATTACTTACATTCCTTTAGCAAGGAATGAATTATCTAGAGAAACTTTGTATACTTGATTTTTGACTTCAGGAATTTATTCAAAGGAGGGGAAAATGATGAAACCAACTGTGATGCCAGAGATGGGAAGAGTGGAATGGGCATTGTTCTATGACAGACCTGTAACATCTCACACCTCTTTCAGCCGTGCACACAATCATTGGTAACAATCCTGTGTGTTCCAGGTTATTCTTTGTTATAGAATATGTCAATGGAGGAGATCTGATGTTCCATATGCAGAGACAGAGGAAGCTGCCAGAGGAACATGCCAGGTGTGTCTCATTCCAGGTTTCTTGCATCAAAGGAGTGGTTTTCTGACACAGTGCAGAGATTATGAGGGATGAACCAGCAAATCCTCTCCAGATGTTAAGGATTTAAGAAATGTGAAACTGCATCCTCCTTTTGCTGCTGCAAGCCACTGTGTTTTTGTTTCAAGAAGGAACTATAATAGGAAGCATTTAGATACTGTTTGCATTGGCATTATTCTGTATGACTTCAGTCTGCTATTTTTTTCTAGAAAAACAGTTTTGTGGTATTTTTTTTTAATGTCTAATGATATCAATGTGTTTCTTGTACAACAACCACTACCAGCTGTCCAGGCAAATGCTTAGTTCTTGGTGCATATGCTTAATCTCAGATGGTGAGATAAAAGGGATGATTGCAGGAGACATTACTATTAACTAAAGACAATTTTTGAAGGGCGTAGAAACATTTGTATGATTATAAACAATTTGCCACTTCTCTGTGGAAAAAGAATAGAATACTTGGGATTATGTATAGAAAATATCATATTACCAAGACTGTGTTATTGTGCTTTTGGGTTTTGATTACTTGAGTAATCAGTATTTCTTTCTATGTTAGGTTTTATTCTGCTGAAATCAGTCTAGCACTGAACTATTTACATGAACGAGGGATAATCTACAGGGATTTAAAACTGGATAATGTGCTCCTAGATTCTGAAGGGCATATTAAACTCACAGATTATGGCATGTGCAAGGTAAGATCTGGTTTCTTGCTAAACAGGAAAATCAACAATTAAGAAATTGTTATAAATTAAAAGATGAGGAGACTTTAAAAAGTGAAGTTTCAAGGTCTCTCTTCGTACACAGTACACACAGGCTGTATATTCATTTCACTTCCACATGTGGAGAAAAGGCAAATGCCAGAGTGCACAGACTTCACTTACATGTACTGTTTATGTTTTCATAAAGCTCCTGGATCAACTCGTCTGGGAGGGATTGGCTGAAACAGTCAGGATAAGGTGATTTCAAAAGAGGTTGAAATTATCAGTCACTTGCTCCTGTTTGGATTCTGTGGCACTGTCCATTTCCTCTGGGAAAACTTTTGTCACTACAAACACACTGGAGCATGGATTGACTTTGCCATGGAATTGCCATAATGCTGGTTATTCAAGACTTAATTCAAAGTGATGCTTTTAGCAGAGGAGTGGGGCATCTTCAGTTAACTGTAAAGTATTTTCTTCCCATCTTTTCCTAAAGGAGGGTCTGAGGCCTGGTGACACAACCAGCACATTCTGTGGGACTCCAAACTATATTGCACCTGAAATTCTCCGGGGAGAGGATTATGGTAAATGGAATTTCTTGTTGCTACTTTCTAACTTTCACCTTATCTCTTCTTATGGGAGTTGTTTTAACAGTGGAAAGTAAAAATCTCCATTAGACACATGATCAGTCTTGATTCAACATCCTGTCTGAAAAAGTAAATAAAGCCTTCAAAGGAAGAGCAGAAAACATCACACTAAGTAAATTCGATACTCTGCATTGCACATTTTAAATTCTTTTGAACAGTCTTGAAGAATAGCTTGGGTCTTCCAAATTTATTATTGTTTATAACTATTTTAGATACTGCTAATGATATACTTATCATTATATACAGTCTGGAATTGTGTTACTTGTTTGAGCTTTACATTTGGCAGCAATGATAGAGATTAGATACAAATTCATTTCAAAAGGCCTAGATAGTAGATGTCCCTTTATATATATATTTTTAATTTACCGTCTTCAATCAAATGTTTCTTTCATACTGGCTTCAGATACTTCTGCTTATCACAAGCTTTCTAGGCAAGCCAGACTGTATCAGCCCCAGCCTGGCTACTGAGATTTCCTTTAGCAATGAATAGTAAGGGAGATATGCTTTGCTTCATGAATGACTGACTTGCTGCTATTAAGACTCAGACAGTTCCTCCTTGGCCTTATCTCCCTCCCTGGATAATGCACTGTTGGTTAGTAATGATTAGGCTTAAATATTATCTAAACCTTGGTTAAGAACTTAACACCAACCTTCAACCTCTTTGCATTTCCTCTGCACAGCATCTCCTCCTGTTGTGTACACAATGATCCACGTAATGTCTGCTGTAATCCTTATCTCTCCTTTACTTAGCTAATTGGAAAGACTGGCAATACTTACATTTTTGAACTCATTCTTCTCTGTCTGTTTTTAGCCCCAGAGGTGTTGGTATTTTTGTTGTGAGATATCTCCAGTGGTGTTGTCTCTCTTGAATTCCAGGCTTCAGCGTGGACTGGTGGGCCCTTGGTGTGCTGATGTTTGAGATGATGGCGGGCCGGTCGCCGTTCGACATCGTCGGGAGTTCTGACAACCCTGATCAGAACACAGAGGACTATCTCTTCCAAGGTAAGTACCATAACTGTTCCTACACTTCAGTGCTTTGCTTCTACTTAGCCTTTAAATTAACTTCAAAGATGCAAAAGCTGATAGGAACCTTGTTTTCTTACAGTAATTTTGGAAAAACAGATCCGAATACCCCGATCCCTCTCTGTGAAAGCAGCAGGTGTTCTAAAGAGCTTCCTTAACAAGGTAAGAGCTGATGTACTTTATCTGCCATGTACAGAAACAGGGTAGAAAAGGTGAGAGCCTAAAGCAGAATTTCAATGGGACTGGAGGCCCTCTTTTAGATACTTCTCTTAAAATCTGAAGCTCCTGGTTCTCAGGCTGGGATTATGAGTAAATTCTGAAGTGAAAGGTATAGAAATGCTCCAAGCGATTTCTTTAGCCTGGAGAATTGAACAAACTTACCAGATTTAGTTTGGTTCTGAGAGAAGCAGCTTAGCAAATCTCTTGGACAGCTTCTGGCAACTTCCTAGAAGGAGATGCAGAGGCAGGATGTGCTCACTGCTTGCTGGGAGCTCTCTAGCCTGAGAGCCAGAAGGTGCACGTGTAGTAGTGAATGATGAGTGCAAGTTCTTACTGGCTTTTAGTGAGTGTTACATGAGTGGGAAGGAAGAGACACAGGAGAAACCAGATTTGGATAAATGATTCTGAGAAAGTCACACCATTCACTGCACACTGTTACAGCTCCCTGGTAGTGTGTGCATGTTTGTACCTGGAGATGGAATTGTCTTGTTAAAATAAGCTTCTTTTCAGAGTATTTACCAGGACCTGTATTTACTGCCCCAGTGTGATCTCCTGGCATAATCTCTTCAGGGAAGAGCAGGGGAAGGTGGGGGAAAGAATCAAATTCATTAGTAATCTAACCAAGCCCACTCTAAAATCTATGGAATGTTTAACAGGTCTGAATGAAAATTAAGAAAATCAGCATAGTCATTTATATAAAATTCAGTTAAGGGCTTCCATATATTCCTCCCTATTTCAAAGGGTAAATTGGAGCAGTTTCCAAAATAAATAATGCTAATTTAGTTCTTCAACGTTCCTTGTAACTCTGGTGTTTCACTTCTCATGGGATTTGTAACATTGGCATTTTATTCATGTGTAGGCTGTGGCATTCATTTAGAGATATTTTCTTCCTTGCACAGGATCCAAAGGAACGCTTGGGCTGCCATCCTCAGACAGGATTTGCAGATATCCAGGGACATCCCTTCTTCCGCAACGTTGATTGGGATCTGGTATGTGAATGCCCCCTGCCTTGGCTGAGGCTCTTTGCATACAGTGACAAAGTTGTTTTGAGCCTAAGAGAGGACCTTAAGCTCAAAAACATGAAGCTCTTAATTTATGTTGTACCAGAATTACAATACACAATCTTTTTCCCTTTTACACACAGTAAGTGCAGTATATTATTATAATGATTGTAGAACGTATAAAAAATAAACTTAAAAGTAATTTCCAGCCTTGTTTAAAAATAATTCAATAGGTTGTAACTCATTCTCAGTGTAACTAAGTGCATTTATTCTTAGATGGAGCAAAAGCAAGTGGTGCCTCCATTTAAACCAAATATATCTGGAGAATTTGGTCTGGATAACTTTGATTCCCAATTCACCAATGAACCTGTGCAGCTCACTCCAGATGATGAGTAAGTAATGCAGAATTTAAGAAATTCAGAGAAGAGAGGAAGGTTTTTTTTTTTACTTGTTTAAGTGTTTTATATTGTTAGGTGAGATTATCCTGGCTGAAAAGCCTTCATAAAATGCATTATAAAGTGCTTAATTTTGGTAGTGGGTTTGTGGTTCCTTACTCTTGAGAGGGCCTGATTTGGGATGGGGAGGGAAGGACTTTCCTAGTTTGACTGAGCCACTCCTGCTCACATTTTAGGAATTTTTATAGGGTTTTATATAACATTCACATAGTATGTAAACATAAACACTGTATATTGAATGTTACCTAAAAATGCACCTTAATCAGGTGTAGAATCCAGCTTCTTTCCTCATCCCTTTCTAAATGCAGACTGTACAAATTATGTTTAGAAAAGTTGCTGATGCAGGTGCAGTATCTATCACATCCTAATGTTTTCAGGTCCTTAAAAGACTGACTGTTAGGGCAAGTTTTGAAAGTGCAAACCTTGCAGACTGCTTTGTGGGATAATGAGTGAAGCCCAGTCACTGCTTTTGCAGGGTTTTGTGTTTTGGTAGCATTATTTGGGTTAAAAAAAGCCAATGGTAACTGTAAAGGTAGAGAGGGACAAAAGAGGGAAGGGAAATTTTCTCAGTTGCAGTCCACTGAACAGTTTAAATTTTAAGTCAAATTATCAGTTAATGCTATCTTTTAAATTTTGCTCAACTAATGATTATTTTTAATCCTAATAGTGATATTGTGAAGAAGATTGACCAGTCTGAATTTGAAGGCTTTGAATACATAAATCCTCTTTTGATGTCAGCTGAGGAATGTGTCTGAATTCTCCATTTCTGAACTGTGCCAATTGTTACTCCATTTGTTTCTGCATGGATAAACATCTCTCCATTTGGATGCACTTGCATAAAATGAGTAACTCAACATCCTGCCCTTGCCACCACCTAGTGTGAATTTTCTTTCTGTATTGATTGTTGTCCAGGACAGTTGTTATGCTGCCAGATTTAAAATGTTAGAACTTTCTAACAGTTTTGCCAAATTTGAATTTTAATACAGGAGTTGGTCTCTGGGGTCCTGACTGAACAAAGGGTCTAACTGTATAGTTTGCCAGTACAGTGTTCTGAGCAAGGAAAGGTTTTCACTGCTTAATGAAAACAAATTGTATCAGGTGATGTAATAAATAATCCTTCAAGGATTTCAGATTTTTCAGCAAGATGAGTAAGAACTTATCACTTCTGTAGTTCCAAATCTCTTCTCTCTGAACATCTGATTTCCTTGTTCTAGACATAGAAATTAGAGCTTTGTTTGTGCCCTTCAGACTGAAACGACAGCAAGGAGAGCAGATATTTACACTGAATAGGTCAAGACTGGCTGCTTTCATGGGAAATATTGATCCTACCCTGAAGGAGACTGTTAATTCCACATCAGAATTGGTAGACTTTGCTCCAGCACTCACACTAGGAATTGTACACTGATGCAAAGAGTGCCTTCCCAGCCTGGCCCTTTCAGCAAGGGTTGGACACGGCATCAAGTGTCAGTTTAATTAAAGAATTAACTCTTTGAGAAGTTAAAATCTGTACAGAGTAATTCAGCAGTAATGGGCAGCTAATACTGAACCTCATACTATTTATTGCTTTTATACTTGCTGTCTTAACTGCATCAGAAGTGCACACGGTACAGCCACAGCCTGGAAGAGGGCATTGGTTCCTTTTTTATCTTACTGCCACACTGCTGAGAGTGAGTTCCACTTTGCCAGTGGAAAAAGCATATCTAGAATAAAATAGGTGCTGTCCACAATGACTCCCTTAACTTCTGTCCTTAGAGATGGTGATCTGTACTCACAATCAAACCTGAAATGTTGGTAGCAGGCTCAAGGAAAGCAATTGAAAGAATGGGTCAAACTAGGACTAAGAGGTTTGTTTCTTACATTTCATGTTAGTAAGCAGTGTAATATACAGCACAGATAATTCTTATTTTTAATGGTAAAGCAATAGCTATGATTGTGTTGGGCTGAAGAAATGCCAAATGTACCACTTTTTTATTATTATTATTTTGGGGAAAAGGGATTAAGAGACACTGAGGGAAAGCATCTGTGTTATGTAAGAGCTGTAAGAGAAGATGAGCATCGCTGAAAGCAGATCTGAGAATCTGTAAGCACAAGTTGGCAAACATTACCTGAAGCTTCTAGCAGCCTTTTGCTTGGCCAGTGTCTTTCTGTGAAAATCCTTGTATGGCAACACTAATTTCATAGCACAAGTTTTCTGGTGTATGTCTGTTCACTTCCACGTCAGCTGCAAGCAGAGAGATTGCACAAATCCACACTGGTGTCATGGTATGAGGTTTAGTTCATGTTTTTCTTTACAATGTGAATAGGAAACTCTTTAGTATTGGGCTGAGTTTCCAAAACTGGGAAGTGATTTGAGGGGCTTCAGTTTCAGGGAAGGCTTGAACCTCTTCACTGTTAAAAATCAGGTATCCTTAAATTCAAGTTGCATCTTTTCATATGCAAAATATCAGAGTGAACCTTCCTTTAAAGAGCAGCTAATGGGGTCAGGTGAGCTGCACAGTTTGAAAATGGTGATTGTTTAGCCTCTGACTCCTGCACCCACATGATCAGTTTAGACATCAGGGCATAACTGATATTAAACCTGGGAATCATTTAAAGCAAACAAGAAAAGCCTTGTCTCTACAGTGGCATAATTTCCTACGAGGTATTAAGGGAAAGGGCTTTATGTAAGGAAGGACATTTCTGCCATTCATCACAGAAGAGTAAAGCAAAAGTTAATTTTTTTTATAATGTCACAGAAAAAATACTTTTTCTATTTACATATCTAACCATTAAGAATGTTGCTAAGTGACAAATATCTTAAATTACAGTAAATCCATTTTTAAACTTTAATTTTCTCCAAAGTGCCATGATATTAACTGCTATTTTTCATTGTTATGCATACAGCAACTGTCATAAATATTCAGAAGGGACATTGGGTGTAAACAGTCCAGTGCAGTAGGTTTTGTTTTTTGGAGAACGTGTCTGCATCAGAAGCATGATGTATTTATGTGGAGTAACCTCTTTTTTGTACACGAGTTGGATTCCTATGGGTGCTCTGCTAGTTAATATTGTCATTACTATCTTCCTGTTTCATGTGGAATATGGTCTTGAGTGTTGTTGTGTAATCATTCCCTTTATTTGTGCACACTTTTTACTTTAAATAAAACATTTATATTAGACCTCTCTGTGTTAAAATCTCAGAGAAATACTCTGAAATGCTGGTCTTTTCTTGGGATCATCATCTGACCCTTTTAAACCATCCATATCCCACGGGAGCCTTGTTCTAATCTTTTCATTTCTTGTAGAAAATTGCACTGGGATGGGCCACGGCAACCCAAGAAATGCCTTTCTCACCCTGCCTTTACCAAACGTGTCTGAGAATGCAGGTTCTGCTCCAGCATCATTCCTCAGCTTCATGGTCATCTTGTCCTTTGGAAAAATACCATCCTTGTAGGTTCTGTCTTTCCCTCCAGCACCATGATGAGACAAAAGCAGTGAGGCATCAGTCCTCTGCACAGAGACAGAAATCTTAAAGGAAAATACAAAATGCTACTTTAGCCTCATCCAAGGGCTCTTTCAGCTGGAATTCATACGTCATCTCAGCTGCCAGAGCTGGGATTTGGAGTTCAGAGCTACGCTCTCGTCTGCTGCGCTTACTTCTGCATGATTTATTTCTTTGTTTCTTCAACTCCTCCCCTGCATTCTCAGATTTCTGACACAGAGGGTGATGGCACTTAGCTCATACCCTGCCACAGACGCAGTGGTTTAATTCCTGTATTTCAGTATCTTTTCAAAGAGATTTTGTGTTGCCTGCGAGCACGGGTGTGCGTCGGCAATCCTGGCGAGCGCTGCAGATGGCTGCATATCTTACATGCTTAACCTCCCCCCACGCACGCTCCCTCTTTCTGTTCAGTTGGGTGCCCAGCTGCTCTCGCCTCAGTCTGAGCAATTGTTTATGCTCAGGCACTCTATGGAGGAAGCTAATAGCTTGGATAATCTATACATACACTTGGTAAGTGCTAAGCAAGCGTCCTCACTTCAGCGTGGATGGTGCAAGGCGTTGAGGCGACAGAGGTATCTGCAACTGCCCACAGAATAATGATGTTTTCCTGGGAAGAGAGAAGGTAGGGATTGGAGCCTCTTTAAGAAAAAACAGATTTTTACCATATCCTGAATTTTTTGCAAAGAGATCTCCCATGGGTTTAATTTTTTTTTTTTTCTGCTTATATAATAAAGGGATCTGGACTGAATACTTGAAAGGTGGACCCTTACCATTTAATCAGCAATAATTGAAGGCAGAGCAGTGTCTGCATTCTAGATCTTTGCAGCTTTTGTGGGAGGTGGCTTTTTCAGGCATTGATAGAACCAGGAATCTCTTGTGTCCGCATTTGACTTCTAAGGATGAGTAAAGTGTCTGGGCTTCCTCTTACAGCAGAGGAATAGTTCAAGTCCTTCAGGAGCTGAAGTGTTTGGTGCACTGTCCCCACTGTGACTTGACCTGCAGGATGTGTGTCTGCCAAAATCTATCAGCTTTTTTGTGCTTAAAACACAACCTGTAATAGGGTATCTATTTTACAAGAGTGCAACCTCCTATGACAGATTAGCTAAGAGTCTGAACTTTAAACATGACTACTAAAGTGATTTTTTTCTTTTAAAAGCACAGTATAATCTCATCAGAGAGGAAAACGCACCATCTTTGTTCACAGTTAAATTGTGCTCTCCAGGGCACAGTTTATAGTTAACTTGTGTATCTTCAGGGACTGTGTATCAGGGAAGTTTGTGAGCTTCCCCAGAGCCTCAGCACTTCTTGAAAAGTCAGACATTTTATTAATCAAAGCAAGATTCCTCCTGTGCTATTAGTGCACTTTATTACCACTTGCAAAGGTCTGTAACTCAGGTTTTAATTGTGCAGTGTCTTCAGAACTGCTTTTCACAGTCCACAGTAGAAGTTGTAGGCAGAGCTAACACCTTTTTTAGACAATTCCCTACCTACAAACTTTGTCTTCCATCGCCTGATTATTGTAGCTCTATAGCAACACTATCATTACAGCACAATAGTTACCAGAATTTGTTACCTGAAATGGAACATTTCTGCAGCAGAACCTGAAAAAAAAAAAAACCAACAAATTAAACAATGCCACTGAATCCTAAGCTTCCATGACATCAGGAGGTCTAATAAAAGATGGAATATCTGCCTACATATGTTGCCTTCTTCACAGACATTGATCAGTCCAGCTCCAATGCTAGACATTACATTTTCTTCAGTAAAATTGAAAGGGATTATGACATAGTGCATTTCACTGATTGGTATTCAAAGAGACTTTTTTTTTTAATCACGCCATAAAGTCCAAGAGGATGAAGCAGACAGGAATGTCTAGAATGTCTAGACAATTCCCTCATAGGTTCATATCTTTCAGAATCAGCTCCAAAAGCTGGTGGATTCAGAAATCTTGTTTAATTCTGCCATACTGTTGTGGCTTTTAAGCAGACCTTGTATCTGCTTAATAAATAAGTAGTGGGTGTTAGTATTCTTTGCAAAAATGTTTGCTTTTCTATAAAACCCTGATGATTTGGGTCGGAAGAGGCCTTAAAGATCACTCAGATCCAGAGATATTGTAGCTGTTGTTGCAGATACCGCAGCTGATGAGGTGATTTAAGCACAAGTTGAGGCGACCCTAAAGCAGCTTTGCAGTGATGCTCAGAGGCCTCTCCATCAGCGAGCCCAGCCAGAGGAAACCTGAGCATACCAAAGGTGCGAAGTCAAGGATTAAAGAGCACCGAACGCCTCTCCCAGCTGATCAGCAGCTTGTGCGGGTCAGGCAGGTTGTGTGGCTGTGCCATAATCCTCCTGGGACGGCATTAGGGAGCGGAGAGGAAGGGATCTCGCCGGCCTCGGGCAGCGCTGGCCCGTGCTAAGCGGTGCCTGGTGGTTGTACAACTGCCCCATTTTCGTGTGCTGTGCTTTTGTACTCGCATCAAAATATGTAACTGTGTGGGATGAAAGGAAACGGCAAATTGGATTGCGCCGTAATCCCAGTTGAAGCGCTGTCTTCACAAAGATGTAAACTGAAAAGCTTTGGGCTTCTTGCAGGCAGAAGAAACTTGTAATACATGAACGAGTTGTACAGCGACTAAAGCTGTCCCTGAAGAGCATCTTCCCCGCCTCTCCGCTGTTTGATCATTTCGCTTCCCAAAACATCTCCTGCGCTTCAGCATCTCCTGCGAGCCCGTGGCTGGAGGGAGCGGTCTGTGACACTGCTTCGGGGACAGGCACCCTCACTGTCCCGCGTCTCCCCGTCCCCAGCAGTGGGGTGCCAGAGCACTGCCCACCCTCGTGGGGACCCTCGCTGGGGACAGTCACTGTGGGACCCTTGCCGAGGGACGCTCTTTGAGGGACAGTCACTGAAGGACTCTCAACGAGGGACCATCCTTGAGCGACCTTCTTTGAGGGGCAGTCAGTGAGGGATCCTCTTTGCGGGAGCTTCGCCGCGGGACAGTCACTGAGGGACCGTCACGGAGAGCCCCTCTCTGGCGGCCTCTGCCCGCCGCCGCCGTCGCGCCTCAGACGAGCGACACGCCCGACAGCTCCCCGACAGCGCCTGGCGCTCCTCCCGCCGGGCTTTTCCCCTTCTGCCATGGCCGCTCTCCCTTCCCCCGCCCCAGCTGCCGCTCCGTCCCCGTCCCTCAGCCGGCCCCTCTCGGCCGCCGACGGGGGAACGGCGGCAGGGCGGCGCGGGGCAGCGTCTGACCGGGCGGGCCGAGGGGAAGCCGGGCAGAAACAACCCTTTTCCACGTATATTCACTTTTTAATGCATATTATACAAATATATTTATTTATTTTATTT
>WBNO01032994.1:124038-187694 GCA_013400575.1 Peucedramus taeniatus
CCCGTCCTTTCGGGCGTGCACGCCGGGAGAGCCGCTCCGGACCGCCCCCTCCCCCGCCGGTATCGCCCGTCGGTCGGGGGCTTGTCCCGGTGTTTCGCGAGTTACTGGGAAACGCACCCTGCCTCTGGCAGGGACTCCCAGATGGTTGGGTTGGAGGGGGCCTCAAAGCTCATCTCCTTCCGACCCCCCCCCTGCCATGGGCAAGGACGCCTTCCACTATCCCAGGCTGCTCCAAGCCCTGTCCAATCTGGCCTTGGACACTGCCAGGGATGGGACAGCCACAGCTTCTCTGGGTGCCCTGTGTCAGTACCTCACTGCTATCACAGAGAATAATTTCTTCCTTGTATCGAATCAAAACCTTCCCTCTCTCAGTTTAAAGCCATTCCCTCTTGTGCTGTGACTCCTGTCACACTTTTGCCCTGGTCAAAAGTCCCTCTCCAGCTCTCTTGAAGCCCCTTTAGGTACAGAGCAAACTCTGGGATTGCTTGTGATCGGCCTCTCTCTCTTTCACAGGTTATCAGGAAGGACGGGCAGAACTCTGTGCTAGCACACGGCATGCATTCAGCCCATGGCCTGGATCTCACCTCTATTACTAATAACTTGGGCTGGGAAAATTCTGACACACGCCAGTGACATCTGGGGGAAAGGTGACTCTCTAGGGATGTTTAGTTTTTGTCGTCAATCTGGATCAGCCTTTAATTTCAGGATTTATTTGTGAACTGCCGTAGTAGCTGTCACGGTGGTGGTGGTGAAATCATAAAGCTGGCAGCACAATAAAGCAAGCCCTTAAGATTGTGTTTGATCTCTGGGAGCTGAAAGTGCTGAATAAAATTTTCACAGAACTTAAACTACGTTTTGGATCAGTTTCGTTAAGATTGACATTCTTCTAACTGAGCCCATTTTTCTATTTTAATATTTAAATAGAGACTTATTTGAAAAGACAATATATTTTTTAAAGGAAAAAAAGCGATTGAGGATGAACACGCATCAACGCATCGTTTTTTACTAAATTGCTGGACAAGACTACTGTGTAAAGTAGTGGGTATGAAGAAAACCTTTTGTATACATATTGCATTGGGGTTTTTATATTATAAAATTGAACAAATAACTAAGAAAATAGTGTAGCCTCTCCATTAGTAATTTTACGCTATTGCATACGAAATGGTTTACAGTTTTTACTGTTGGATGCTGAAGTAATGTTTTACTGAAAGGAGAGTGCAGCTTGGTGTACCTGAGGTAATCCAAGATCACATGAAACTATTTTTTATATGAAAAAGCAAGAAAATGCACATTCAGGACTGGCTTAATTAAAGCTCTAGTGTTTAGCAATGGAAAGCCCACAGATAAACTTCCCTCTAGGTCTGGTTTCAGACCAAAAAAGAAGCAGGATCCAAGAGGATGGGAGTCCTCCACTGAAAAAAGCAATGACAGAAATGCATGTAAATAACAAAGTACAGGTAGTAATAAATAAATTGCCAACAATAAAGAAGGAAAACCTGGATGACTACGATGAAACTCCGGTGGAGGCTGATGGGGAAACCGCCAAGCCAAACAGAGCTTCACTATCTGAGCCTTTGAGTTTAAATCCAGGTTTGAAACACACGTTGGCACAGTTCCACCTCAGCAGCCAGAGTTCACTGGGTGGACCTGCAGCTTTTTCAGCTCGGTATTCCCAGGAAAGTATGTCACCCACTGTCTTCCTGCCTCTCCCATCACCACAAATCCTCTCTGGTCCGCTGCTCATCCCTCCAGACAGCTCCACGGAACTCACGCAGACCCTGCTGGAGGGGGAATCCATCTCTTGCTTTAAAGTCGGAGGAGAAAAAAGACTTTGCCTGCCTCAAGTGTTGAATTCTGTTCTCCGAGACTTTTCCTTGCAGCAGATCAACACGGTGTGTGATGAGCTCTATATCTATTGCTCAAGGTGCACTTCTGACCAGCTTCACATTCTGAAGGTTTTAGGAATTCTTCCGTTCAACGCTCCGTCCTGTGGGCTCATCACGCTGACGGACGCTCAGAGACTATGCAATGCTTTACTGCGCCCCCGCACTTTTCCCCAAAGTGGCAGTTTCCTCCCTGGTAAGAACACCTTGGCCCAGCTGAAAGAGACTGGCAGTGCCTTCGAAGTAGAGCATGAATGCCTGGGCAAGTGCCAGGGGTTGTTTGCACCTCAGTTCTACCTTGCCCCGGATGACCCGTGTATCCAGTGCTTGGAATGCTACGGGATGTTCTCGCCCCAGACCTTCGTGATGCATTCACACAGATCCCCGGACAAGAGGACCTGCCACTGGGGGTTTGAGTCAGCCAAGTGGCACTGCTACCTGCACATTAACCAAAAATACCTGGGCACATCAGAGGAGAGAGAGCTGAAGCATCTCTTGGAGGAAATGAAGGAGAAATTCAGCGAGAAAAATCAGAAAAGAACTCGGTCCAAAGTAAGTTCACCTGGTGTAAAACTCCCAGATCTCTTTCTGCTCACACATAAATACTTGTTTTAGAAGCGCATTACTTGGCTTTTCTAAGTGGGAATACTTGTCACATCAAGCCTAAGTTAAATTTGTGAGAGCTTCACCATGGAAATAACATTTCTCATTAAGAGGGGTGGTAATTTCTTTCCTCTTTGGGCTGCAAGTAACCATTCGAGCTGGCTTGGCTTTGTTGGTTCTTGTTCTGTCCTAAGGTATACAGACTTTGGAAGATTCAGGCTTTTGTGAAAATTTTCGTTCTCCCATTTGACCTTTGAGTAGGTTTTATGCAGCATGTGCTGCAGCAGCTGAGCAAAGCAGAAAGGAGCTTGAAAATCAAGTATTACAAATGAATTCTTCATTTGTTATTTGTACTCCAGCATGCACACGTGGGCTGGATGGCAACCTGGCTTGCTGGCCACCCATCTCATGACTTGTGTGCAGGGTAATGGTGCTTTGCTAAATGGCTATTTAGAAGCCCAAAGTCTGCTTGTTCAGCAAGAGCTTTCTGTTTAAACCACTTGTGCAGTGAAATATGCCAAAAAGAGGGGGTTTTAAGCAGCCCAAGTAATGAGCTGTGGGCCGCTATCTTGACAATAGTTAATAATAGACATCTTATTTTTTCCTAAAATACTGCTGCAAGTCTGTGCTGTGGTTCCAAAATACAGAGCTTATTTGTCCCTTGGAGAGCTTCTACTTTAAATAATAGGACAAGCAGCAGAGAAACATTAATATCATAGATGTTCCCATTCATAGAAAGCACAATTTTGGGGGTATAATTTAAACTTTAATAGGCTTTTAATGGTTTCTGCCCCTTGACAGTTTCTTTACAGTGCATTCAGCGTTTCTGTGTCTGTTTGATGGCTGCTGGTTTGATGATAAATCCGTGTTGCCTGTTGGATGTTTTGTGGTGGATTTCAAAATAGCAGCAAGAGCAGCGCAGATGGTAGAGCCCAAAAAGGGGTGCTATGAGCTGACACCTTTCAGCACAAATTTCTGAAAAGTTGGTGTTGCAGGAAGGCTGACTGTAGTAACAGGTATTGTTACAGTGGTGCCAGTCTGCAGGAAGAGATTTTACCAGCAAATTCTCATGGAAGTCTGCAGTATGGCATGCTTCCACATGCTGAATTATTTGAAGATGCAGTCTCCTAGCAAAGAGACTTTGCTTTTCAACTGATAAAGACATGTCAGTCTTTATTCTTGCAATGCCATTGTAGGTAATGCACTACAGCACGGTGGATGCATCAGTGGAAATAGTCTTCCATGTTCACACCTATAAATGCTGCTTCTCTTCCAACAGCAGCAGATTTCAGACAATGAGATCTTTCAGTTTCATATGCAGAGATGAAAAAAACCCAGCTGAAATGAGCAGTGGCAGTAATTTGGACTGGACTGGTGCAACTGAAATTGTAAAACTTTCTGCAGGCTCCTGTTGCAGACCTGTGTAATTCTTTCTTACAAAGCAGTGTGTGAAACCAGAGTCAGAAGCTGTGAAAACCTGAGCAAAATACAATGGTGGGGGAGGTTTTGGGTTTTTTTTCGTCCTGTGGATATTCATCTGGGAAGTACAAAAGAGTAAAAGAGTTTAAGAGGGCAGTGTTGGAGTACAGTTTCCTTTTCTTGTCCTGGGGAAGCTTAGGCTGCTTCATAGAATCACAGAATGGTTTAGGTTAGAAGAGGCCTTAAAGATCATCTCATTCCACCCCCCTGGCCTGGGCAGGGACACCTTCCAGTAGAGCAGATTGCTCACAGCTCCATCCAGCCTGACCTTGAACAGCTCCAGGGATGGAGCAGCCACAACTTCTTTTCCTCGTTTCTGTGTAGTGGGAGAGGTATCAGGTACAACATGTAGACATTTCCTTTTCTTACACTCCTAGGGGAATTTATTTGCAGGATGTTCTGTTTGCTGTTCTATCACCTCCTCACCACCTTTGCTGAGTCAGTCCTCAGAAGTGCTGACACGTCTTTGTGGTTGTCTTGGAGGGCCCAGGAAGAGCAGTTGCCCTCGGCTAGGTCTTTCCCCATCTAGTAATAATGAATTTATTAAATCCCATAGTCTTTGGAGCATCCTAGATGCCATGCTTTGCCTTTCTCCTTAGCATTTCACTCTGAGTTTATTCACCTCACAGTGCAAATACACTTTTGTTTCAATATTTTAAGAGCAAAGTACTCTTGAGATTAATTCCTTTCTCTTCTTTGTGCTAATAAGAAAGCTGTAAGCTGTGTGCTTGATTGTCACAATTTTCTGTGGAGTTCTAGGCTGCAGTGCAACATCCACCTGCTCTTCATGGAACAGCTGTCACTGAGTCTCTGCTGATTCCTGCACTGACAGATCCTTGTTCCCTTTGACTTTGCGACAGTTTCTCATCATCTCTGCACTAAAACTTTGCTTTGCTTCTCAGGCTGACTCCTTGAGCTGGTCACAGTGCATGGGGGAAATCTCACAGTGTGGGGGTTTTATAAATCCAATCTCTGCTAAAACAACTGGCTTAATGATTACACTGAAACCA
Source organism: Peucedramus taeniatus (assembly GCA_013400575.1). Lineage (NCBI taxonomy): Eukaryota > Metazoa > Chordata > Aves > Passeriformes > Fringillidae > Peucedramus > Peucedramus taeniatus. Next base: position 129,014 of record WBNO01032994.1, read on the forward strand.
TTACTTACCTATATATTTTTTTCCTTAAAGAACAGCTTTGTCCAACTAGCCTTGAATAAAAGCAAGTAATTTTTCATGTAACCCTTTTAAACAGTTTGAGTAGAAGTAATTCAATTCAATTTGCTGTGTTTACAGAATTATTTAAGAGCATCTAAAATAAATTGTCGGGTAATGAAATAGACATATATCTATATATTGAAATAGATGCCTTATTTCCTGCCTATATTTACCTGAATGGTGAGGGGGCAATCCTGTTAGAAAAAGATTTTGTTTATTTATGGTAGTATTTCATTTTCTTTCCTAAGTAAAAATTTGATTGCATGCTATGAAATTCATTTGCAAGATTCACACTGATGGATAGACAGTAAATTCAGTTTCCACTTGAAATAGGTGAAAAAAAAAGGCAAAAATCTGACCTCGTAATTTGAAAATAGACATGACCTGATAATTTCATATGTAAATATATAAGCATGTTAAAATGTGAGTCCTGAAATATGGACAGATATGATCTGAAGCTAAAATCAGATCACTGCATACTAGCTGCAGTATAAGTAGATTATATGTGATTATTTAAATTATTAGAATGATCTGAGTAAGTAGAAAAAACTTGGCAAGTGTCAGGATGAGGCTGTTTTTCTAGAGATTATCCAAATCTTTTTGATTTAAAGCCTTTTTATGAATTTACAACTCCAGAGCTTCTCTTCCTTGTGCTCTCCCTCCCTTTCTGTCAGTGTTGGAAGTGATTTGAGGAACTGCAGGGGTGGAGTTGAATTTCAGTTTCATTGTGAGAGCTGAGTTTTGAGGGTGGGGGGTTTTGGCAGATGGGGTTTGGTCCCTACCAGGGTCAGGGGTGTTGGATTGTGCAGACCATGGCTCAGGTCACTGCCAGGTGTCACTGCCAGGGATGAAGTTCTCTAAAGGTTTATTCCAGGGTGTGTAAATACAAACTTTTCTTAGGATTATTTAACTTTTTTAGCTTTATGGGCTGTTTTTTAATTGAACAGTTTGTTGGCATTACTAAGTCTGGCTGGAATGATGTTGACTTACTTTGTAGCAGCTTGTATGGAGCTGGGCTTTGGATTTTTGGCTCAAACTGTGGCTAGCATACCAATGTTCTGGCTACTGCAGTAAAACCTGGGATAGAAGGAGGAGAAAGGTTTGGCATCCAAGATGGAAGTTGTTTGAGGGTGACTGGGCAGTTGCAACTTTGCAGGGGAGCACAATGCTCTTTGTTTCACTTGTGTTTTTCTCTTTCCTTCACATCTTAAATCAACTTTATCTTGATCCAGGAGCTTTCTTGCTCTTTTCCCTTCATGCCCTGGGGATGGTGCTGGGGGAGCAGCTCTGTGGGTGCCTGGCAGCTGCCTGGGGTCAGCCAACCACACCCTACTCACAACCCCATGTCCCAAGCCTGTTCTAATACAGTGAAATTACAAATCAATTTCCTAGCTATGAGAATATTGTAAATATATGGGGAGACACCTTTCACTTAAAAGCAACTTTGCAGGGGAGCACCAAGTATCACCAGGAATTTTAAGTAAAGAGTAGTTCCAGAAACATTTCTTGAGATACACAGAACAAGAATTGCTTTCCAAATGCAAAATACACAGAAGTTTTTAAGATTATATATTCTGATGCATCTGAGTAAATTTTGTTTGCTAGTGCAAAGGGAATGCCATTTTCATGTTACTGGAAGCAGCTTTGCCTGCTTGTGTAATAAGAATTTGTGATGACTGAATAAAGTTCTGTCCCTGGAACACCAGCACACTGTTCCATTTAATTTTGAAATAAAGTATCTGGCAGGTGCTTACTTTATATAGACACATTATTACAAAAGGCTCCTACAGCCTTTTGGGAATCCTAGTTTCTGCTTTCTGTTTCTCCCAAGCGTGTTTAGTAGGGTTTTGGACACTCAGCAGAGCTTTTAGATAGGTCTGTAAAGGCATTCTGCCCACAGTGGTCAATTTGAGATCAAAGAAAATTCTGTGGTTTGCATCAGCCTTCATCTTTGTCAAAGAGACCCCATTTCCCAGTGCCCCAGTTTCTCTGGTGTACCTGTATTAATGGTGTAAATGCCATTTCTCTGAGGAGTGTTTATGAAAATGTAAATAACCTGTGTCCATGTTTCAATTACCAATTTATTTTCTTTCCTTTAGGCAGAGCCACAGCAGAACCTGGAATTATCACAGTGGTATCCAGTTATAAAGCAAGAAGCAGAAACTGATCCTCAACCACCTTCCTTTTTCCACCCCAGGTAACTGAGTTTCCTATGTAGACCTATAGGCACTATCAAGTATTCAAATACTTTTGGCTATTTAGGGATAATTCAAACTGAAAAAATGTATTTGCAACCTGAACTGTTAGGATAATACTTAAGGTATCATACAGGAATTATTTAACCCTAAATTTTTATGCATTTCTTAATGTAAATACTAATGAACTGCTTATGAGTGTTTCTTGGTATGGGACTCAAGCTGTGACCTGTGGGTGTTCTTCAGCAGGCAATACAATTGAAATGTAATTAGAATTTCTCATTTCTTAGTAGAAATGACAGGGGTAACTTTTGATCTTTCATATTGTCATACAGTGCATGCATGTGGAAAGCTGCATAGGGCCTATTTACCATGAGGACAACTTAATTTCCTTCCAGAAATTACTTCCAAGATATGTTTGAAGGCTTTCTTCCACAGTGGAACAGGGGCTGCAGCTGAATTTTCTGTGGGCTGGTTTTCTGGTTTTAGAAACCAAGTGCATTTCCTTGACTCCTTACCCAATTTGTCACCTGCAGCAGTGAGGGAAATGGTTTTTCTTGATACTCCTCTTGCCCTCACCCCCTGTGGTTGCACAGGTCCCAAATTTGGGTCAGAGCAGACCCTTTTTGGTGCACACACATCACCCTGGTTGCCACGCAAAGGAGGGAGTGGAGGAACTTCTGTGATGGGCCCTCATGTTCTGTTTGTGCCAGTGCCTTCCTTCAGAACCTGGAGAAAGGGAAGTGCTGCAGACAGCAGTTGAACTCCAGTGGCACTGGTGATCTTGGCACTGAGCTGAACACACCTGGGGCTCTCTTCCCTCTGTACTAGGCTGAGTGGTGAGCTGAGGGTGGGACACAGGGATGCTTCCAGGAGTCCAGGAGCTGTGAAAATCCAAATGAGCAGCTCAGTGTACTTGGGAAGGAAGGTCCAGCATTGGTTTCAGATGTGCCCCAGGACTGTCAGAACACAGCTTTGTTACTTAAGTGAGGTGCTCATTCCTACTTCACTGATCACCTCCCCATCCTCCATTGCTAATATAAGGATTATGAAAATGCTGGAGAGTCTGGATTCAGTGGCATTCTAATTTCACTCTTTGCATTTAAAGGAAGTCTTGATATGATTTACTGTAATTTATTTTTAATCAGCCATGTTTGGAAAATCTACTTGTTTGATAGCCTCAAAACCTTATCTAGATAATCTACTCAGTAAAGATTAAGTGGGTTGTTAGGCTTTCTATTTGTGTAGGAAAAATTTTAAAAGGACGTGCTTATTTTTCATTGATGCTTGCACAGTTTGAACTCATGTTAAATTAAACTTTCTGCTCTCAACCAACCATCATTTATTATGTCTTACCTTTCACTATGAATTTTACTTTTCTGCTGTTTTTTCAGTTACTACCTTTATATGTGTGATAAAGTGGTTGCCCCAAATGTGTCTCTTGCATCTCAGTACAAGGATGTTGTAAAAACAACAGTAAAAGCTTCCGAAATTAATAGATCCTCACCTGGGCAGTCAGAGAAGAAGCTCAGTAGTGGAAAGCACAAAAAAGCTGCCTCCTATCCAGAGCTTTCTCTTGAAGAACAGGAAAAAATTGACTTGAAAACTGGGGTGGAGCAGCCAAATAAACGTTTAGGTGAGTAGTGAAAATTATATTGGAGTCTTTCATTTTTATACCACGGAATTTTGGAAAGCTTTACACTGAGCTAGAATTTTGTGATGTCACTTCAGGTTTCCAAAAATTCTCTCTACCTTTTTGTAATCTCAGTTTTCTTTGCATTTTTTTTGACTCTGGAATTTGAACTTTCTGTGGTTATTGTTCTCTCTTTTGTCCCGTGTAGATCCTCCCGTGTCAACCCGTTCTGCGAGAGGTGCAAAGTCTGAGCGCGTTTCTTCCAAAACCACCAGAGACTCTGGCCGTGGTGAGGGAGGTGCTGATGCACGAACCTTGTCCCCCACCCTCATGAAAGACATCAGCTGTGAGGATGACAAGGGAAGGATCATGGAAGAAGTCATGAAAACCTACATCAAGCAGCAGGAGAAGCTGAACACGATTTTGCGGAGGAAGCAGCAGCTGCAAATGGTACCGTGGCAGTCTGAGTGCATTTCCCCCTGGGCAGCAGGGAGCTGGTGTGAGCTTGCTCCACAGGCAACATCACAGATTGCATCATTTAGAAACACCAGAGCACACAGATCATCTTTCTCTCAGCTTAAATCCAGACACCAGATCTTCAATATCCCTTATGCTCATGAGTTTTGAGCCCACTAATAAGTGTTGTCTCTTCAGTTTGCAGCTGCTGGGTCCAAGCAGCTCCTGCTTTTGCTGTGTGCTCTAAAATTTCTCAGTTTTAAGGTTTTTAAAGATGCAGATACCAGTATTCCAGGAAGGGTCTTATTACTGCCCTCTATAAAAAAGAACACCACTTTCCTATTCCCATTTGCTAAGCTGTGCTTTTAGGGATTTTATTTTTAGTCTTTTCTTTAATAATGGATTATTTTAGAGGCTGGTGTTCATGTGTGACATTTCTGTTTTCTGAATTCAGTTAAATACTGTCTTTGCTTCCTGCATCCATGGAACAGACCTAACATTTTAATTTATTTTGTTTTAATTTAAATGTTAATCTCAGAATCTAGGAGCTCAGGTAGGGCCCTAGAGCTGCTACTTTAAAGTTGTCCTGCTGTTGGAGGTAAAGCTTGTAGATAAATTAAAAAAAAAACAACCCGAGTTTAAAAATATCAAAATGTCAGTGGACAAAGAAATCAAACACTTCATTTTGTTTTCTGGTGCTACACCTCTTGCATCTTCAAAGTATATTTTAGTGAATCAGTGCTGCTGCTTCCTGAGGCTCATTGCTGGAAAATGCAAATTTGTTTCTGAAAGCTTCATATACTTGGAAGTAGAAGTAATTTCTTAAAAATTAGATGCATATTACAGAATTCTATGCTATCATTGATAAGTAGATAAATAGCACTATCAGGCTGTTGTTATTGGTAGTTACAAATGGTCTTTTTGGCCTCATTGATTCCAGAAACACTTTTAAATTGAGGTTTTTTTACTTTTCTGGTGTTAGAAGGAAGAGTATGTGATCTCGATCTTTCTTTACAGGAAGTGGAAATGTTAAGCAACTCTAAAGCTATGAAGGAACTGACTGAAGAGCAGCAGAATTTACAAAAAGAGCTTGAATGTTTGCAAGCAGAGCATGCACAAAGAATGGAAGAGTTTTATTTTGAGCAGAGAGACTTGGAGAAGAAACTGGACCAAGTGATGAAGCAAAAATGTAGCTGTGACTCCAATTTGGAAAAAGATAAAGAAGCTGAATATGCAGCACAGGTGAGAAGGGAAGGTTTATTTCAAACAAAACATGTTTATCAGGAAATTGTGAAGGTGTTGTTCAGCCACCTTAAGGTTTCCTTTTCTCTGTGTGTTCTGACCCCACAGACAGATACCAAAATAGGTCAGTGGCAGCAATATTTATTTTCCTGTTCCTTGATTGAAACTGAGGTAGAGTGTAACTTTTAGAAACATATTTGATATTATTGATGAAATATTAAACTTAAACATGAGGTCTGTTACATCCTCATTTAAAACAAATTCTGGTTTTAATGTATATGGGCTTGCCCATGATACAGACTTAAACATTATTATTATTTTATGTAAAAAAAAAAAAAATCCAAACCTCTGAATCTTCTTTTTGTCAGATTAGCAGCATACCTTGCTGCTCCTAGTGTTCCTTGCTGGTAGAACCTTCTGCACTATCTGATGAGCCCCTTCTGGGCTCTACCAAAACATCTGATTCCAAGAGTTTTCTTGGAAATGAAAATCATATTGGTGTCTCTCATTCTTGCCTCTTGGATTCATACGTCAAAATCTATGGAGTTGTTTTTTCCTCTCACTTTCCTTCTAGCTTTTAGTATTGCTTCTTTATATTGGAGGTTATTCCAATGGGAAAAAATATTGTTGATGATAAAGGGAACCTTGGAATGCTTCTTTTAAAAATCAGTTGTAGTTATGATTAATTTTTTTGTTTTGCACTATGTCACAGAAAACTAGTCTTAACAGGCTCATTTTTAAAGTGAACAAAATCCAAAACTTGAGTTCAGTAAAGCTCTGTGGTCCTTTGCTCACAACTGTGTATATTTCCTGTTCTGACTGACTCAAACTGAGAAACAGGCACTACTTGAGAGACAGGTTTTAGTATTTTTGGTGAGTGGAGCAGAGACTCGCTTCGTAAATCCTTCTCATGAATTTAATTTCATGACATCTCACTCCACTGATTCCTGGCCTTTGCTGCCAGAAATAATCCTCTCTGACTAAGGCCTGATTTACTAAACATCTGGTACAAGCCCTGTTAGTGCAAGTAACAACGTGTTCTAATTTATGGAGATCATCATGTACAGCATGTTTTATAGGGCTTGTGCAGCTTACTCCCTTTGCAGGGTGAAAACTGTGGATTGTTCCCCAAGGAGATTGGTTGTGTGTTCCTTTTGAAGTTAGACTTTGAAAACTACATACATTCCTTGTGTAAAAGTTTACTCTGTTATTACCTCTGTGGTAGATCTATTCACAATGTATAATTGGAACCTTTTTTTCCATTTATCACATCTTGCAGTAGATTCTGGTTCCAAGAAGCACCAGAGTTAAACAGAGGTCTTGGGAACAGAGAACTTCCCCAAGCTGTGTATACAGCATTTTAAAAAAGCCTTAATCTGATGTGTTCTTGAAGCAGTTTTCCAGGCTGCCTTTTCTGTCTGAGAACTGTGGACTGGGAGGAACTCTCCCTGTGCATTAAACAGAATTAAGAATTTGGTATTCGCAACTTGCTTAAAAGTCTCTTCTCCTTTCTAGGCCTGTCTGAATATGCACTGTCATGTCCCCCTTTTTGACTTCTTTATTGAAACAGTTGCTTAACCCTGTCAGTCACAGCAGGGCAGAATAACCAGTCCTGGAACCTTTCCTTAGAGCTGGAAATCAAAGCCACAGACATGTTGCAGCATGCAGGCAGTGGGCACTGTTGCACTGCAGCACTTCACTGCATCTCTCGTGCACTCAGGAACATCAACAGCCTGTTGTTGTCTCAAAACTGCTGAAGTATTTCTGATTAAGGAAGTGGGGATGAAATGTAATGTTTCTCTAAAACCAGCACAGCCATTCCTTCACCCAGTACGTTCTGTAGCAGTTGGTGAACACCAGTAATACCCTGTATGTTTCTGCTCTTTCCTTCTCATGAGTTGTCTTCCTAATTCTCAGTGAGATGGATGCTTAGTGATGATATACATCAGCTAGATACCTATCATTATAAAGGCAGATGGGTTTTTTTTTAGATGGAATTAAATTATAATAAATTATAAATAAACTGGATGGTCTTTTAGTAAGAAATCATCCCATAAATCAATGGGAGAGAGGATTGCTGCTTTCCAGTCTCCTCCCTTATAAGCAATAAGGAACTTTCCCACACTTGAAAAGATGTTTTCAGATGTTACTGTAAATAATTTTGGTGACATTCTAGCAAGTTTGAACCTTGCTGTATTCCAAAGAGGAAAAGAATACTTAATTTCTGTGTTTAAACACAAAATATATCACAAAAACATTTGTGTGGACTCAGGTTTATATTTGAACACACACACACAAATGGTGATGTTCAAGATTTTATGAATATTTCATTTATACTAAGGAAGATCAGAAAACAGTGTTGGTGGTTTTGTTTCTTCTAGAAATACATTCAGGCTTTGAAGTAAGGAAGTAATATTTTGTCAGGTAAGAGAAATGGACCTGGGAAATGAAAAAATGCAGTTTGTGCTGGGATTAGTGACACATCCAATACAGACATCATCAGAATTTTTCTTAACAGATTCTGTTGTTGACAGTCCGGTGCGACAGTTCATTTAGCTACAACTTATATGCATTTAAAAATTAGATTTTCTCATTTTTTAAATTATAGTATGGTGCTTTTGCAACTTTGGACATTGACGTTGTTTGCTAATGGTGTAGCAGGTAGGTGCACAATTCTTGATAACTGCATCATTCTGCTGGACTGAAGTACTTGGATGCATAGAGTGGCCATCTGTGACCCTTTGATGTTTGCTAAAATTTACTCTGCCTCTCTGTGTTGTGTTTCACAGCTGGCAGAGTTGAGGCAGAGGCTGGATCATGCAGAGGCAGATAGACAAGAGCTCCAGGATGAACTGAGACAGGAACGAGAGGCCCGGGAAAAGTTGGAGATGATGATAAAGGAGTTGAAGCTACAGATCCTGAAATCTTCAAAAAATGGGAAAGGAAAATAGAAATTGTAAGAGGAAGCATGACTGTGTCCTTCAAACAGGGTGTTTTGTTTTTAATGATTGCAAACAGTTTTTGTGTGTTGAGAAAAGTGTTCTTTATGGATTTCTATTTCCCAGACAGGTCCAGATGAAGATATACATAGATATAAATAAATAGAGATAGACATTTTTAGATTTTCCTAGCCAATGAAAATCTGCATTGATTTGTACTGGTGTTTTTCTCAAATGATGAAAAATATGAAACTCTTGATTTGGAGTGACCAGTTTCTGTCTATTTCTATTGCAGTCTTAAGGACTCTACACCTTTTAACATTGTCTGTTAAAACATATGTGGGTATCTTTATTTTGCTATCAGTTGCACATCCAGTTATAAAAGTACATTAAAAATATCCTCAATTCTTCAAGGTCTTAAATAGTTTGGGTTTCAGTGAGAATTAAGTATTCTTGAACTGAGGAAAGTAAAGGCAGCTTTTTGTCTGTAAGGCAGAGCTCAAAATTGCCACAACTGATTGATGATTGAGTATCAAAAGTGATTTACCAGCATGAGTTTTTCCCATAATTTCATTGTGTGAAGTCAGCTGATCTTTGCAGTATTGTCTATTTAACAACTCATTATCAATCTAAGGAGTGTTAGAGCCAGCACTTGCTTGCTCTGCTGGAAGAGGAAAACATTAGGGGTTGTTTTTTTGTTTTCTTTTGGTTTTGTGAATTTAAAAAATTTGCAATTACAGTGGAATCTTGGGAAGTTAAAAATTCACAAGTTTTCTTCTGTTTTTTTCTGTCTAGTACATATAAAAGAAACATTAATAAAAGGCTTAAAGGTGGGGCTTTTCCTTTTAGAAACTGAGAAAGCTTGACTTAACTGTTTTTCAGATATTAATGCTTTCAAGAAAAAAGAATATTTATTAAGGAATGTGTATTAATTTCTTCAGTACCCTAAGCCTCCACACTTCGAGCTTCTTGCCAAATTGTGGATTTTTCTTTCATTACATAGAACAGGCCTTAACTGACATTGTGATCATAACTTAAAATATAAAATTCTGAGGTATGGCACTTTGAAAAATCATTTTGATAGTCTCTGTATTTGAGTGGCATGGTAGGGTTACCATGAATTAAGAAAATACAGCATGTTTGTTAAGCTATAACATTGGGAAATGTGTAATTGTACAGAATTACTGTTTTATGTATATATATAATGTCTGAGTACTTCTGAAGTCTGGTTCCTAGTGGGTTAAATGCATGGCTAAAGTTGGATGAAGAAAAACTTTTTTGCACTTCTCTCCAAAAAATTGGATACAGCTGGCAGATGTTAGCTGATCATGTCAGTGATAGGAATATTTTAGTAATTCTAGTGTTTCACGACATAATTTTAACTTGCGCTTTTGGTTTCTGGTTTTGAGGTACTTAAGTTTAGTGTTCTCTTAATAATTCAGTTAATTTTGGGTGAAACCACTAGTAAAAGCCTACATTGATTCCCCCCCCCCCATTAGTAAAACTGAAAACTCTTGTTCTTTTTTGTTTCTCTGTCAGTGATATTAACAAGACTGAATATCACAGAGAGAGAAAGATAAAATTGCACATATCTTTAAATTGAATGAGAAATGAGGTGGTAAATTAAATGTCACAGAGTCATAAAATGATTTTTTTAATAACTGTACAATTCTGTTTATGAGCTCTGTGTCATATTTACACTGACAAGTAAAGCAAGTTAGATAAAAAAAATAAATTTCTTTGTCAGTGTTGAGAATCATAGAATGGTTTGGGTTGGAAAGGATCTTAAAGATCATCTAGTTCCACCCCCTGCTGGAAAAAAATATCAGGATTATATTTTTCTCTTCTTCAGCTCCCATCTCCAAATTTTTCCTTTGAAAAAAAAAAAAAACGACAAAAAAAGAAAGAAAAAAAGAAAACACAATCTAAAAAGGAAAAGGCCTGTCTTTGCAGCTTGATTTGGAGGGAAGGGTGCTGACTAAATGGTTCTGGTTGTGTGTGCACCGCTTGCTTTAAAAACACAGCGAATGTTTTGTTGTCCGGCCACCAGACCCATGGGCACAGGGAGAGCAGGCAGGAGCATTGCTACAGGTGTGATGGCTGGGGAGCAGAGCTTGAGGCTGTCCAGGGGGATTGGCAGATCCTGTGTTGGATGAGCTGGGAAATGGGGAAATTCCACCTGGGTGCTGCTGAAGGATGGAGAGAGTCCCTTTGTGTTGCTTCTCGGTGTGGTGGGGCCGGCTCGGGCTGTGGGTGTGGTAAAGCCACAGCTCGGTCTCACAGCTGCAGTGGCTGATGCCCCACAGTATTTATAGCTTAGCTGTTGGATGTTTGGAACCCTCCTGGGATTGTTATATTAGTAGGATAGTGAATATTCTGTTTCCATTCAGGTCTTGTCTGTGTTCTTGTCCTGCCAGATGTTCCCCTTGGCCATTGTTCAGCAGTGGCCATGGAGGGCTGGTGCTGCCCAGGTTCCTGTGCTCAGCCAGCACTTGGGTCACTGCTGGAGGCTCTGGAAATGCTGTGGCCATCCTTTGTACCAGTAAAAAGGTGGCCATCCTTTGTACCAATATTTTCACTGTTGCAAAGACTCCAGCAGCTATAGGAAGTTTTACCAGTTCCAATTGCAGATAAGGCCTTCTAATTATTTTTGAACATCTGGCTGGTAAAGCCAATGGAACATTTATTAAAATGACCTTAAAAGTAGCTTTGTAAATATTCCATTTAGTTAATCTAAAGTTAGAATGCATTTTAAATTATTGTAATCCTCTTAAAATTCTTAAATACTACTTTCAGACTCTTGACGTAACATAAACAATTTTCATATGTGTAGACTTAATTTTATACAGATTTTAAGTAATAATGTATACATAAATGTGCCATAGACCTTTGTGTGCTCACAGTCTCTGAAAGACAGTTTTTTAGTAAATTGTAAATAATGCTCTTAAGTTTTAGAAAAAATATATGTTGACCTTTTTTTTGCTACCTTATCCTAATTCTGTTAAATGGTTCATTTTACAGCCTGACATAGGAACTTGGAATGCACACTTGAGGGCCCTCACTTAAGTGCATACTTAATGGTAGAGACTATATCAGTCATTAGGGCTTTGCTTTTAGTCATAGCATGCTCATTTTATGTATTATTTGGTTTGCCTTCAGTCATTGCTTGCTAATCTTTTCAGGCAAGAAGTAATTTTCCCGGGTAGTTGTGACATGAAGCCTGTAGAACAAAGTCCTAAAATTTTCTCCAGTTTGAAAGTTGCTTTATTAGGCACCTACACCAAGATGGAAGTTGCCTAGTGCACCTTTTGGAATAAGTAGGATTCGAGGTGAATACCTAATTTGCTCCTATACTTTTATAAAAGAGAACTTTAACATGCTTTGTATACTTTAATCAATAAGATATGAGAGCTTAGAGGGTAAAACTCTTGTAATTTTGGCAGTCTGGAAGCACCTCACTCACAGTGTAACCAGGTGTCCCTCAACGAAAGAGATTTTTATCTAAATCTCCAAACTTAGTTAAGTCTGTTTTAGTTTTTGTAAAGCATATCGTTCAGTTGGAGTATTTAGATGAATGTAGTTATGTTTCACATTCTTAAACTAATTTTATTCTATATTTAATATATTGATAGCTTAGGTGTAAAACCATCTGTACATAGTAAAGGCATAATGCAATTAGTGATGTAGGAAAAGTTGGGTGGGAGCATAAAGCTACTGGTGGCCTGAAAAGAAATAAATCTTGGCCTGTATTTTAGAAGTCACAATGTTTTATTCATACATTCTTGTTTTGTATTGGGGGAGGGGATAGCTAGAATGTGTTATGAAATTTTTGGAAACCTTTCCTAGCATTAGTTGGGAAGTTGGCCTCGAAATGCTGTCGTGGTCAGCTTCCTAGAATTCACTTGTTTGTAGAGTATATATTTTGATTGTCAGTAAAGATAACAACTTTGTATTTTTTCTGCACTTAATTCGTGTAATTAATCCACACAACAGAGTTTTCTATAACATGGTGAAGTCGACAAAAGACATAATTTCTCCTACCTATTAATCTGTGCTTGCAATATTTTGGTAATTTTATTTAAGCCATCAATAGTAAGCAGCAGAAAGCTGCAAATTTCAATTTTCTTTTTGCTCATTACATTTGTAGTGTGAGTGTTCATTGGTTTTCTTTACAGAAAGCTTGTAGAATTTTCTATTTGCTGCATATATCTGTTTAAAAATACAGTCCTTTTTTAGCTTTTGTGAAAGCATTTACTGCTTACGAATTGCACGATGATTTTATAGTGTGTCTCCATTACTTAGCAAATTGTTTTTTTCAGGGTTAGTGGTTCAGTTGGAAAATGCTTGAAAAATGAGTTTTAAGCACTTCATCAAGCACAGCAAACAAGGTATAAAATTTTGCTATTTGAAAATTAATTAAGTGTAACGATATCAATTGAATTTTTTTTCTTCTAAGAGATACCTCACTTAAAGGAAAGCACAGCTGTACTGTATTTAAACGAATTCTAGGAAATAATAAAAAGTTGGTCTGAAATATTTCGTTGCCATCACATTGCTTTCTGTGATTGACAGAACGTTTTTTGTGTTTTCATCCTCACTCTCTAAAGTATTTATTGCTGTTGACATGCCAGTATAATTCTCTCAAATGACAGAAAGTAGCTGCAAAACAGCTGAGTCCGTGTTAGCTCAAGGCAACAGGTTGAGTGACAATTCTGAAACCATAGGAAAAGCCTGTGTAAAATGATCAGTGCATTCAGCAATTTCTAATACTTTGCCAATGATGTACAGTCTTATTGTCAGCATTGCTGTGGTTGCATCACATGACACACAAAACTGTCCTCTACCTCACGTGAGATTTAACAGATATTTTATATGGTTTTAGTAGACAAGATGCATCTATCTGGTCACTTAGTTTACAAATTTTGAATTATATTTATTGAAACATGACATACTGTGCTCTTAGCTTATACCTCAATTGTATTTTGTGCTGTTATCCATTTCCATGCTTTGTAAATACCTGTATAGATCGTGGACTCAAAAACAAATAAAGAACTGTAATGTCAGAACACTTGCCTCTGTCATATTTTTGAACACTGGCTTCTAAACTTGGCTCTTTGAAGGTGTTTAACTCAGTGCTCTTCTAAGGACCTTGCTTTGATTACAGTAAATTAAAATCTGATTACACCAAGACTTGTTAGCAGAGCTCCCACAGCCTGCAGCAGGTCCCCAGTTCTCTAAAAGGGATTTTAAGCAAAATCTACAAGATCAAAGCAACCTCTCCCTGTGGATCCACTTTCTTAAGATTCTGTAAAGGTATTGGCACCAAGCTTTCTATGTATCTTGGCATAAATTTGGTGTTTATCCCTGAAAATAGAACTCCTTGCATACTTGGCAAGTTCTCTGGTGCCCAGCTTTGTTGCTGCTTGATTGCTCAAGCAATGTGTGAGTTGTTCACAACTCTCTTCCATAGCTCAATAATAAATGAGATTAAAAACACACATTGCCAGATCAAATGCTGAGATTATACAAAGCTGAAATCAGAAATGTGAATTTTACTCTCTGCTGAAAACTAATTACTGCTGATGGTGAGTGACTCTCAGGAGTTCTAGTTTTTGTAAACCATGTGATTATATTATCTTAACTTTTTCTACAAACAATATTTTGGAGTTTTTCAGGGGGTTTTATTCATACTGAGAAGATTTTCTTGATGCATTAGAAAGCACATTCACACACCTTTTGGTTTTTTTTTTCTTCCCCTCAAATCAGAGTAAGAATACTTTGTCCTTGTGTTAAGGAACTGTGCTCCCATATAGGAAATCCTGATGATGTTTCAGATAATTTCAAACCCTTAATGCTACCACGGGCTTGCCTGTATTTTACAGATAAAGAGAGAAAGGAGAGGTATGAACCAGGATAAAGATAAAAATTACAATGATGAGCTCAGCCTTCAGTATAGAATAAGATTAAGAACTGACTGTACCACTTAAACTTGTTTATTTCTGCATCCCATCTTGCTTTTTTATACTGCTGTATTTCCAAACAGGGGAGAAACAATGAGGCTGAAAATGTAAAGAAAAAGTTGAAGGTGAGTCATTTGGATGAGAAAGCCCTGGGGTGTTGATAGCTTGGGTAGCTATGACTAATTGCAATGCCTGTCTTTTGTCAGAGAGAACAATGAAAAACCCTGGGAGTGAAGGGTAAAAAGATTGATTTTTAAGGAGCTCACACTGTTGCTGGAATAAATGCCTGTGTAACACTTGCTTTTAAAAAGGCAGCTTTTAAGACTGTTGCCCTAAGTGTATCAGCTTATTTGGCATACAGCTGGCAAGTCGTTCTTGTTCCTTCTTTTATTGATCTTGTAAATCATTGTCCACTTGCCTCATATGACTTTATATTCACTTAACTGTTGGTGGTGTGATTTATAGCACTGACAGAATGGTGAATGTCTCCTGTCTCTATTGACATTAATGAAATAATTCACACTGTGCCCAGTGGGCACCAGCTCGAGTTCTGTTGAATAGTGCTGGTTACCAAAGTGTCAAATTCCCTTCTTGCTTCTGCACACTCCTTGATAAATACATTTGTGAAGGAAAACGTGGAATTAGGAACTTTTGTGGTTAAGGAAACAAAAAATGTAGGAGTCTGAATTACAGAAGGATGCATATGCCCATGAACACCTTGCAGCATTTTAAAAATACTTATATTGTGCATTAGGTTGTGCCTGCACTACCACTGTGTAAAATGATTCCAAACCTCAGCTTTGGGGTGAAATCTGTCATCTCCTTTTGAATTCAGAAGGTGAAACATGGTCTGTCCTATTGCTCAGTCCAAGAAGTGGAACAACACCACTTTCACCCAAGAGGTGACAAGTTTATCTCCTGAATAATAAATAAGAAGGAGTATTTTTAAGGGGAAGATTAAATCCATCTAGAATTCAACCCTAGACAACATAAATTTGTGTTTGGTTATCAGTAACAGCACACTGCACCTGAGGTGGGTGCAGTAGAAGGATAGGCTATGCAGGAAGGTGGAATCACAGCAGGAAATTTCATGGAAGGCCAGCTGGCAGCTTGGCTTCACAGAAATACCATAAACCAGGCATAGAAAAAATCCAAGGAGTAACCAACCATATAAAACAAATGTGACAGCAACTATTAAATTTATATTTATTATAAAAGCTTCTCTTGAAAAAGAATTTTCAACTATACTGGTAGTGCTCCAGTGTTCAGATGAAGCTTTGACAGAAAACCTCATATCCTTGAATTTTGGATCAAAGGAGCAAGTGACAAATGATGCTTAGGATGCTCTTCGTGTTTTTCTTCTTCGTTGTTAAAATAGGCAAAAAATACCCTTGGATGAGGAGCGGGATATATTTAATTCCTAGCACTTTAAACTCGGAGCGGCGTTTCCCGTATTTCTTTCTCACTGCCAGCTCTAGGAGTGAATGAAATTCATTGTTGTGTCACTTTCCTGTCGCTGTTCGTGCCCGTGCACCGCAGGCTGCTCTCCGCTAGTGGTCTCTCCATGCATGCAGCATCCTCCTCGTTCAAACCTTCCCTTCCCAAAGCCGGCAGCTCTGCAGGAGGACACAGCCATGAGATATCCTCAGGGATGTGCTGGCACTCGAGAACATACATATGTGCTGTGAAAATACAGAGCAAAGCTCGGGAAATGTCCTGCCTGCCTCTTTCTCCTGGCGCAGAACGGGAAGATGAGAAGTTTCTCCACCTCTGGCATTTTGAACTGGGTTGCTGCTGTTCTATCAAATGTACTAAAATTCATACAGTAAATTTACTCGGGCTGAAAGTCTGAGTTAAAAGCTGCTCATTTTAATTTGAGGATTCACTATGGTGCTGTTAAGCACGTATTTAAGACTCGGTGAGTTTTAGTTAACACTTCTGAAAGCCCAGGCACGGCAGAGAAAGCAGTGGTGGGTCTTTTACATTTTTACAATTACTGAAAACATCAGGAAAGACTCAAGACTGATTTTGTCCCTTTACTGCAGCTGTGCTGATGGCTTTGATGAGGTGATCAATTCCACCTCTTAACTCTGTCCACCACATTTCTCCCCATATCTCTCCATGAGGATGTACCGGTGTGACTATTAAAGTTCAGCTGGCAAACACTGCCTTAATTTTTCTCCCTCTCTGCTAAATTTCCAATAGCCGGGCTGTTTGTTTGCATTTGAATAAACCCCTCTGGGCTTCTTTTTCAAGCTCGGTTGGGTGCGACCGTGCATCACCCTCCTTCCCGTCGGACGCTCCGGATGCTCTGGCAGAAGTTGGGGCTCCCCCCTTGCTCCTCCCATGCTCTGTGGGGCTGGAGGCAGCTCTGACCCCTCCCAGGGAGGGAGCTGGGCAGAGGCAGCCGAGTGTTTGCGGCAGAGCCTGAGCAGGGACCCGCTCCTGCCCATCCCCATCCCCATCCCTCCTGCTCCAGCAGCCGGGACCTCCTGTCCAGCTCTCCCCACCAAAGGACAGAGATGGTGGCCACCTGCCTGCACCTGGCTGGATTTGTCTGCAGCTTCGTAGGGTGGATCGGGGTGGTTGTGGCCACGGCCACCAACGACTGGGTGGTGACTTGCGGCTACACCATTACCACCTGCAGGAAAATGGATGAGCTGGGATCCAAGGGGCTGTGGGCAGACTGTGTCATGGCAACAGGTCTCTATCACTGCAAGCCCCTCGTGGACATCCTCATACTGCCGGGTGAGTGAGTCCCATCCTCCCTTTCCCACCCCGGGGGAGGGCTGAAGCCTTGTCCCCAGGTGCTGCTGCCGCAGGAGGTGATGGTGAAACTCCTCCAGCTTCATCAGCACAGGAGATGGTCCATTAAATGCACTAAAGAAGGTGAATGGTAGCTCTTAACATGATTCTCATTGATTTACACCTGCTTTTAATCGTCCCCAGGTCTGGTGTTTTCTGTGGCTGCCAAAATCCAGTTAATGTTTAATCGTTGCTCTTAGTAAAGTCTCACTGCTCCTCTCACATCTTGTCTCTGGATTGCACTGAAAACGTACAGAGCACACTGAGGTGTAATAGAGCATTTCAGGGGGATGGTGAACTGTTACAAATGTTAAGGTTTGATTCCTTAAAGTGATTTGGAGCATAATGAATCTTTCGGCATCTATTATTAATGCTTCTATGGCTTTTAATCTTTCAGAAGATCATCATTAGTCTTGATGGTCTTGTGCTTCCCACAAGGTTCTGAGGCAAGACAGAAATTTTACACAGCAAACAGATGTAACTACATTTAACTTGATATTTCTTAATGATATAGTAACTTTCATCTAGTTTACTGCAAAGCAAAAATTAAGCAAGGTGTTTAATCAGCATTAATACATCTTTTGGGCTAATTAAACTTGCCACAGTCTTGTGAGGTCTGGTCCCTGTAAGTTTAGTTTGTGAGCTTGCCAGTTTCAATCACTGTTCACTCTGTAGCACTTCATTCTGTTGTGTTTGAGATTGCAACTCCTCTACCATGTTAAAGGTGCCTCCCTCAAAGCTGACAGGGCAGAAATGACCATTCCTTGTCATTTTCTTTCATGCTTCCTTACTCACCTGTTTAAGCTGTTGTGAAAATAATTTTACAAGAGGTTAAAAAGAGAATTCCTGAATTTCTCTCTGTTACAGAGCTTGGTCTGTGGCACACAGTGCTTAGCAATGTTGAGTCTCTCATTCTCCCTTTCTCTGTGTGTGCTTACTTTTATTTTAGTAAGTTTGCCTTCCTTACTGCTACTGTTGTTAAATCTGATCCAGCAGAGAGGACAGGGGAAGGTTTTGCCCCAAAGAAACATTAGTGAATGCAGCTTAATAAATAAGTGAATAGGTCTTGCAGCAGCACAGAGCAAAGCTTCCTTCAAGCAGAAGCAAATCACAAACCAGGATGTTTCTGCTTGTAGCCTGTTTGATACTCACAGCTTGGCATGGGAGGGAAATTTATCCTGGTGTGCCCAGTAGCTGAAATATATTTAGAGCCTTTCATTGTCTGAGTCAAGTCTTTAAAATGAATTGGTTGTATTCTCACTTACTTGGGATTGATTGTACAGAATCCACACTGGGTACAGCCATCTCCTTTGTTTAGGGTCTGCTTTTATGCCCTGAACTCCTCAGGTAACCAATTTATTTAAGTTTCCTCTTGAAAAAAATCAAGGAAATATTCAATGCACACAGTGTCTGTATTTCCAGAAACAGTAAAATCCTCATTCCTGGTGTTGTACCTGTGTGTCAGTGGGATGTGCTCGAGGCCCCTTTTTGCTGGTGTTGGTTGAAGCATCTTGAAATTCCATGTCTGCATCTGAGAGCTTCTTTTTGTTAATAAGAGGGGACAGAGAGCCAGCACACTCACTGTGCTAAGACTGTCCTGAAAACTGGGGGAGGTCACCCCACACTGGGGCAAATCTGACATTTGTCCTTTTCCTTTTGCATGCTAGTAATGACCTGGTATAATTTACTTATATGTAATTTTTGTATAGTATATATGCATTACATATAAAATATATATTATAAAATTCAGAGAAACATATTGTATATAAATATTTTTAAAATAATATATTATGATACATAGACCCTCCCAGAGTGGCAGAAATGTTATGGTCCTGCCCAGCAACCCCCCAGCCCCTGATCCCTGTTGTTTCCTGTTGCCTTGTGCACAGGTAAGAGAGGCATGGGAGCTGATGAAGGGCCAGGGGATCCTGTGATGTCCATAGGGATGCAGAGGAATAACGTGGCCCTTGGTCATGGCAGCTCCAGCAGCTCTGCAAGGTACAGTTCTCCCTAAGGAAGGTCTGTGCCAGTACTCAGCTCAAGCCATGGATCTCCTCTGAGATCCCAGAGCCAGGCTGAGCTCCTGGGGTGCAGTGCTGAGGCTGTGGGTGAGGAGTGTCCCTCCTCATCCTCCTCTTCCTCCTCCTCCCAGGTCAACAGTGCTCATTTCCTTGGGACAGCTGCTGGCAGCATCCCGTGGACCTGCAGTGTCAGTAGTGGGTCTACAACTATTCAGCCTTCTGAATGATGGGAGAATCTCTGAGGCTTTAAATTACTGTTATTTAATTCTGAAGATTTTAAAACCTTGGTTTTCAATCAAACTCTCACCATGGAAAGATATAGGGAAACTCCTTCCTAGAGAAAATTTCTCCTATTTTCCAGCTCTGTGGTTTCTCAGTGTCTCTCTGGGAAGAGCTTGTGTTTTCCAGGCAGTGCTGTTTGTTTGTTAGGAAACTGTGAGCCTGCACACCCCGTGTTCACCCCACTGCACTGCAGCCTCCCTGCCTTGTGCCTGGTGAAGATTTAGTGTTCACACAGGGACGAACCCATTCCCCGTACTCCATCTTGGGCTCTAACCAAACAGAAGCTTTTCTCCAAAGTCTTTCCTTGTGCCAGATAATAAAACCCTCATTCTTTGCCTTGCCTGCAGGGTATGTCCAAGCGTGTCGAGCGCTGATGATCGCCGCCTCCGTGCTGGGCCTTCCCGCCATCTTCCTGCTGATAACGGTCCTGCCCTGCATCCGCATGGGCCACGAGCCCGGGGCAGCCAAGTACCGGCGCTCCCAGCTGGGAGGGATCCTCATCATCCTCCTGGGTAAGGCACCTGCCACAGCTGGGGGGCTGCAGCCCGTCCCCCGCTCCCAGACCGTGCAGGCTGGCGGAGCGCGATCTCCTGGAAGGGTTTGTGCCGCCTGGGCAGGCCCTGGAGCTCTCCGGCATTACTGAGGCCTGTGGGTGGATAAAAGGCAGGGACAGGAGTGGGAGGGCAAGGACGGGAGGCAGGGATGAAGCAGGGTTAGAGGGAGGGCTGTGAATCCCTCTGTTGTTGCCTCGTGGAGTCCTCAGGCACGGCTTCTCTTGGAAGGCCATCGCACACGGGCATGGATTGCGCTGGTTCACTGTGGAACTAAGCACTGGGTCTAAACTTTCAAGCTACTTATAGGGAAGGCAGAGCCTCCAAATTTTCCCTGGATATGCAGGGAAAGTAAGCTGAGGCATGTGTGGAAGGAAGCCCCTGCTGAATGGGGCTGGTGCTGTGGCATCCACAAGGGAAGGAGTATGGAGGTGGCACAGACACGGAAAGAGGGACGGCCCTGGCACGGGAAGAGGACTGGCATGCCCTGTGTGCCTCCCAACCCCCTCTGGCCAGCATTGCCCTTGGCCTCCAAGCTCCCCTGGGAATTTCTTCCAGTCCTGGGTGCTTGTGGAGGAGATTGTTTTGAGCAGCACAGACTGTGGAGCTCATTGTCCCCCATGCAACACCTGCATGTTCTTGAGGCCTCGTCATCTCAGCAACAGCCTGCGGGGCCTTGTTTTCACCCGTCTGTGGCAGAGGAGGAGGGGAGAGGCAAAGTGACCTCTTTGTGTGGCTCTGCTGCTCTCTGGCAGCCAGCACTGACATCATGCCCGTCTTCTTTCTTCTTCTTCTTCTTCTTTTTTTTTCAAGTGGGTGCTGAATATAGCTGCACACTCCTGAGGGCTGTCCTCTGGCTGCTCCTTCCGTGCAAGTCATCCCTCCTCCATCACCCTGTGGTTAGCACAAGTCCATACATCCCAAATCTGAGGGATTGGGTCCAAGGGGCCCTATTGGTGCCTGTGGAGTTTAAGAGCACAGCTGGAAGTTCTAAAATCAGCTTTATAGGGCCGGTCTAGGACATCCCAATCATGAACAGCCATGCTGGAATGTGATCTTCATCCCTGCCCTGGAACCCTGAGTCACGTGTTTGGGCTTGGAGAAGTGAAAGAGAAGGTGGAGGTTTTCTGCCTGTGAATGAAATTTTAGTGCCAGAGGAGTCTGCTCTGGTGGATTTGCCCTGCCCAGCAGAGCTGCACTTTGCCACAAAAGCCAAAAGATTTTGGTTCCAGTAAAGGAGAGCTATGCTGCAAGTCAGCCCTGCTTGCATGGCTGGAGGCAGGAGGACTGTTCCTAAAAATCCAAAGGGCAAGAGGATGACAAGACCAGCTCACAGATGACAAATTGCAGTGACAGTGTTGGGTACCACTGTGTTAGAACAAGTGAAATCCTTTATGCTGCAGTGTCCCACCAGGGTTTGGTGTCTGGTGTGCCTCTATCCCATCCCAGTCATGCTGCAGTGGGACACCAAGGAGGAGAGCAGATGTGAGGGGATGATGGAGAGTTGTGGTGCTCCTTAAATTGGATTCCCCTCTGCCTCAGAACAGTTTTCCAACTAGGTAGATCCTGTGAGGAAAGGAAGTTCTAGAGATCACATCTCTCACGTTTGTGTCACGGAGACATTGGCAGACAAATGATCTTTGGGTCAGATTTGGACCACATCTTACTGATTTTCACCCCTGTGAGGTCTGAAGCACCTACAGGTGAATGATTTACTGGTGTTGCTGATGCCCTGAATGATCTGGGCTGGGATCAGCAGCCTGGTCACAATGTTTTAGTCACAATTACAATAATGCTCTTTTTGTCAGATCACAAATGAAGAATAAATAAGCTTCTTTTGCTCCTAGGTTGCTTTTAAAAAAAAAAAAAAGAAAGAAAGAAAGAGCAAACCAACCCACATTTATATTTACAAAGCCCATTTTTTTTTCAGGCTCATCAGCAAGACAGTTTCTTTGGAAGAAGAATAATGTATAGAGTTTAGGATTTTGACATTATTTAAGATGATTAATGATCTGTTAGCTGCAAGATGAGATGTCACCATTCCAGAGCATTTAGCAAACATGGATCAGGCTCTGAAAGATAGAATGCAGAGTTAAAATCCATTATATTCTAGAATTAACATGCCCTGGACTGTTTTTATCACCCTCCAGCCACTGAACTCTCACTCATGGTTTCCACAACCTCACAAGCTCCAGACTTTTCCTCTTAGGGAAGAGCAACACCCAGAGCTCTGGTTAAAACAAAATGGTCCCCAAAACACTCCCTAATGCAGCAGAAATAGGGAGTGGGGAGGCAAACAGGGGAGCTGGCCCCAAAGCAAACTTCACTTGCTGCTCAGGGAAGGGATGGCAGTTTGTCACTTAAATTTGGTATAAGGGAAAACAGGGATTGAAACACAGCACAGAGCCAAAAAGAAACAAAAAAAATTTATATATATATAAAGCTGAAAAGTTGCCAGGAAAACAATGGGCTCAGATATTCCATTGATTTTTCTGTCCACTGATAATCACAGGCTGCCAGAGTGCAACCTGTGTGCACGCCCTGCTATTCTGCTGCTGATGTGTTTATGGCTTTGTTTGATCCTATCTGACCAAGAGAATTGATTTATGGCTGAAAACAACCGTCAGCAGAGATTTGCCCTGAGCTGGTATGAAAACATTTCACACGTTGGTGTTGATGGAAAAACCCTGGCCCAGCCCAGGTTGTTGACAGTAATTTGGAGGACCCCTTGCTGGTAACCAAGGGGGCATTTTCCCAATGGAGGAGAAGGACTCAGATAGTGGAAAATAAATGAAATATAATAAAGTGGGAATTGCTACTACAAAATAAGCCATTGTGTACTAAATAAAGGATGGTAATGAGTTTTTCTGAAGACTGCATGAGGTATACTTGTAAAACCATAGATATCAAGATAAAAAGATTGCCTTGAACACAGAAAAAAAAAATATGGTATCTATTTTTTTCAACTAAATGCTTTGAAAGAGAAATCCATGTGACTTTGAGTCAGCAATTCAGAATAGTTAAATTTAGATGTGAAAGAAAAGTATTCTTTCTTCTGCAAAAAGCCTTTAACTTACTGTTAAGGAATTTGGCAGGGACTCACTGTCCCTTGAGTTAGAACAATCCTGTTCCCTCTCTCCCAGCTCCCCAAGCACCTTCTGTGTTTCTTGTCTCTGTGCTGTCCTTCTGACTCCAGCACATCTCTAATGTTGAGTGTTAAGGGTTTCAGCTCAGCAGACTGAGCTACTGCAAATCCACAGTTAAAAAAGACTTGGAAACACTGGGAGCTGGGATGTATCCCTGTGGATCCACAACAATCTGATGGAGCAAGGACATTCATGCCATGCAGTGCTGAGAGGATTTTTAGGTAGAGGCAGTGGCTTTTACAAGATTGCCTACTCCAGCTGCGAGAAGCAGGCAGGATTTCCACATGTGTGTCCCAAAACAGGCCTGTTTTCCCAACTAAATTGGTTGCTCTAATAGAAAATATTCCTTCTCTTTGCAGACTCTCTTTTATTTTTCTGCTAGACTCTGTTGGCTACAGTGGCTCTACAGTCTGAAGATTTCTTGTTTAGAGAGGCAAAGGATGTCTCTACATTAGCACAAGAGAAGGGATAGCAACTTCTATCTACACTTCTTTTCCACTTACGCAGCCATTTTAGGACCTGAAACTTGCCCTCCTTTTCCAATCTCTTTGGGTTTCTTGTCAAATCACCTTTTTTTCCCAGCCTTTCCCTGTGGTACAACCAGAATAAAATTTGAGCCCACAGAGAGACATTACAATTGCTGACTGTCCCTTTCCCATCTCCTCAGAGGATTTACAGCCCAACCTAATCTATGCAGGGCGATGAAGTCCAGTCCTGTTCCAGGGCATTCCTCTTGCTCAGCACAGGGTCACTGGTGACTGACGGCAGCTGGCGGCCTCCGAGGACAGAGAGGTCAAGTGAACCCATGAAAAGTCCTTGGCTTGTGTTTCACAGCTTTCTGCTATTGTCAGCACTAAAATAAGGTGGTTTTACATGTAGTGGAGCCACATGCACAAGAGATGCCATTGTGTGAGCATCCCTGAGAGCTCTTCTCACCCCAGTGCAAGTGTTTTCTTCGGTCCTGTCTTGTGGGGGAGGGTCTGGAGAGATAAGGCTCTTATAGTCTATAGACAAAAAATATATATATTTACTGCTGACAGAGAAAGAAAAGATGATTGTGTTTTTTCGGACAACAAAGCAGCTTTGTTCCCAGAGCCCATTAGAATGCTTTGTGGATTCCCAACTGATACATTTTTGTTTTAAAGCGTTGGAGGTTCATGAGCTGTTTGCAGGACCACTCCACACGCAGGAGAAATGCTCTTCTCCCCTCCCTGCCTTCTCCAAAATTCCTTCCAAAGCTGCGGGGCCCTTCCTTTGAGGAGGCCCAAAATTATTTCTGGCTTTATAAGCATCCTTCAAATGTTCTTCTCTTTTCCATAAGAAAATATTTTCTCTCACAATAACTGCAGCTTTGGGGATGGGTTTTTTGCTGTACCGGCCAGGAGCTACGGTTTGTTCTCTGCTTTAACTAAACAATTTTATTTTTACTCTCACCCCTTTCTTTTTCCCTCTTGCAACCTTAACTTTCTGACACTGCCTCCAGATACCTTTTAACACGGTCGGTGGAAATCTGTAACGCTGCCATGGTCCTGTTATTGTTTTGCTCTGATTCTCTGATAGCCACAAGGATGGAATCCTGCACAGCTTGTCCTGGAGGCAAGTAAATATTGACAGATTAATTCTTCTCAGATGTACAGGCCATCAAGGAGTATTGTTTTAGGACCTGCTCCTGGGAGGTGATTAACACCATCAACTCCCGTTGCCCTTGGTGCATGTGGGGACTCTGTGGGGACTGTCTCCCTCACATGTCACCTCACAGCACCACTGCAGCTGCCTTCCAGCTTTTTGTGGAAAAACACCCCTATGGAATATCAAGTAAAATGTGAAGCCTGCAGTCATTTTTTTACCTGCTGTAGTCCCTAGGTAGGATCCTGTTTTCACTTCTGCAGACCATTCAGGTCCCATTTTTATTCAATTCAGTAAATGTCTGGAGAGCCTTTCTGGGTTTGTCCCCATCACTTGATAGAAATTTTCCACAGGGAAGTAGAATCTGTTTTCCAGAGCTGCGAGACATTTCCTTTTCCATGAAAAAACCCAGCAATGCCCAGCTGCTGCTTATTTTGTCCCTGCTCATTTTCTGCTCATATTTCATAAACCCTCCTCTGTGTTAGAGTGCCGGGAGATTTTGTGTGACCACTCAGTGAGTCACTGCAATGATAAGGAGTGACTTGGGCTAAGGACACAGCACGCGAGTCCAGGTGGAAATAGGGATTTAAACCAGTTCACACTGGCCCACAGATTTTATTCTCTCACAGATCCATATGGTTTTCATGGCCTCTTCATAGCTAATCTATTCTAATTCTGCAGTTCTCCAAAACATCAGTTTCAGGGATGACTCTCATTTTTCCCTCTTAAAGATATTTCTTGGGAGCAAATCTGTTTCCCTTCTAATAAATATATTATATTGTGTCAGGCAGCAGTTGTTTTTCCTTCTTGTTGGTGCCTGAGAGAGATGGCTGTTCTTTCTCCATCCTCACTCCTCAGGCTCCCATGTTGCCTCCTTGGAGATCTCTTGGACCCAGCCCTGATACCGCTGCCTCTGGGTCCCACCGTGGGATTGGAAGGGAGGAGGGATGGGTTTCCTCTCTGTCCCCAGATGCGTGTGACACTCTGCTGTCACCCCCTCCAGATCAGAACCCTAACGCTGTCCTTGCCCCCTGTCCCAGCCATGTGCGGCGTGGTGGCCACCATCTGGTTCCCGGTGTGCGCCCACCGCGAGACCACCATCATGAGCTTCGGCTACTCGCTGTACACGGGCTGGATCGGCTCTGCCCTCTGCCTCTTCGGCGGCTGTGTCATCGTGTGCTGCTCGGGAGACGCGCAGACCTTCGGCGAGAACCGCTTCTACTACGGCTCGGGATCCAGCTCGCCCACCCACGCCAAGAGCGCGCACGTGTAGAGGCCCCGCGGACGCCCCACGGCTGCCGTCCGACGCTTTGGCTGGTGGGTTCCTGTGCCCTGGGTTTGCTTCTGCTGACACGCGCGGCTGTCAGGCTCCCAGGGGGAGATTTAGAAAAGCAGCACAAATGTCTGGTAGTTTGAAGCATTTTTCTCCCCGTCTCTTCCCCCCCTTTCTCTAGAAAGACAGCTCCAGCCAGCCCTACCTCTTGGTCCTCACCGTTTTTGTCCTGATCACCTGCCCCATCTTCTTGCAGCCAGGATGGTTTGGGGTTGTGGTGTGGGGTTTAGGGATTTTAGTTTATCTTCTAGCTCCCCTGATTATAGGAGAGTTTAAAGCAATAAAACATAAATGAGAGACACTTTCCCATTGTTAGGAGGACTCTGACAGCTTCTCCCCCATCCTCACTGTTTGATTCCTCCCACTCAAGGTCACGGGTCTGGCACGGCTGGGGAGAGAGGATAGGGAGAAAGGCTGTCCTCTCCCACCGGGCAAATGTTTCTCTTTTGGAACAAGAGGAGGGGATTTTTCTGCCTTTCTCTGTAAATACTTTTGTATGAGTCTGATCATTTTAGTAACAGTGTTTCCCCCACCCCCACAGTCATCAGTATGAAGGAAACCGAACCCAAAGGTCCTAATGACATGGTAGATAACAGTGCCTTTTTAAATAGTTATAAATGACTTTGGGGGCTCTAATCCCTGCCCTCTGGTTTAGTTTATTTTTTTTTTCTTTTGTACAGATCAGTTACTAAAAAATGTATTTTTACATTTTTTTAAACTCCTTTCTTTCTTCCTCTAAGTTTGTGTTCTGTCTTGCCTCGTTAAAGCAGCACATTTTAACATGCAGTATAATGTACCTGTTACAATACAATTCTGGTGAGTACTGATGATGCCTTTGTACTTTCAGTGAAATACTGTACAATAAATAACAGAGTACCTGCAAACCCTGACTACTTTTCTTTCCTTCCTTCCTGTGTGTTTCCATAGCCAGTTTTTCCATGACAGGGATTGCCAATGACTTTGAAGATTCTCTTTTTTTATAGCACTTTAGGATGAAAAACTGCTCTGCTGTGGCATTAAATGAAGAATATTTAAAATATGAGTAATCTTCCTTCATGGGACTGTCCGTTGTCTTATCCTTTGGTTCTTTCAAAGCTCCCAGGAGCAGCTTGTACCAGTTGTACCCACCAGTGGATTTCTTTATATTGGGAAGAATTAGAAAGCCCCTGAAGTGGTGGAGATAACCCCGAGCACTGTGAAGCTGAGACTTCATGTTGCTGAAAGTGCTCTCAACTAAAGTAGGAGTCTGATCAGGGGTCATTGCTCTGATTAAAGCTGTGTAAGATCAAGATCTAACTCTGTCCTTACCAGAGGCTGTAGCAATTTAATTACACTGATACAAAATCCTATCTGTTCCCAGAGATGTTAGCTCAATTCAAACAATTTGTGTAAGCCAAGAGAAGGAAAAGAGCTGCTGCTCAGACATGGGCAAGAGGAGAGCCCCAGTGGAGAGGCAGGAGAAGGAGAAGGGTCTGAGCAGCCAAGTTTTTTGGGATGATGAATAATAGCAAAACAAGGCTGTCAGTCAAGCCTCGTGCATTCTGGGCTGTCCTTGGTCTGCTTCAGCTGGAGAAACCAAACTGAGCCACGCAGCCACGGGCAAGGATGCTGCAGCTCCCACCTCCTCGCGGGAAGCTGGAGCATTTAAAAGGAGCCAGAGGGAGGGAGGCTTGGCTGTGCTCCACGAGGACCCTCTGCCTGCCTGGCCCAGGGATGGGCAGCAGCCCGAGCATCTGCCTTTCACACCGAGCAGCCTTGAAGGCGGCTCTGTTGTGCGAGCTGCTCATGGCTGTGCAATGTCCCCAGGGCGGGCGGCGGGCGGTGGCAGGACACTTGTGCCCATGACATCACAGGCAGGGCACAGGCGGTTCTTGTACAGCCCGAGGACGCTGTCAGTGCTGCCATTGATGTGCGGGTGCCCCGGGCGGAGGGGGGCACAGACGTGCCAGCTTGTGCAGGCTGCCCGGGGATTGTGGGTTGTGCCCGCGGGTTTACCCTCTTAACCCCGACACCTCGGAGCAGAAATCCCATGGAATGCTGCCTGCAAACGGCCCTGGAGCAAACTGGGAGGGAAAAGCACGGGAACATCAGTGTCGGATGCCCGGGGGAGGGTTTTGGTGCTGCGGGAGGTGCATGACTTGGTTGGGAACGAGCCCTGGGGGATTTCTTTTCTGCCCTCCCCTTTAGGATGCACCTAAAGGTACAGTGTACCTGGCCTCCCCTTTAGGATGTACCATTTAGGTACAATGGGTGAGGTCCCTTCCAACCTCACCCATCCCGCGATCCTCATGTGGTGCTGGGGACCCTTGCAGGGGATGGTGCTGGGGCTCTGTGTGCCCTGCCCATAGCCACAGGTTACCAGCACCCGACCCCAAACCCAGCTCTTAAAAGGCCCTGGGAGTGCTGCTCAGAGGAAGGAAGAAGTTTTATTTCAGGGAAGAGAATTAAAAACCGAACAAAGCAAAGCAACCCCGTGGCAGCTGCAGGGAAAATGCAGATCTGCAACCACGGGGTGTGAGGAGATGGGGCCAAGAATGCGATGGGGTATTAGTGCTGGCACCACAGAGGGGAAGGGGTCTGAGGAAGCACAAAGAACATTAAACTTTTCTAGTTTTTAAAGGATCAAAGCTGAAACGCTTTGTGCCCCACCCAAAACACCCTGCTCCCCTGTGGGGCTCTCTTGGTCTGGATTGGCCACAGCACTGTTGGCTCATGAAGGTTTTTAGTGCTCATTTGCTGACCCAAAGCCTCAAAATAGGATCAAATATAATTCTCCTGAATTGAAAAACTGCTCCACACCGTTCCTAACACCAAGTGTGGAGTGGTGGCTGTGAGCCACGGTGGTCACCTCAGTGTGGAGGTCCCTGATGCCCAGCAGAGCTCTCCCCAGCTCCACCAGGACCAGCTGGAGCTCTTCACCCCATCCCCGTGATGGGGAGAGCACCTGGCAGGCTCCCCCCTCCCCAAATAACAGGGACAGCAGGAAGGAGCCCTTGGGGGGCACGCTGGTGGCCCTGAGCACCCCAAAAGGGACAGGGAGCTGTGTCTGGCCCACCACAGCCCTGCTGCCCGTGCAGGGAGGGGACAGTGCTGTGACACCCCAGCTCCCCCAAGGAAAGGTGAGTGCCAGCAGCTGGGAAGACATTGGTGCACCCCAGGCCTTTGCACTGCAATAGTCAACCTGGGGTCATTGGCTTTAGTTTTTTCCTTCCTTTTTTTTCTTTTTTTATTGTGTAAACAGATAACCATTTTCTCTCACAACACTACAAGTAAATAACAAAGTCAGCCCGCTGAAACGGATCTTCTAAAATGGAATTTTTGAATCACTCAAAGCAAGATTTTGTTAATTTCTAGCTTCAATTTAGCACTGAAAAAATATCAGAACTTCAGGTACTGATTGGCTTAACAAAATTTACATGGGATTTTTTTTTATTATTACTTTTTGGTTTAGTTTTAAATTTAAAAGATTTACATTACTGTGGAAACTAATTCTAAGACACATTTGTCTCTGGCTTTATTTACAAATCCCTTAGTTCCTCTTTGATTTTTAAATGTAAAGGCACACAATAAAGCTTTATGCATTTATTAAAATATACAGATTTTGGTAAATTTAGATTTTTTTCTTAGTATCTTGATTATATATATGTATTATATGTATAGTTGTCAACAACACAGTCATTTGAAAATAAAAATCACTCCATAACATATCTGCATATTTTTTTTCTTTCTCATGACACACTACAAGACCCCATTGTACAATGCACCAATGGGCTTCTGAAAACCACAAAAAAAAAAAAAAAAAAAAAAAAAAAAGGATAGAACAAACTGCTTTTAACAAATACACCAACTTCATACCAGAACTGCAGAGAATTGTTACACCAGAAAGTACCACCTGCAAAAAAAAAAGCAAGATATACATCAGAAAGACTGAACAAAACAAAGTGAAGGTCATTTACAAGCTGGATGTACAACATCCCATGTTGCTGGGGTGTGATTTTGCTGCCATGTGGAGGGTGCTGGAGTCCTGGGCCTCGGACCGAGGGGTCGTGACCGTGTGGAGTGAATTTGTGGAGGGTCTGAGATCTTACAGAGTCGGCCTGGAAGGTTTGAGGTATTTATGCTCCATCTATACCATGCATTTGGCCCCTCAGGGCATGTGCCCCACGGAGGGCAGGCAGGCACGGAGGGGATTTGTGCCTCTCACCAGAGGAGGGAGCAGGATGGTCCCGCTCTGCCATGTCCTCCTGACGGGTCAGGGATGTGAGAATCTCCCTCAGGGCACCCCAGCGAAAGGCTGGAGCTGGGGTTACAGCAAAATAAGCACTTGCACCCCTTCCCAGCCCCCTGGCCAGCACTGCTCAGAGGTGATGGACACACTGGACATTTTGCCTTCTCAGTCTTCGCTCGTGCCCACTGAAGAGCCCAATGCTGCTACAAGAGACAGCGCGTGAGTTCCCAGAGGCTGAACCCACACATCTCCCAGGAAGTGCCACCCAGAACAGGGAGCAGGGATCCTGTAAACCAGCCCTTGGCCACTGGCAAACCCCCAAGACCTGTGGCTTGGTCACCTTCTCCTTAAACACCTCTGTTGGGTGGGATGTGGTCGGCTCAGGAGGAGGGCACAGCTCCCACCCCCAGCACGGCGAGGGCTGACAGCAGCCCATCCGCATCCGACAGTGCCGTGGCATCAAACGCTGTTCCCTCGTGGGACACAGCCATCTTGCCCCAGCACTTTCCCAGGAAGGGGAAGGAGGATGGGTGACTGGAAATGGGGGGCAGCCAAAAGGCTGCTCAGATCCAATGGAGAAGTTCCTACAGACACCAAAGAGCAAAGGGTCAAGCCCTTGTCAAATTATACGGTGACTCGAGCGGACGTGACGACAGACACTGGTACTGGTACTGGTAACTGCTCCGTAGCAAGAGATTAAGGCTGCAAGAAGAACAGGCTTTGACTCAACAGGGTGCTTGGGCATGAGTTTGTGGCTCGGCAGATGCCCAAATACCGTGTGGAAGCAGGACGAGAACGAATACCTTGGATACAGTATAGTACAAGAGCTGGTAGGAAAATAGCATCAATCTTTCTCCCTGAAAACACACAGCCAGACCTGCGAGGTGCCATCTCTCTTGGGTACTTCTAAGGCATCAAGGACGAGAGCAGCCAAGCGTGGGTGAGGGGTGACTGCCACAAGAGGAGCTCAGCACTGCTGCAGAGGTTTCCTGAGCTGGCCCGTGAGCGGTGCACATTCCAACAGCTTTTCAGTGGGACATACTCAGGATTTCTCCTTGTAGAAGCGTGGTAGGGTGGGCAGCCAGAGTCAATGCCAGAGCAAAGCATACAGCTTTAGCCAAATCCTCACTCCCACCCTGAAGCTGCTGCAGAGGCCAAACTTCCCTTGGCTTGCCTGGAGCACTCCAGGTTAAAATCTGCAAAATTGGATGCTCTTCTCCACTGGGAAAAGGACTGTAATTTGCCACTGTTTGGGACAGGAGCTGGAGGGATACTTTTGCAACCCCAGGCAGAGCATCTCCATCAAGCCCTTGCATCCCAGCAATGATGGGGATGGGCACAGATCGAGGCACCCTTTGCATCTGCTTGCCCACAGAGGATGCCAGGCAGGTGTTTTGGGAGCCTGAGCCTCATCCAGTGTATGAAAGCATTAATGGTTCTCAATATCCATGAGGATATTTCCATATTGGAAATCCTGTCCCTGTTGATGTTAAATTGTCCCCTGGGATGCCAGCAGCAGCCCATGGTACTGGGGGTTGGTCTGGGCTGCACTGGAGCTCCTGGGATGGATCCATCTGCAGCCTTCAGCATCTTGGGGGAGGATGGGAGCTGCTGTCTGATGGGTTTTGGTTACTGTTTACTCAAAAAATGTTCCTCTACCACAGTGTTTTACACAAAGCATGATGGGCTCCACAACTGGACCTGCTGATAATCACTGACCAAACCCCATCGCTGCTGCTATGGGGACACTGGCAGCAGGGAGTCTGATGGCACTTCTGGGGACCATGGCCATGTTCAGGGGGTTTACCATCCACCTGCTGACCACCTCTGCCCTGCGAGCCACCAGCTCTGTTTGGTTTCAGACTGAAATACGGACACTTAGGGAATGAGCAGCATTTCAGTGTTTTTCATACAGCACCCACCAAGCCAAGGTCAAAAACAGAGAATATTGTACAAGGTGCTGATGGCAGTAGGGAGACAGATTTTGGCTGCCAAGTCCTCTCTGCTTGCTACCCATGGCCCAGCCCTGCCAAGACGTGGCTGACCCATGGATGCTGCTGTTTTGTGAGGGCATGGATGGGTGTCTGGAGCACTGAGGGCAGAGTGAGCCCTGGAAGGTGCCCAGAACGGTGAGGGAATGACAGCGCAGTCATTTTTGTAAAAGATACAAGGTGGTGGAAGCAGTGCCCAACCTCAGACTGGTGATGCTCAGAGGAATGTGTGGTCCTCGTTGATCATTTGTACAAAGAAGGTTGAGCCAAGAGTGGGTCACAGCCCTCACTGTGACCAGGAATGAGATCAGGCTCCCAGCCACAGATTTGGGGTGTTGGGCCATGCTGGGACTTCAAGGTTGGACTGAGACATGGACTAATTTTGAATAACAGTATTGAGGTTTGGGGTGTGGGGATGGACATGGGGGAAGCACTGCTCTGTGCAGTGCACCAGAACGGGCCATGGAAACACTGTGATGGAACCAACTATGCATCTTTAAGCTACTCCCAGGGAAGAGTGTGTCCATCTCCATTTTGTACCTACCCACCTCGCTGTGCCTCTGGCTCAGCTATCATTTCTAGGTGGATCAAAGGAGAAAAACACACATGCCAAGAAAGTGCCAAAAATTTCAGAGTGGCACCCCACTGCTGCGGCCACCAGGTGGACATTCCCCAGGGACACTTTGACTTGTCCCCTCATGCGGTTCCTTCCACCTCTCAACACCCTCCTGGTTTGGCACATCTCCCACTCCGCTGCCTCCACTGGTGCAGCTGGTGCTGGGAGATCAGCCAGTGCTGGGGGATCAGCCAGCATTCACCAGAGCGAGACCCGACTGGTGGAGCTGGGACGGGCCATGGGTGGTTTTGGTTCGGGGTCAACGGCAATCGCAGAGCGTGTCCCGAGTACTGGAGGTGAGCAGGGCAGTGGTGGAGGACCCGGGGAGGATGGGGCAGGATGGGGGAGCCACGGGGACCCTTCCTCATCGCCTGGGCGGCGCGGCACCCTGCTGCCCGTCCCGCTACTCGGGCGAGTAGTCCAGCTCGTCGTTGGCGATCAGAGCATCTGACGGCGGTTTGTGCCGGCCTTTGCTTTTCGACCTGCTACTTGTCCGATGGCTTTCCTTGGCGCCCGCCATTTGCTGGTACGAGAAGCTCTTGTCCTCAGTGGGACCCCAGGCTGGGTAGCTCTCGCCCTCGGGGGCGAAGGAGAAGCTGTCATCCACGGAGAAGGGGTCGACGTCCACGTCGTAGCGCTGGTAGGTGCTCTGGTGCAGGGCCTCCTCCCGGGCACTGATCTCCAGCGTGCTGTTCCACATCCCATAGCCAAAGTAGATGAGCAGACCTGGGGTGGGCAAGAGGGAGAGGGTTGGACCCCAGCTACTCACTAGCATCTCTAGCCCTGTCTGATGTCACCTTCCTGCACAAATGCTTTCACTGGTAGCAAATATATCCAGAGATCTGATTTCCAGTGAATCATGGGATTAACCTACCCCAGAAATCTGCACAGAGAAATCCAGACTCCACATGCCATGGACTAGCCATGGGGAACTAATGTGAGGTTACATGAAGATCTCACATCTCTTCCAGAAAAACCAATGGGATGTCCCATCTCCAACAGCCATGGATGGGCTGGTAGAGCTCATCACACTTAATGCAGTGGTTTAATTGACTCGATGCCATTGCTGGCAGCTCAAGAGGTTTTAGTTGTACCCACAGAGGAAAGTGACTAATCAGATTAAATTGATGCTTTGGAGTGATCTTTTCTTCCAGGTAGAAGGGCTTTCCCTGGATTTGCAGCTGTGCCTATTGATCTCAAGGGCCAAAAAGGCACTGAGTATGTCTTCTCTGGCCTAAAAATGCAGATGACAGCCCCTGCCCAATGGCTCAGCTTGGAGGAGCTATGAGATCTGCTTTATTCTCTTTGGTTTGTGGATTAAGCGAGTTGCAAAGTAAAGCACTATGGATATGCTGGACTCCTGGTTATGTGTCAGAAAGCCTAAATTTGGGAAAAAGGGGATCCAAAACAGAGTCTGTGAGTCCTAAGATGCCCCTACCCCAAAGTTAAGAACTTGGGCTAAAAGTAGATACCATCTACAGATCTTTCTCAGGGCTTCTAGGATTGGACAGCTCTGGACTTTGGAAAAGCAGTGCTGAAATACTGGTGTGGGCTGCTGAAAAGCTCAAGTGGGTGACAGAGCAAGAAATCAGGCTGATTTCTGCACAAAACCTGCCTGTAAGGCAATTTACAGA
Organism: Peucedramus taeniatus; assembly: GCA_013400575.1. Taxonomy (NCBI): domain Eukaryota; kingdom Metazoa; phylum Chordata; class Aves; order Passeriformes; family Fringillidae; genus Peucedramus; species Peucedramus taeniatus. The sequence continues at coordinate 163,729 of WBNO01032994.1, forward strand.
ACCCGCCTACTTTGCATCAAAAAAGCCATCAAAATAGTCACCTTTTCATGGAGTCATTCTCTTTCATGCAACTGATGTTTTCTGGAGGTGTAATTTTCCATTTAGCTGTGGTCCGGGGGCTGGATAAAATGTGATTTCTACAAACTTCAGGACGGCAAGGGGCAGATGAGAAGGACTGGGTATGTCCCAAGCATTAGCCTATACACTCTAATTAGGGAAGTTGTTATTATCAACACCCTTCCCAAAGAGTGTCAGTGAAAAAATTAAAATAAATGAACCTGGGACTCACCTACAAAACACCAGACAGCAAATCGGATCCAGGTGACTGTGGAGAGCTTCAGCATGAGATAGATATTCACCAGCATGGCGAAGGCAGGGACGAAGGGCAGACACGGGGCCATGTAGGGCAGCTTCTTGGGGTTTTCTGGCTGCTGCAAGATCACAAACACCAGCACAGCAATGAGCAGGACCATCAGCACCACCAGGAGGACAGCCCACCAGCTCTGCTCAGAGATGTAGTCTGACCCAAAAATGATGAAGGAGCAGAAGATGAACATCAGGACAAAGAGCAGGAGCACACAGGTGGTGACCGTGTGGCCGGTGGCCGCCGTCGGGCGATCCATTTTACCCGGCAGCCCGAGGTGGATCCGCATCGTGTAGTACCGAGGGCCAATCAGCTTCTTCAGCTTGATGAGATAGATGTTCTCAGACTCATCTGCCTCTATCCCAGAGCTCATGTCGACGGTGCCGTAATTGGGGTGATTCACGTTGTAGGCGGATTTATCGGATTTCCCAATTAGCATCTCGTTATCTCCTAGCGACGGCAGATTTTTTGCCCCGCACGTGTTGGTCGGTGGGCCAGAGAACTCCTCTCCTTCACTCCCGGGGGAGCAAGCTTCTTTCTCACAGTCGGCCAGGATGCCCTCCTTCTTCTTGGTGTGCTCCTCGGAGAGGAATTTGACGAAGCCGTCGATGTCGCTCTCGGGCTGGTACCGGAGGAGCAGGACGCAGACGGACACCAGCGTGTAGGCAAGCAGAGTGCCAATGGACATCATCTCAATCAGGTCCCTCAGGCTGACCAGCAAGGACAGCAGAGCTGCCAGGAACCCAGACACTATGCAAGCCACGACAGGGGTTTCCGTGTAAGAACTGACGTGGGACAAAAACCTGGAGCACAGAACGGTCACAGAAAGTTAAAATCACAGAGGTTCCCTGTTGCAATAACCCTTCCCTGGTGCAGGGGACAGTCTCAGGGATTCCCTTCAGGTCTTGCTGCTTTTTGGAACTTTGATTCCAGGTGGGTACTGGCAGCACTGATGAAATTGAATCTAGAGTTAGATCTGGGTCTGACCAGCTCTGCAAGGAGCACTTGGATGCTTGCAAATAAGTACACAGATTTTATCCATATAAACTGCTCTCCTTTGCAAGTAACTCTTGAATTAAACACTCACCCTCATGTAATCAGAATTTCTGTGTAACAGCACCAAATGAGAACCTGTAGGGTAGACTGCTCCTGATATTTTCCCCCAGGATATTGCTTTGGCTTGTGCCCCATTCTGCACCCACTGTGTCTGTGTGTGCCCATTGCTCCCTGTAGTGACAACACTTTTGGTGTGTTGGGACCCCCGACCCCCCTGCAGCACAATTTCCCCTCAGATCCCAAGAGGCCAAAAACAAATGCCAGCATGGGTATGACTGACCTGAAGAGCAGCCCATCACCAGCCATGGCATAAATGACCCTGGGCATTGGGAAGAGGGAGCCCAGCAAGCTGACAGTGAGGCCGGCCACCGACCCAATGGCAACGATGAATTTGGCTGCGTAGAAGCCGTGGACCACGAACATTTCCATCAGTGGGGACTCGGTGTCGATGGCATCGTAGGGCACCATCAGTGTGAGGATCATGCTCACCTGGGCAAGGCAAGAGGAGCAGGACAGGGGTGTCAGCATCAGCACTGTGGGCTGCTGGGGATTCTCAGGGTGGAGGGGATGTAAAATGCTGGACTTAGGTCTGTTTGCACTTTGCTGTAGGGTGGTTAATGCAGAAAACTGTGGGGTCTTAATCTCTGCTACCCAAAGGCAAGAAGGTGATGCTTGAACCTTGCTTCAGGGGTGATGCAGGAGTCAAGTGGGACTGGCAGAGTTACTAACACTCACTTTGGCTGCATTCCTGTGTGGGAAATAACTCTGGGGCAGACCCCAAATCCAGATTGTATTGCTTGGAGCAACACTCTGGCCCTATTTGAGTTAAATAATTTGTTTTCATGAGAAGCCCACTCCCATGCAGGAGAGGTAGTAGGTGAGCTTCTTTGAAATGATCAGATCAGTGTTTTTTCTCCTTCATAACAAATTTTTGCTCTTTTGCAAGGAAAATCTCTGAACACAGGTATGCTTTTATTGGGGTGCAGCACAATGCAATCTCACACAGCCATCCCTGCCTATCCTTTCCCTCACTTGGATCCTCTCCCATATCTCCAGCAGAGGCAGTGCTGCTTTTCCCAGAAACACAGAGAAAGGATGCTGCAATGCTGCTGCTCCTTCTTCTTTGCTTCTCTCCTGGGTGCAAAAATAGCTGTGGATGGGGATGAGAAAAAAACTGCCTGCCACATGTCCCTGCATCTGGCAGAGGGGTCTCGTCAGGTGACAGGAGCCTGGGGACAAAGGGAGAGGAGCCTTGGCAGGCTCTGTGCAGGTGCCCAGGAGGACTCACATGGAACATAAATATATATTTATATGCATACATACATATTTATGTACATTCACACCTGTGTAGGGACTACTTACAGACACATAAGCTGTCAGGCACGTGACGAGCGAGGCTGTGATGGCGTAGGGGATGGAGGTGTTGGGGTTCTTCGCCTCTTCTCCCGTGGTAGCAATGATGTCAAAGCCAATGAAGGCATAGAAACAGGTTGCAGCCCCCTTGAGCACCTGTGGGGAGGATCAAACATCTGGGTGCCAGGAGGGAGGCCGGCACCCAGCCAGGGAGAGGGAGCTGAGCAAAAATGGAGCAGCGCTGTTGTGCCTTGTCTGAGCTAGAGGGTGAGTGGCCACAGGGCAGGTGGTGTACATGTAGCTCTGGGGACTGGCCCTGGGAGCATCCCTAACCCACTGATCTGATCTGGGGAAAAGATTTCAACCTGTGCCCTGAGCCATGGAGGCATCTGCAGCTCACCCCACAAAGCCCTGGGCCAGCCTGAATACGCTGGGAGATCCTGTCAGTGTCAGAGGAGACAATCAACCAATTTCAGGTTTGCTTTAACAATCCTCCACCCCAAATCCATTTTTATGAGTAGGGATCTGGAACATGTTTACATGTTCTGCCTTAGCAAGATGTCTCATGTGGCAGCAAGATCCGCTTGCAGAGGAAGCAGGAGAGAGCAGAAGCCGTCAGATGTGAGCCGCTTCCCAAACAACCTCTGTTTTGCTTGGGAGCTGCAGACAGGTTAGAAGCACACATTGGAGCACTTGGAGGAGGAATTATTTGTACTGTTTGTTTTTTTTTCTTTTTTTAATGTGATTTTTAAAAATATACAATATTAGCGAGGACATTTATAGGAAAGGAACACTGGAGCAAGGTGAAGACTGCCTGGCTGATCTGGAGCTGTGAAACCCTTGCAGCTTGCTGGGTACCACCTGTCCATCACACCTCTGTCATCTCAGCCATCTAGTGATACTGCACACAGTAAAACTCACCTCTTTCAGGGACTGTCTGTAATTATCCTTTTAAAATATGCCCTACGCTGCCAGGGATCTCATACTTGTGCTTGGAGGTGGATTTACTTTTACAAACAATTTGTGAGACAATGCACCAGCTGAAAAGGATGAGACCACCCTACAGAGTTTTTAGTGTTTTGGGTATGCATCTATCTTTCAATTCTTTTTTTTTTGTGCCATGAGATATTTGGTGCATTGAATTGGAGCAAAACAGATATTTTCTATTTTCTCTTTTTCACTCCTATTGTATGGTATAACGATTCAAGCACAACCCAAAGGTAAATATGACCTTTGTTCTCAAGTGAGCCTCAGAAATCTTCTCCTCACTGTTGTTCTCTGGCTAAGAGGCATTGATTTACTGGAGGAAGGTGCAGGGACTCTATGGCAGTTTGGGACCCTTTCAATAATCAAGATTCATGGTTTACTTTACTTTCTTGCTTATTTTTCTGCACAAAACCCCAATGGAGTTGAGCAGTGTAAATCTGAGAAATTATCTTGGGTTTAGGCCAGCTGAGATATTTTCAGTCTCTGTTCATCCTTGGATAAAAACCAGTGCAAGCAAGCTAAAAAAGCCAAATATGTCCAAATTCTCAGTAAGCTTTGAGGGAACATCCATAAAATAAGTACTGGCAGGTGGCATTATGAAGTGCTCAAAACAAATGCTTGAGAACATTGTTGTTGAAAACCAGCCAACAAAAGTATCTCCCCACTCCACAGAGGCTGAGCCAGCTCTCCGGAGCGTCCTGTCTCAGATAGCCACAGCATTTTGCTCCATTGCCTGGCAATTAGTGGCATTTCCTTGGGGATACTTTCATGTGGAGCTTGAAGCACATTTTGGAAAAGTTCTGGATTTATGCTAAGAGGAGTTAGGAGATAAAGCATTGCCGTACCCTTTGGGTTTGGTGGAAAGAGCAGGTCTGGATCCAAGCCTGCACTCCTGGGATTTGGAGATCCCTGGCCAAAGCACATGTGGATTTAGCAGGGCTGATAACTGGAGGGTGCAGCAGAATTGGGGTGTGTACACCATGAGCAAGGCTGAGTGTGTGGCAGCACTTAGGTGCTGTGTGTCCCTCCGTGCTCCCAGGACTTACCCCTGGCCATCCGAATGGCAGGAATTGCCCTTCAGCCCAGTTGTCACTTTTGATGTAGAACAGACCAGCAATCATAATGAAGATCCAAACTGCCAAGTTAATGACATTGAGCACGTTGTTCAGTCCCACCGAGTTCTTCACCCCCATGGCCACAATGATGGTGACAATGACAGCAATGACCAGGGCAAGAAGGTCAGGGTATGACTCCTCTCCTTTCCCTAGATGAGAGAAAAGAGATGTGCTACTCTCCATCCACAGAATATCCAGGAATTTTGTGGGGGAGTTTAAACACTTTTCAGACCTTGGTTTTGCAGAACTCTTTGATCTCATTGCAAAAACGGTCTCTAGAGGCCCATGTCTCCACTACCTAGAGTTGTTTAATTAAGGTGATAAATCTTGATGTCTCAAGACACTGTTCGGACTTTTTGGAGAGCAGCAGATCAATGACTGTGTCCCAATTTGCATAACATGTATCTGCCAAGTACTCATTGAAAATCAATCAGCCATGAAGTTTTCATGACACAGGTACAGGACAGCTGGCTGGTTTGCTTACTGGTGAGATTCATGGACTGTTGCTGGAACTGCTGGTCATACGGGACCACCACAGCCCCCAGTCACCAGCAGACACCAGCTTGTGTTCTCTAACAAAATTCTGTGTGTGCCTCAAGGGGGCCAAACAGAGTGTTTGCACTGGGTGAAGTATTTCTGTGCTGCCCTTACCCTTTGACATTTGACAATTTCTGTGCACGTATCCTAAATGCCAGCTCATCCCAAAGGGGCTCCAAGTATCGCGTATCCCATCCCCTCCAATCCCGCCTGTGCACCAGGCTGCTGAGGCAAAATACCAGAGCCAGACAGACAGTAAATAATGAATGAAGCCTAATATCCATGTCTGACTCCTGATGAGCTTCCAATTACTTTTCAGGCCCGAATAAATGGAGGTATCTCTGCACAGCAGGACGCACCCAGGCCGTTGAGCGTGCCCACGCTGTTGATCATCCAGCGGCTGATGGTGTGGTTGGCCAGCGAGTCGAACATGCTGCTGAGGGCGCTGGCGCCCGCGGCCGTCCCGATCAGGTACTCCAGGATGAGGTTCCAGCCAATGAAGAATGCCACAAACTCCCCCACGGTCACATAGCTGTAGGTGTAGGCAGAGCCCGTGGTCTTGGGGACCCGCACGCCGAACTCGGCGTAGCAAACGCCTGTTTGGGAAAACGGGAAGAGGTGTAAGGAAAAAGTGGTTGAGAAATGGAAAAAGTAAAATTGCCTTGGTGCTACCTTCCCGGAGGTGCTAGGAGGTGCCAGGACTGCTGTCAACATCAAGAACACAAAGACATCGCATGGTGGCACTTCTTCCCCTGTTTTTTGCCTTAAAACCCAGAAATATCTCCACTAAATCAAGTTGTGATGTGTTTTTCTTTTTGAGAAAACACAGTTCAAACCAGCCAGATGTTTGCATGGGATCCTGGACCAGTGCTGCACAGCCTCACCCCAGAGGAAGATGCCACAGGAGGGCTCACAGAAGGTTACACCTCTCCCTGCCCCAAACTTCCAATCTCCAAGCACTCATCCTGCATTATTGCTCTGCTGATCCAGGCATGAGCACTGTCCTGATAATCCTTGCTCTTGTTCATACCCAGGCAGGAGGAGTTGGAAGACGTCTTACATAGAGAACATAACTTATTTTAACACTTAAAAAATATTATATTTAAGTCTTCTAACGAATATTTGCAAAGCTAACTGTGCAGAAGAAGAAAAGAAAAGCAAAAAGAAGTATTTAACTGTAAATGTTTGGGAGGAGAATTCATCTGACTTCAATACTCTTTGAACTCCTTGTGTGCTTAATATGTCTAGATAATTTTTAATAAAAACCTGACCCTGACACGTTGATGTATTAAAACAACCATTTGCCTTTTAAAAAAAATGAATGCATGTACTTAGTCTCAAATTCTCCAAATATTATTCAGGACAAGTGCTGGAAGGGTCCTGCATGTTTAACACTGATTAAGCCCCTGCCCCAAAGACCTCAGTAAAGTTCATATGGTTAAGGCTGTTACTACCATTGAGTAAACATGTAGTAATTATTGAGCTCTCTATTGACTGATTTTCTCCATTTAGAAGATAATAATTGCTTCAAATTTGCAATCAGTTTAGTACAGAGAGGGGAATGAATAATTTATAAAAAAGTTATGAGGTGGCTGCTCTTCCTTAAGTGCCATTTTTACACTGTACAAACACAGAGTTGTTGAATCTCTTAAGCTGAATTTGGCGGTGCTTGTTTCCTCGCTTTTGGAGGATTTTTATATTCCATTCACTGCTTAACTTGAATGTGGGCTGCTTTGCAATGGGACTCTTCAAATCTTGATTTCTGTAAAGCAGCCCAACAGGAGCCACAAGAGGTTTCCATCATCCATCCAGCCCTACCAACAGTCATTATTCAAAGCTGATGAAAAATGCATGCACTCGGCAAAGGTACGGCGTTCACAGATAACTACAGGACTGAATGATTTATGAAACTGGTGCTCTGATGGAGACAAGTATCTAGTTTCTCTCTTTGATGGCCTTAAAAATACATATATGTACACTGTTTCTTGTAGGCAGCTCTCGTCTTAGCCAATGACAAGATAATGATTGAAGAGGATGGTTATCGATACACTACGATAATGCTAAAGCAAAGAAATGAATATGTATAAAATGTTGGAGTTTTTGATTATTCTACTAGGATCCCAAAATAGAAGAGCAGTTTTTCACTGTGGGTTGGGTACAGCAATAAGTTGAGAATGTCAGCATTAGGTGTCAGCATGTATTACACACACACACATATATATATAATATATACTGATGTCTGCTGCATTTGCATTGTATTATTATTACTATTGTTGTTATTGTTGTTATTATTAATATTTTTATTATTTTTACAATCTAACTGCACAATAAAACTGTGTTACTCAGTTACTCCTTGGCAGCTCAAGCTATTCAGCACCTTCTTTCCCTGTATCCAGAGGAATGCAGCTCTCCCAGTGCTCCTGCACAGCCAGCCCAGCTCTAGGACTGCAGAGAGAGATTGGGTACATCCTCCCTGTCACAACTGTTTTATTTGGAGACAGATTTGTCTTCTTCCCCCTAATCAAGAGTGTTTGCAATTTCTGAAGAAAACAAGACAACACAGTGGTTTTTTGAAAGAGAAAGCATTCTAGAGAGGATCATTTCTCTTCCTTGAATATCTGCTATACTTGTACAATTGGTGTGACAGTCATTACACTTGTGTAATTATACAGTTACTGAGATTGTTCAGCAGGACATAAACACAGCTGAATGGTCTTGGTCCTTCCAAGATCCCATCCACAGAACAGCCACTGGGCAGCACAACTGGTGGCATGAGAGCTGGGGCTTTTGGTGTGCTGGCATGGTGGTGGCTGTGATGTGGGTGCTGACCCTGCCACTGATACTTGGCACAAGGCTCCACAGGAACCACGAGACATCCCACAGGGCACTGCCATGATGGCAGTGATGTTTCAGGTGAAAAATAACTTCTGAGAGGGGCCTTTCAGCTGCTCTGGAGGTAACTCCAAATCATTCATGCTACCACACAAGAAATCCAGAGGGACCATCTCTCATCAGTCAAGAGCAGACAACTTATTGAGGAAGGCATATTATTTTCATCAAGCCACTGAGCCTGCCCATTGCATTTCATGATCACCATGTGCTGGTATATAAAAGGCAGCTCCATAAAGAAAGCTTCCACAGAGCAAGGACTCCCATCTCTCCAGCTCCACTCAGGCAGCTGCAGCCCCTCAGCCCAGCCCTGATCTTGCAGCCAGCAGCACCTGAGGCACATGCTCAGCTCCCCCTGTTCCAGCATGAATCCTGGCTGCTTCTGATCCTGTTCCTGTACCAGTATCAGGTAAGAGTGTGGCACTATGCTCCAAACAAGGATATTGCTTTAGGAGAGAAGATCACTAAAGGGACAAAAATGGCTGGTGGAAAAGGCTGTGGAGAGGGTGGTGGGGCTGGGTGAGATGCAAACTGCTGATTTTTGCTAAGGAGGGGTTTTGGATGAACAGGGGTGAAAGTGGGGAATGCTGGCTGGTTGCAGCAGGAGCCTGAAGTGCACTGGAGGCTTTGTGGAGGGAAGCTCGGTGAGTATTCCTACTTGAGAGATTAATGAAAGGCCTTCTAGTGAGAGAATAAAAGAGATTGATATAATTTATAAGTTTAATCAATTACAGTGTGTCCTGATGGGGTATGTGTTGCTTAAAACAATGGAAGGAATAAGTGGAATTTGTTAAGTAGATGAAATTGGAAAAGTCCCTTTCTGAAACCAGGCTTAATAGTGCAAAGAGGCTTCCCAATGGCAGGGCTTCCTTATGGCTGTCTCCCTGGGAAGCCAGATGACCTGGATGGTTTTGGTTTGTCTGTTTTTGTTTTGTTTGTTTTTTTTTTTNTTGTTTTTTTTTTGTTTTTTAATTTAAAACCCTTCTGTGCTCACTTCTGCGAGTAGTGGGGTTTGACTTAGGGATCTGTGATGGACAAAGCAAAAGTTCCTTAAAATCTGTTCATGCACATTTGCCCAAACTCAGTGCCTGGCACACCAGGCATGACCAAAGTGGGAGAGCTGAAATCACATCCCCAAGGAGTCTAACAGCCTGTCCAGCTCCTGAATTCTTGGTTTTACTTGCCAAAAAAGTGTTGCTGTTACAAACAACAGCAGCGTTAACGATGAAGTGAGGAAGCAGCCAAGGAGACTATCAAAACACTACATCCCTCACAAAACACTTCCCCAGGGCTACAAAAGCAAGGGGAGATGAAAGCAGAGTGGGAAGCGGTGCAGGCTCCTGTGGGGGAAGGCGGGAGGAGCTCCTGCTGCGGGGCAAGGCTCATGTCTGGGGTGAAAAAACCCCTTTTGGAGGACAGTGTGTTTTTGTTAGCAGGGCCCCACCCAAACTCCATTTACTCTTGGTTTGCATCACGGCCAACAAAACCTTTGCAGAGCAGAGAAAGCAGGCAGTGGGAAAGGAGAGACACTGATGCTATCTACTGCCTTGGATAAAAAACAAGCATTTTGGTTCATTTGTTGTGCTGGGCACCCAAATAAGCATTGCATCCCAGTGCAAGCTCTCAGCTCTTGTTGTGTGCTTTGGAGAGAGCCTGAGGCCCTGGGCTGTGCCAGGGTTGTGCCTCTGGGCTGCAGGGACATCAGGGGTTGAAACTCCCACTCTCTTTGGTGAGATCTCCATGGAGCTGCACTGCAAACTCCAGGGAAAGACCATAATGTGCTTCCACTCTCATGACAAAAATCCAGAGTTTTGAAAAGCTGATTTGGGTCACTTTGCTGTGTTGACTCTTCCTGTCTTTTTCAAAGCCCTTTGCCATTTGCTCAGGTTTCCTTACACAACCCAGACAAAAGCTGGATACCAGACTGACACAGCATGCAAAGTCCTCTGAGCAGAGAGTGCAGGAACATCACATCATCGTGTTAGCACTGATCTGGAAAGGACAAATGCCAGCAGTACTGGCTTCATGGAGAAACTGCAGCTTGAGCCATATGCTCAGCTGGGTTCCTACAGAGGAGATAGAATTCACCGTGTTTTCACTAAAATACATAACTTCTCTCTCCCTGCAATTTTTTTTTTTTTTTTTTAATTCAAAGACTGACCCTGCATGAATGAGAGCCAATGAAATCAACTCTAGAACTAATTGAGGAATTTTTTAACTGTTAGCCATGTCAACAAAAAAAGCTGGCCCTGGTACTGCCCAAGCCACTGACATCTTTCCTCTTGGAACTGAGTTTCCCACAAGCTCTCGCTCCAGTGTTGTGGCTTGGCCACACTCTCGGCCTAGAACACACTCTGCAAAACTCTCAAATATCTCAAAAATATTGCCCACAGGCTCCATCCTTGTAGAAGCCATTGGCAGCTCATCAGGATAATCGTGCTTGGCTGCTGGCTCCCAGTACAAAGTTTGGTCTGATATGTGGGCAAAGAGGAACAACGCACCCCATGAGCTGTGAGACCTGTGGGAAATGGTTTTGAGCTGGTGGGGAGGGTGCTACCTCCTTGTAGCTTGTGGTGCTGAGTAGGTGCCCACCCACGAACGGAGAGGATGCAGGACATGGCACATTACCCAAAATCGCCCACAAAACTCACCTGACAAGATGGATGCGACGGCAGCGATGATGAAGGACACGATGACCCCGGGCCCCGCCATCTCCTTGGCCACCAGGCCGGACACCACGTACATGCCGGTGCCCACGCAGCTCCCCACGCCCAGGGAGATGAGGTCAAGGGTGGTGAGGACCTTGGCCAGCCGGGCGCCCTGGGTGGCCGCGGCCCCGGTGCCCTCCAGCATGGACTCCACGGGCTTGGTGCGCAGGACACGGGCGCGCAGGGCATGGCCCGCCGCCCCCCAGGGCACCCGCCGCGGGTCCAGCCGAGAGAAGAAGCCACTCATGGTGCTGGGCTGGGCAAAGCTGGGCCACAGACGGGGTCAGCAGCACCCACTCAGGGCTGTGGCTGTGTCTCCATCCTGCACTGGCAGCCCTGCAAGAGAGGGGGGAGAGTTTTTGACTGAAACAGCAAAAAAAAAACAAAAGGGTCCCCTAGGTTGGGTTTTGCTGGGCTCAGTGCTGGCAGAGCTTTTCTTTGACCAATGCTGCTGCTGCTGTGGGGAAATCTCCTTTCTCCATCCTCAGTTGTTTTTGTACAGCAGCGATGCACTGCACTCCTTTGTGTTCACATGGGTTTAGCCTCAGTCATTACTGCAGTGCTACAAACAGCAGGAACCTGATTTCCTCCTAATTCTCATTATGTGGCTTAATTGCTGCCAAAAGTGATGATGGCTACATGTAACTGTGAGGTGCTGGTGGCCACCAAGGCACACAGGGCCCTGGTGGGGACAGGGTGTGACTCCAAGCCTGTAGTTAAGGCAGACTGGGAGAGAAGCTCAGCAGGAACAGTGTGGGCTCCACTGGCCACTGGATAGTGAGTGACTGGCAGCATGGTCAGCTGCAGCCATTTTTAATACTTTTAAATTATCTTACCTGAACACATCTGCTCTAGGATTGTCTCAAAAATCATGGCCTTATCTTGGTTTTCTCTTTCTCTGTGCTTTTTTCATCCCCAGTCATATTTTCAAGAACGATTCAGCAACTGCCATTCCACTCTCCCTCCCTCCCTCCCTTTCTGCAAACTGTGTAGTTCTCATAGTACCAGCAGCAGTGACTTCCAAGTGACACGTGATGGTTTCTGACTTTGAGCAAACCAAGAAGAATTGACAAGCTGCAAGCTAATACAAGGGAACAAGAAAAATAGATTATTAAATATTAATTTTTACCTGGCAGCTTCTTTCCTGTCAGTACAGAAATATTCTTTTATTTTAATTGCCTTAAAGACAAAACTATTATTTTTTTTCATCTTTACATCCAAACCAAATTACATTGTGTCCACAAGGCAGCTTTGTGTTGCTGAAGTTTATTAAATGAAACACAGCATTCATTTCATGTTTTGGTTGATCACTCTTCAAATTGTGCTGATTTTTTACCTCAAGCAACCACAGGCTGAAAGGCTGCATGTTCTAGCTGGGAATAATAATGAGAAATTGTTACTGCTCCTGAGCAAATGTGGATCTTTGGGTTGAGAATAAAACCTGGGTTTGGTTTTTGGGTTGCCCAAGGAGTCAGCTGGTTGTGGGATGGGCTGGCTCACAGGTGAGGTTTTACTTTCTGGTTTGAAGGAAGGTTTGTGTTGGAAGAGGGCAGCTGAGCCAGAGCTCAGTGGTCTGCACCAGGATGAAACAGACCTGTCCTCACAGAACCATGAAATTGTTTAGCTTTGAGAAGACCTCTGAGATTATTAAGTCCCACCATTAACCCACAATCCCAAGTGCAAAATCTCTGCATCTGTTAAATCCCCCAAGGGTGGTGACTCCACCAATTCCCTGGGCAGTGTGTTACAGTGCTTGACATCCTTGAAGAAATTTTTCATAATATCCAATCTAAACCTCCCCTGGCACAACCTGAGGTCATTTCCTGTCATCCTGTCACTTGTTACTTGGGAGAAGAGACTTGCTCCCACCTGGTTCCAACATCCTTTCAGTTGTAGAGATCAATAAGGTCCCTTCTGAGCCTCCTTTTCAACATGCTCCTGTCCTGGCACCTCCATAGTGGCTCTGCTTTGCCAGGAATGTGTTTTAGCCATGTGAAAAAACAACAACTCTAAGAAAAACCACCCAAAATTCACCCTTTTATCCAAAGCATGGCACCTCTGGAGTGTGGGCTGGAAAAGAGGTCTTACTGTTCTTCACACTTCCCATCCTTTATTTCATTATTCTCCTTGAACTTTGTGGCTTCTCTCAGCTGAGTTTGAAAGACTTGGATTGCTGTTCTAGGGTTTGCACTAAATTGACTTAAACTAGTCAAGAAGGTGGGTCTTCAGAAGAGGTAGGATGGTGTGGGATGCAGGCACCAAAGCTTCAGGCTGGTCCTTGGTGCCAACACCAGGTCATGCTCTGGCATGGGAAGACTTGTCCTGTGTTTTAAGGGGGATTGGGATCCCAGTTTTTGATCATGGTGTCTCTGGGTGTCTGATGAAGGCTTTGGGAAGGGTGGCCTAAGCTCTTTAATGGAGGAATTCACATCCACACTGGAAAAATGAGTGAATTCCTCAAACTGAAGAGAGATGACTGATTTGGACAGCCCAGTTCACTCTCAAGCCACATCATGGTATAGAAATTACTTTCTCACCAGCATTGCAAAGAACCCCAAGAGAAGACAGGGCAGTCTTGTCCTGGAATAATCTTAACTGCTACGATGATGAAAAAAGCCCTTAAATATTTCAAATGGTTTAAATTTAAAGCAGGAACTGGCTGGTGGATTAGTGATGCACCTAGATTTAGGCTGCTGAGCTGCTCCAGCTGCCTGGGGCTGGGCTGTGACCAGGTCCTCCTGCATGGCAGCCCAACAGAGCCCTGAAATTCATGGGGCTCAGTCTTCTCCTATAAGTCATCAAAGAAAAAAAAACCTTTTCAAAGCCTCTGAAATGAAATAACTCTATAATTGCTGCTATGCTCAATTAAAGCAGTCATTCAAAACTATTCCAGATGTTTAAGCAAGATCAGCATATTGCTGCTATGTAGCTTAGAAAACCTTTCTCTCCATTTTTTCTCTCTCAATCCTTTCCAAGAAAGGATTTCTTGGAAAACATCCTTTCTCTCCATTTGAAACCACGAGAAAATATGTCATGGTTGGGAAGCACCTCCATGGGGCAGAGGCAGCTCACTTCTGCTCTGCTCCACTAACCCTGCCTGTCTAGAAGCAGATAGTGGGAAGCAAAAAGGATTTTTATTTGTTTTGTTTGTTTTTTTAAAATCTTCCCACCATAAGCCCAGGAAGATGAAGGGAGCTGTGGCTCAGAGGGGACAAGCTGCAGCTGGGTTCTGGAGCTGCTCAGCTCTCCACCATCAGGCTGTTGGGGTTGGTTTTCCTCACGGGCTGGCACTTGCTGCTGCCACCATGTGCTTGTCAGCACCACTGTTTGTACCAAAACACTCCTCTTCATCAGGGTAAATTGATTAAAACTGCAATAGAGCCAGAAGGAGAGGCATAGGTATTTACAGGCATGGATCTTCCTTAGTGTCTGATGCTGAATTATTCCTTCTATAAAACTTGTTCTGCTGGGGAGATGCAGCACAGAGCCCCCCAGCATCTCCCATCCTCATCACCCCTCATAGCTCCAGTTTCTCCAGAAAATTGTCCCCAAACCACACTTGTGCCTTGAGATGGCTTTTGATTTTCTGGTAATGGCTCTCCTCTGTCCAGAAGTCTGTAGGGGTATCCATGAGCAAAGATCTCTATTAAAATCTGCTGGGAATGCAACAAGGAACAGAATATCGATGCTGGTAAATGGAACAAAGAGAGCTCCTGTTGTTGTATTGATGGAAAGCCAGGCAGGGGCACTCATTAAGAGGGAAAGGTTGGGTTTTCCCTGGTTTTCCATGGCTCACAGAGTAATTACTGCAGATGAAAGATTGCTGATGCCTCCAGCAGCTGGATCAGCATGGATCTGGCCCTGCTGTGCAGAACACCAGTGCTCGTTTGCTGTGGAGGTTTTCAGGGGGAAGTTCCTTTCTCCTTGCCCAGAGGAGCTGTGCTTCAGAAATCTGGGATTAAAGCTATCAACCCCCCAGGAATATGAATTGTGGTGTTCATGGTGCAGGAGCATCAGCCCTCAGACCTGCTCCATGCTGCAGTAGGGACTGTGTGCCGAGCATCACCCCTGGACAAACAGAGCCCCAAAGGCTCAAAGGGATGCTCGAGGTACCTCGAGATGATGGAAAAGGCATCTCCTGGCAGCAAACCCCGCTGCAATCCCAGAAAAAGAGCAAGAGAAAGAGGAGCAAAGGTGCAAGGCTGACCTCCCTGCTGCCCCTTTAATTGTGAGCTCGGTAGGGGTGATGCGGGTCGGTCTGGAGGGACTCGGGGGCTGAATTTGATCCCAGCTCCTCCAGCAGGGAGAGGCTGTTGTCAGCCGGGAGTGCGGGAGCCGCAGCTCCGAGCGCAGGGATGCTCCTGCCGGGGCTGCGCCTCCCCGAAATGTTTTCATTACGAGTGCGATTTGATTTGGAGCTTTATGTGCTTGTTTTTATAGTGTTGATCCCCAGCTGGGCTGCCACTGTAAAAGCTGGCTCTGTCTCCGGCACCAGCCCTCCTTAAAGCGATTTAAAAGGCAGGCACAGAGCCGAGAGCGAGGGCTGGTCCCTGCCGGTCCCGGCGCCGCTCACGTGGGTCCAGCTTCAGCAATCTGGCCTTGTGCCTTTGCTGGTAATTTTTGGGCTTTTCTTATTTTTAATCTTTCCATTTTTACCTCTGCTTGAGCAGTTCAAGTGGAGCTGTGGTTAATTTAAACTACAGTAGTTGCTAAATTAAACCGCTGATAACACTTCAGGTTTGAGACCAACTTTCTCTGTGCATCAGCTGAAAAAATGGGATGTCTTCTGTGTGTCTTCATGGCAAAATGGAAGTGGAGAGGTTGAACAGCACATTTCTATGGTATTTCCATCAAGGTTATGCCGAGTGCTTTGGCAGTGTTAGCACTGCTGTAAGATGGCTAAACATCATTATCTTCTTCTGACAAATAAGCAAAATAAATGAGGAAATGTTTATTTTTGACCAAAGACATAAGTCAAGGGTGCCACACACCCAGAGGCAGCCCCCAGGAATTCCTAAACTTTGTATTCTAGTCTATAGTGCAAGTATTAAAAGAGCATAAATGTGTAATCCAGTGATATAATTAGCATGTACATAGAGATCACCCTTTCTCCCTCTCTCCAGCCTTCAGGGGGAACACATTGTGATGGTTTAGCTGCTGTCCTTGCTGGGGAGAGACTGGACTGCCTGGATAACCAGGGAAAAGGCAGAGGGAAGGATGGGAGTGATGTTAAAGCTTCTTTCTGTCTTGCAGCTGGTGTTTCTCTTTTCCTAAGTAAATAGCAAATCAATATTTGAGCACTGATCTGTGCCCCTGCAGGTGAGCAATGAGAAGGTTTTGGTAGCTGAGGGCTCATCTTCCTGCCTGGATGAGGTGGGAGATGAGGTGACGCATTCAGAGGTGAAATTGGAGCGTGCCACAGGGAAGGCCAGCAGATAGATCCCTTGATATTGAGCTGTTCTAAACTTTGCCAGGATTAATTACATGCCAACATCACCAGCAGCTGGTCCAGGTTCCCTTGGGATCCTCTGGAGCACCAGGCTAGTGAGAAACAGCTCTGGGACTGAAAGGAGCAGTATTTTCCTCCTTCCTGGGGGCTGGATGCATGTGTAACACCTACAGTTCCTACAGCCTGAATGAGGTGGAAGCTAAAATGCCAATATGCTCAGGCATATTGGTAAATCCACCTGCCCCAGTCCAATGCCTGGCATTTTGGTTTTCCACTTCTTTTCTGCCCTTTTTGCATGGCTAACAATCATTCCCATGGTGCAGAATAGTCAGGAATGGATGCAGGGTATGACAGATACAGGAGTCTGTGCGTGCCGAGCTGAAATAATGCAATATGCATGAAGTGCTCTGTTTGGGTTTGCAACAAAGCTATTTAACCACCAGAAGGGAAAAAGAAAAAAAAAAAAGATAACTACAGAGAAAGAGGGATAATCAGTTTGCACATTTGCAAAAAGGTCTCGTTTGTTGCTGTTGTCTTGAGGAGGGGAGGTAAAAGCCTTAAAAACTGCAACAATGCAGGGAAATGGCAAATCAATAGATGGGTGAGCTGAGCAGGAGGTGGGGAACCAGGAACATCTGGGAGCTCTTCTGACAGGCTCCCTCCAGTAGAGTAGTGAAACCACATGCAATTAGTAAAATTTGTTGCTCCACCAGTAAAATGGAGAAATTCACTGCCCTAAAGAAGTGTGTGGTGGTTCATTTATCTAGGTTTTTTATGGAAGCAGACGAGTAACAATGCTAAAAATGATTAACGGTCCCCTAGACGTGCTTTGTTGAAGTCAATATTGGTTTTGTACCTGCACGTTCTCATCTGCAGAAGGACCCTAGAGGATCTGTGCACTTTCAGATGCTCATTTGTGGTGCTGTGTGACTTTGCATTCCAAGTGCAGATATTGATACCAATTCTTCGAGCCCAGCCTCCCCCACCTTCCTGCAGTCACAAAGTGATGTCAAACACATGAAACTCCTAAAGGAAATTTGGGTTCACAGGTCTGGGTGCTCAGGCTTTCAAGGACCAATGTACTGACCACTGAGGTTCAGGCATCTTAAACACCATGGGAGGGGTGCCCAGGAATGCAGATTTGTCTCACACAGACTCATAGATTCTGACCATTCTCATAGAATGGTTTGGGTTGGACAGAATCCTAAAGATCACCTCATTCCAACCCAACCTGCCATGTGCAGGGACACCTTGCACTAGACCAGATTGCCCAGGGCTCCATCCAGCCTGGCATTGCAAATATGCTGGCACATCCTTCTGCAACCTCGATTTTTGGGAGTAGCAGTTCCAGACACTGAGCTGTCACAGGAGGAGAAGCATAATCTGATTTTTCTGGAATGTAGCAAGTTGCCCATTTGCAATGCTGGGCATAGATTCCTCTGACAGTATGACTGCCAGCAGCATCAGTGGGATGGTTGCAGCCTTGGCTTTGTGACTCTGAGCTTTTCCCTGGTTTTGGGTAGTAGGTTGTAATTACCACTTTGATGAGATAACACAATTTCTGTACCAAATCTCACAGTGAGAATGGACAACAGCTGCCTCTGTATCACTGAATCTCTAGACCTGGGCTACCAGACAGTTTCTTCTAGAATTATACTCTTTTAAAACCTGTCTTTGCTTTAACAACACACAAGAGGAAATCTCTGTAATTACTGGGCTGTGTTTTCTTTTCCTTTCCTCAGTGGATCCATACTTTTACATCGCAGAATGAAAGTCATTATGGTTTTCTGCAGGCCAGACAGGAGAGCTTTTTCTCATTTGACATAATTCACAAAATGGGTTATTTATTAATGTGTGAGACTCTCTAAACAAAATGGATTTTTACTCTTGCGAGAGTCTGGCTGATACATCATTATGACAACTTATTTCATTTCTGGGTAGCATTTTGAACCCAGTGACGAAAACACAAATCTTTCAGTAAAGAACTGATTTAACACTCAGGCTTCATCATCCAAACAAGGAAAAAAATCCCCTGTATATCAAATACAGAACCTGAAAATCCACTGGTTTTAAATCTCTAGTTTTATTTTGAAGATTGCTGGTTTTATAGAGATTCCTTTATTCCCCACTAAGAAACTGCTGGGCTTTTTCCTCTCAATGCTGACTCTCACTCACCAGCAGTCTTTCCACCTTTCTGTAATAATTCAGTAGGAGTCTGAACTGGCCTTTTACACAGTAAGCACATCAAACTTATAAACACCATTCAGCTCTTGCCGAGTTCCAAATGCATTTATCTTTTGTGTGTGCACACAGTCTCATTAATTACTTATCGTGTTCCATCAGCAGTTATACAAATGTAATTGATTATGCCTCACTGCCCCACTTCCACTATTTTGGTTATCAGCTAATTAAGGCAGGAGAGGATCTCAAACAACTGCTTTCCTCAGAAGAAGCTGGAAAAACACATTTTTCAATCCCAAGCCTACTAAAGGTTCCAGAAGAAGCAGTAGTAGCATATGCAAATCAGTGGGAGCTTTTTGCATATGCAAATAGGAGCCTTGAGCTGGGGGGAATTTGGCTGGTTGTAACCCGTCTCTGAATTCCTCAGCAGAAGCCTGAAGTAGGTTCAATGCACTTCCAAGGAAGTGAATAGCAGCTCCTGCTGATTTTATTACATTTTGCTGCTTATTCTTCTTATTCACTAGGACAAAAAGCCCTTGCCTTACGTGAGTAATTCTGCTCCATTACAGCACAACTGATTATATGAGTAATGTGATCACAAGTGGATCAAAGATGATGATTTAGAATGGAGTTCATGTGTTTAGTCATTTATCATCATCAGTCAGGCAAAGGCACTGCAACACCTAAGTGATGTGTAATGTGAGTAATACCTGGTGCTGTAGCAGGAGGGCTTTTTTCCCAGTGAGTTACAAACTCACATCTAACACTAAATCAGTCTCTAGCATGGTACTAGAGAAGCAGAATTAAATGAAGAATTATGTGTTCTTAAAAGTGATAATAGCATAAAAGTTAGAGTATGATAATATTCCTGAGCAATGCACATGCACGGCCCAGAGATGTCCCTGTGTAGCAAGGGAATCAGTGTGAGCCAACATGATTACCCTAACTTAAAGCAGCTAATTGCCTCCTTGCTCTTAGCCTCCCTTAGCAGCAAGACCCCAAAACCCAGCCTCTTTCCCTGAGACTTTTGTCTCCCAGCTACAGCCAGTAGTGTCCCCACGGTGTGCTGCCCTGCCTGGCAAGTATAATTCCACTGCTGTGCCTGCACATGAGTAAGAGAAGAGCTGCTGGAATATCTTTGCTGTAATTCCTCTTTGTGCCAGAGCTTCCAGCCAAAGGACATATTGCTTCTTTCTGTCTTAATTTACTTGGAGCAGAGCTGATGACCCTGGTGATTAATTGCACATCTCCCAGTCCCTGTTGCTTCCCAGCCAGTTGTTTAATGAGTGGAACACACCTGCTGGTGCCCAGGTGTCTTAGACAAGGCTCTGGAGATTCCAGATGCTTCCTGAGCATGTTGCTCCAGGGCTGGAGTGGTGTGAGACCTGTGCCCAGTGCTTCCTGCCTGTTCCCACCTGGGACAGGACAGCCAGCAGAGGCAGATGTTTCCTTCACTACCAGACCAGGGTGCCCAAATCCCCCCTGGAGCCACCCTGGCATTGCTGAGCACCACGAGTGTGGCTCATCTAGCACAGCTCAACAGGTCCATCATTAAGATCTGGTTCAGTAAGGCTCAGGCACATGTTTAAAGCTGTTTTAACTGTGCTGCTGCAGGTGCAACGTGCCCAGGTGTGCAATTGGTGCACAAAGGGATGAGTCCATCCTCAGCTTTAAAAAGCTTTGTTGAGGAAGGCTCGGCTCAGGGATTTGAGTATGAGCAGGAGGAATGGACCAAACTACTAACTGAGGTCATGGTCACCAATAATTAAGAGCTGCCCTGAGCCCATGTGTGGTTTTATAGATGTTTACTAAAGTTTTGACACAGATACACCCATAGACAGCTGTAACATGGCAACAGAAACACATCTCCCTGTAGGCAGCAAGCCACTTTGATCCTGTCCTCTCAGAATCAGGATGTGCTGCTGGAAACACATGAGCTGCAAAAGCTCTTCTTCTGTTCACCTGCCAGGTGGATTTAATTTATGGTATCATGACTTTCAATGAATTATGGATACAGTGACTGTGCAGAGGAACAGAAACAATGGAGTCATGTGCTGTGTGGCTCCACCTCACTGGCTTTGTTTCATAAATGCCTGGGCTTTGCTCTGACAGTTTTATTGTGGGAAAAAATAGTTTTCTCTTAGAGATGTTCCAGCCTGGTGACAGCAAGGGATGGGCTGTGGTGGGAACACAAATGCTGGCCAGAGCACTCAGTGCCCTGAAGATGACTGCATAGTCTGGAAGCAGGGCTGCTATTCAATGAGCCAAGGAAACTCAAGAGAATTTTTCTCAATATACAAGAGAAAAATTACAGTTTCGAGTTCTTTCAATTTTGGCATTTTCCCGTTGACAACCACAGCTTAGCTGTGTCTAATTCCTTGTAAATGAAAAATGTCTTAGGACTCTCAGTGGATCTGAGTCTGCTCCCATTTACACGTGGGTGGTTTAATGAGTTCAGCAGACTCACCCTGGACTGAGGTGAGACTGTGGCCAGGTTTTCATATCCATAAGAAGTAGCTGAAAAATGCCTGCTGTATTTCTGGGCTGTGGATACTTTGCATACCTCGATCTACTGTCTCTCACAGACTGACAAGCTCAGACCCAACCATGGCTTTGTATGTTATAGAGGGCACAAATCTGGGAGGATTTGCGGGTTTACATTTTTTTTATTAATATGAGAGTCACAAATGCTGCCCTCCTGCTAATGTTTTTATGTGACATACAGATCCCACTGCTACACACAGCTGAAGAAGTATTTGCTTTGTAAAAACAAATTATTGTTTTTAAAAGTCTTGATAATCCAAACAACAATATGTTGCTTAAACATGACAATGATTTTAATAGCTCAGGTGCTCTGAAAGCAAAGTTTTGATTATTTGGGGACTAAGAAATCAGTTACAGACTGCTCTGTTATCCTCTTTTTTTTACTTAGCTTCATGAAGAACCCAGAATTGTGTTTATGTTTGTGTAAGCTCTTGCCATCCTATTTGCTTGAATGTTGCAGAGCTTCAGAGAAAAAACATTAATTTAGCCATTAGGAGGTTTTTCTGTTCTCATTGAATTTTCTAGAAAATCTCCTGTTGCCTTTAAGGGAACATGGATGAAATTTTATTATATGTGCGTGATTTCAGAACCGAGAAAACAGACTGTCTTCAGAAAGAAGTAGTGTCAAATCAGCCTACAAATATATCCTTTAAAATGATTTTGGCTGGAATCCTTCCTGATATGATCCCATCTGAGACTCTGAAGTTACACAAAGAATAAATTTTCATCATTTTCGTATAATCCAAAAAGAATTAGAGAAGGATAAGATATGTCTTGACTTTAGAGTCATGAATAACTCCCTGAGGAGAACAATTTACGTTTTAAAATGCTTCCCTTTACTGCAACATGCACAAAGAAAGAGATTCTTTTGAGGGAGAGTTAATTAATGAAACCAGTTTGAAAACTGGAGGATTCAAAATAGAATTTGGTCACTCATTTGTTCTGCTCTTGGCATGTGGTTAAAAATCCCACCCACTGGGAGGGGCAGTACTTATCTAGGGGGGTGGCTGGGGCACCTGGAAGTGAAGTTGTAGCATCTCCGTGCCTTATTTGGGAAATTAAGGATCAAAGGTACCATAAAGTCCTCTGAGTTAATTCTGTCTGAGTCTCAGGCCATTAGTTTCCAGGCAATTACTCCTGCAGGGAGCCCAATGCCTTGCTTTGGCTAAGTTGCACATTTTGGGAGGGCATCAAACCTTGACATAAACAGATGGAGAATCCAGCATGTTTTCTGATGGCTCCTTCATCAGGTCATCAGCACTCCTCTGTTCAAAAATGTGATTTCTCCCCTATATTGGAATGTTTTGGCTTTAGTATCTCAGCACCAGCTCGTGTTGTGCCTCTGGCAGACAGAGGAATAACTCAGTGCCTGGTAATTTCTTTCTGTAGAGGCTCTTAGATTCAAGGATTCACATCACTTCCCTCCCTGCTTTTTAATGAAGTGAATTCTCAGGTGCTGTAATTCCTCCTCTGTAAAGGCCTTTCTCCAGTCCTTGACAGGCTTTGGCTTTTCTTTCCTTTTTTTTTTTTTTTTCCTTACTTACAATTTTGTTGTCATTTTTGTTGATGTCTGCTGTACTCTAGCAGTCTGTTTTCAAGGGCTGAGGTAAAATTTCCTTCCTACATCTCCACTTACTGAAGAGCAACTAAACAAGCTTTTTTTCCCCCTTGTTCTTGTTCAATGACTTGTCTTATCACAGCTATTGCATCTGTGCTGTCTTCTCAGCTATGTACTGCACATTTGAGTTCATGTCAAGAGAACCCAAGATTCTTTGTTGACACTATTTACTATTCATCAGTAACTGTTCTGTTGGAAATTTTTACCATCTTTAATAGATGATAATGGGAAATCAGACCTTGGACCTCTGCAAGACCCCCTAATTCTCTGTTCTCATGCAACAGAGATTCCCCATGGAGCAGCACATTTTAAGAACAGATGCCGAGTTTAATCTAGGTAACTTTTCTCTCTAGTGTTGTTTTTGGCTTGTTTAAGGGTTTTTGTTTATTTACAATATGTTTTTCAACTCTGTTAAATCACATGCCTTAGCAATGTGTACCAATAAAACAAACACATGTAAATATCTTCAGCAATCAGACTTTCAGTCTCATGACAGTTTTTGGGCAGTTAAACAAATGCCTTGGCGTGCTAAAATGTATTTGCCTGCTACTCAGGGACACTGGGAGAATTAATCACTTAATACACTAGATTAAATCAGACATGGCTCTTTTGAGACAAAAATCTTCTCTGGAGTCGGCCAGACAGGGCTTCCCCCTCCTCTCCAGAGCCGGTGCTGCTTTCAGAAACCCTGCGTTAGAGCACCGGCACAGCCTGAGCAGGAGGGCACGAAGTCGATCTGTATAAACCATCATTCAATAGGCCACAAACCCCGGGCTGCAGAGCGATTGTGAGAGCAGGGATGAGGCTTCTGAACAGCGCTGCTGGAGCACACGGCGGGCAGGCGGCTGGTGCCAGGCAGCTCCAAAATACCCGTGCGGAATCAACAAACAGCACCGAGCCGGGGTGACGTAAAGAGGAGGAAGCCAACTCCATTACCGGCCTGCAAGTCGCAGGGAGTTTTGCAGGCGCCGGGGGGGAGGACGGAGCCGTGACCGGGGCCCGTCTGCGGGGTCGCGGCGGGGCCGGGGCCGCCCCGTCGGGGCTTCAGCACCGCGGACAGCGCCCGCCCGGAGCCGCGGCCGCACGCGGGACCGACCCCGATGGTGGCACCGACCCCCGATGGTGGCATCGACCCCCGATGGTGGCACCGACCCCGCGGGTCTCA
>WBNO01032994.1:188141-239078 GCA_013400575.1 Peucedramus taeniatus
CGGCACCGCCGACCCCGCTCCCGGCCGCGCACGCAGGGCGGAGGGAGGGGGAGAGAGGGATGGAGGGAGGAGGGATGGAGGGAGGGAGGGAGGAAGGGAGGAGGGCGCTGCAGCTCCTCAATTATTCAGCGCTTCCCCTCCCCGCCTGCCGCATGTGACCGCCGGCAATACCCGCGGGCCGTGCCGGCCCCGGGAGAGCGCCCTGAGCTGGGCTGCCACCCCCGGGGCCACCTCCCCTCCCTGCGAGTCCTCCCTGCCTGCCCAAGTGTCCTGAGGGCTGCGGGTGGCCTCCCCCGAACTGTCTGGCTGCTGGAAAATAACTCTCGTGGCTGCCTCCTCCAGCGCAGGGCTTTCCTCACCCCACGGACAGAGCGTGGGGAATCTCGTTTTTGTTTTCTCCTTGAGCTGCACTGTGAGATTTGGGTGTTAATGCTGTAATCCCGGAACAGGCAGAATTAGGACTAAAATAATGCCTCATGCATTGCAGCATGCTCTGCTGTCCAGCCCTCCGCACAGCCCAGCTGGGAGGAATTAGGTATCAGGTGCAGGATATATTTAATATTTTATACCCATAGCTACTTTAGAGGACGGCTGGAATTCATGATCAAGATTATTCCTTTTTGCAGTTTTTATTTCTCAGTTTCTGCTGTTTGGTTTGCTCTAGAAATACTCCCTGTCTGTATATGTATTTTGACATCAAATCCAAACTGGGTTCATCTCCAGTGATGCCTGGGGAGGATCTGGTTTCAGTCTGTGTTACAGTTTCATTCTATAGCTTCTAACAGGACCTATTTCCAATGAGAGCTGTGTCTCCAGGGGAGAGAGACCTTTCATCCTCCAAAAACTGAAATAAATCTCTGCTGATAAAAGTTAAAGGTGGGATCCTTCAGTACAACCAGTTCAGTTCAGAAGCCAATGTTTGCCCAACGTGAGTGACCCTGACAGGAGCTGCATCAATGGCAGTGACCTTCTGGGGACATAGTGACATTGCACAGATAAACACAGACAGGGTGGGGGTTGGACTAGGTGACCTTTACCCTTCCAACCCAAACTATTCTATGACTCCATATCCATGATCCTGTCTTTGGCCAGGAGAGCAGACCACGTGTCATCTCCAATTTCCTTTCCAGCTTGACTTCTGTGGCAGTTTTTGTGTCTTTCCAGATGGGTGCCACAATCTTCCCAATTTATTACCAGACTCCTCTCTCTCTCCAGCACAGCTTTACCTTGCTCTCTTCCCTCCCTCACTGAAGTCTCCTTGCAGTCCCTCTCTTCCCAAACAGGCACAGAGAAGCCCTCTCCAGGTTACTGCTGGCCAGCAGAAGGTGTCATCACAGGATGACAGGATGCTCTGTTCCCTTCCTGCCACTCTGGCCAGCACACTTCACATCACACAGCACAGAGGCAAAGTGCAGTCAGCTGATTACCTTCCTCACAACCAGCAGTTTTGAAACCCTGTTTTTATTCTTGTCCTTATTCTTTGATTGCCTGAAAGCAACACTCAGAGCTGCAGCTGCTCTCCTGTCCTTGTCTGTGGTCCCCATGCTTCCCATTTGGTCCTTGTTTCTCTTCACATCCACTGGCTTCCCCCAGCTGTTTTGCAGTCCCTGGACACTGGATAGAGCTGTGGATGGCTGATAACAGGAGCTTCTCTTGGACTACACCTGTGCAAAAGAGAAAACCTTCTCCATTTGTTATTCCCTCTTGTTTTGCATCACTTTTAAGACCGTGGTGAACTCCAGCTGACAGCACCACCAGCCTTTTGTGCTCCCACCCAATTCCTTGGTGCTTGTAGAGTGTGTGAGTAAAGGGCATGGGCTGGTGTGTTTCTGAGAGGATTGGCAGTATGGCCAAGTTTTAGGGGGATTTATTTAAGTGTGTGGGTTCAGAATAATTTGATTTGTATTTATTAATTGGGGCTGGTGTACCAGAGCACAGTTTGGTTGGTAGCTGCAGAGAGGGGCTTTTTTGTCCTCTTAACACTCCTTGTGCAGCACCATGATACCACCTCTATCTTCCACCTTCCCTCTACTGCTCAGAGATCTTTCTTCAGAGGACTTTGCTGTTTAGTAGCTTTCCAGACCCTGTTTTATCCCAGCCTTAATCTCCTTTTTATAAGATTTCTTCTGTTTTATCCAGTGGCACCTGCTGTTAGCTATGCACAACAACCTACCACCACCTTGAGTAATAAATGTCACAAGTGCTTTGTCAGAGCATCACTTAAGCTCTTTCTCATTAATCTTCACCCTGTTCTCATGAGTTTTGTAACTTCCAATCTTGCAGGAATTGAATCTTGAATTTTTACAGCTACCCCTCTAACATTTCTCTTCAGGTTGATTAAATGTAGATGAAGAACTGAATGAGGACAAGTTACTCTCTCAACAAGTCCCATCAGTGAGGTCACCCTCAGATTAAGGTGAAATTTTCCATAGCAGCCAAGCACATGATGGTCCATTTGCAGCAGAATTTCCTCTGTCCCCAGGCACAGTCCAATTTCTAGACCAAACCAATTTCTGCCCACTTTTCTGTAGTAAGTGGCCATCTGACTGGTCATTTAAATGCTTAATCCTATTTTGAATTTGACCAAGGCTTTGGCCTCAATAACACCTTTCAGCAGGGATCTCCACCAGCTGCTGTCTCATTATCTTGGCTATTTTTCTTCTCACCATCAAACTTGGCCATTCCAATTTTGTGGGACATAATTTTCTTTATTTTTGACTCTAAATACATGGAGAGAAGAAATCAGCAAAAGCTGCCCTATTGACTTTCTTTCTTACTGTTATTAAAATGTTTGTTTACCTCTCATAATCCCCTCATACTTGTCTCATCCATGACTAATTAATCATGCCATTTAAATACCACATTTCATGCTTTTCTGGGTTATCTCTTTATCTGCACAGCTTCATATTAAAACAGTCAAATTCTCTTGGCCTGCTGACCCTTAGATTCTTCTAGGGCCTCCAGCATCCTCACCTTATGGGCCCTCTCTCCCCCACATGAAAACTCCTCAGTGAGGAAAGGCTTATCCCCAATTCTATTAGTTTGATGAGTTTTCCTCAGTGCTGTTTCTCAAGAATGTTTTGACATCACCAAAACTGACTAAAGGAATGTTCCAGACAAACAGCTTGAGACCCCCTTGGATTTATGTCAGGGTCCCAATGCTTGGGGCTTGGTCACCCCAAGACATTTTTGTTGATCTTATGAAAGTGCACTGATTTGGGTTATGTTTCCAAAGGAAAAAACTCTTTGAAACTAAGAGGGAGAAGCTGCAGCACCTTTCCTGTGCCATCTGTGTGTCTGTGTGCTGGCTGCCATCCCTGCAGCAGCCTCTGTAAGAGGAGCAGGGCTGAAGGCACAGCACACCACACTCCTGTCGTGCAGTGAAGGTGGTTGGAGAGTGTCAGCTGTCTGGAAGGACTGGTATTTCATGGAACAGCACTTCTGTCTGCAGGCACCAGGCTGCACAGGGACATCACAGAGAGCAGCCTCTGGGGTGCAGTGAGGGGAGCTGGTTACCTGTCCAGTGGCTCATGTCCATGGCTCTGACAAGTGTTCTCTCTTTGATTTGGGCTGTAGCATCCCAAGCCATCTCCCAGAACAGCAGGAGCTCCCAGACATCCACTGCAAAGTTCAGCTGACAGTGTCTCTGAGCAGAGAGCCAGTGGAGCCCTGCAGAAGTACTGGTATTTTTAGAAACATTGCCAGGATGCTTGGCCTCTCTTTTTCCTCCTTTTGCATCAGTTGGAGCCTCAGTGAGTACCTATGGGGTCAGAGTGATTGGAGGCATCCATGTAGGAGGATAAGAAGAAGGATTAATCTTGCTGTCTCATCTGATGACTTGTGCCATGATGAATACCAGCATGAGGAAGGGCAGTCCTGTTATTAAAACCCTGACTTGAGCCTTAAAAAACCTCACTGGAGTTACTGGCTCTGCAGTAGGAGTCCTGGGTGAGTTTCAGAGTTCTCTGTATCCCAGTCATATGAAATTACATTGGAAGTACTGCCCAGTCTCAGGGAGTGAGTTGGCTGCACAGGCTGTAATTTCTTTCTGTGAGGAATTGTCTCTGCTTCCTTTATGGGACCTCAATGGGGCAATTCAGCTGGGGGAATTCACTTGCCATTAGCTGGACAGGTGAAAGAAAGTGCCTGAAGTGGTGAGCTGGGCCTCCCTCCTCCCCTGACCCCATGAGCTCTTACGCTGGTGCACAGGGACTGCAGCCCTGACACTGCTGGGCAGGGGATGAGCCCAGCACTCACAGTGCACTCTCTTCTTTATTTAAATTACTTGTCTCTAGTGGAGCTGGCCGTGGGTTTAATTTATGCTGAGGGCAATGGAAAGGATTATTCTGGGGTTATTCTGCATTGCTAAGAGGCATCTTGGACAGGTTGAAAGGAAACATCCACATGGATGTTTCTCACAAATCCATGTCAGGTGCTCCCATCTGCATCAGTGCTGTGTGGGCATAAACAGAAACAGGGAAAATCCCAGCACAGCCAACCCTGGGAGTGCTTTGCCATTTGATGTTATCCAGTTAAAATTTCTCTCAGCCCCTTTCTTTCTTGCTCTGTGTCATCCATGCCAGGTTGAGCAGAGGAGATGGGTAGTGCATCCATCAGACACATTCACTGTTCAGAGACACACGGGGTGATGGAGCATTAAATCAATCCCTTTCAAATCCCCATGCAAACACTCAGGCCAAGCCCAGCTCCAGCACGAGCTGTGGCCTCTCCCCTGGCTGGATGCTGAAGGTGCATGCAGAAGAAGTGATGCCCTTTGGTTGTGCCACCACCATCCCCAAAGGGGAGCAGCAGCCTAAACCTCACCACAGACCCAGGAAGAACTGTGTGATGGGGCTGGGGACACCTGTGGGGACACCTGTGGGGACACCCCACTCTGGGAGCTGCAGTCCCCCCTTCCTGCACTGGGTGCCCCGGGGGGAGGCTGGGATAAAGCAGCTGCCAGCCAGAGGGGATTAAATGATTCAGTGTTTGGAGGCTGCTGCCTTATTTAAAGGACCACACACTATTTTTTTTTCTTATTCAGAGAAGTCTGCTTTTAACAACCAAACCTGACAGAAGTCTTATTTTTGTTGCCTTCTCAGCTTCTTCATCTCATGGGTTAATATGAATGTTTTGGGCCACTGTGTAGCTGCTAAGTGGGACCCATCCATCCAGGTCTCACCATGTATGCTGTGATGATTATGGATTAATCAAGTGATACTTGATCAGTTCCTGCTGTCCTGCAAGTGGGTTTAGCTCATCTAGATTTTGATTAAAGTCACAGGGTGAAGCTGATGGCAGGATTTGGTCTTATTTGTCTGTTCTGAGAGTAACAGACAAAGTAACAGCACAAAGATGATACCAGTGCAGGGACATTTAGTGGATCTGTTTGGAGATCACACACAGGCTGGGAATCTGGATATAGAGTTATCACAGGGCAACATCTCTGTGTTAGGCATGAGTGTGGCTCCCCTTGGATGTTCCTCAGAAAAGCAGCACTTCCTGGATGCCTTTCAGCCCCCCAAAGCCCACCAGCCATGCTGGGTTTGATGGGATGTGCCACATGGAGCCTGCACCTGCTGACACTGACTTCTCTGGTGGTTCAGTGCTCAGTCCAGAGAGGTGGGTCCTGGTGTTTGCCACCCATCCTGTGCCCTGTAAAGAGGTGCCTCTGAAGCTGAGAGGAGTGCTTGGCTTAGCTGGTTACTCATCTCAGTTAAGCTGTGGTTCTAGCAGGAGCCATACTGGGCTACTTTCAGGCAGAAACTCACTCCAATCAGTAAAGAGCTTGGAGACCTTATTTTTAATTTGCTGTAGGATCAGGTGCTGTAAATGGTTTTGTTAACAGTGTGGGAATGCTCTGAGGACAAGGCTTTGGCAAGGGGACACCCAGCCTGGTTCACCTGCAACGAGCAGGGGCAGGGAAGATGTTCCCACAGGGATTATTCATAGACTCACAGAAGAGTTTGGGTTGGAAGAGACCTTAAACACCATCTCATTCCAGCCCCCTGCCATGGGCAGGAACACCTCCCACCAGACCAGGTTGCTCCAAGCCTCATCCAGCCTGGCCTTGAACAATTCAAGGGAGCTCTGGGAGGCTGACTTGCTTTGCTTTGCTGTGGTGCTGCACACACCAGACTGTTTTCAATCACAGTTTTCCCTTGCTGCCTCTCATGGCACCTACCTTGGACTAATTTCAGTTCCCCAGCACCTGCACCTTGTTTCAGATGGCTGGGAGAGCCAGGCTCTGGGTGGGCAGTGCTGCATCAAGGGCTGGGGGACACCCCTGAGCTGCTTGTCCCCAGTGTGACACAGTATGGTGACAGGTCCAGCTTAGTCTTGCTGGGCTGTCCACACACAGGAGAAGCTGTTTGTGGTGCCCTCAGTAACAGCAGTGTTACCCACAGTATTTGTTTTGGGTTCTTACACAAAAGGTCACTCACCACTGCTGAGAACTCCAGGTTAAATCAGTGGTCTGCAGAGTATTTCAGCATTTACTTGCCAAGTTTGACCCAGAGACTGAACTGTTTCTGCTTGGATAAGAAATAAACCAACTTTTTTTTCTGGGGAAGGAAAAAAGAAAGATATGTGAATGCTTCCTGGGCATCATAGCTGGCTGTGTGATTTATCCATCTTGCTAATAATAATGGACAGGGCTTTGCCCATCCCAGGATTTGATGAGAGGCTGCTGTTTGCCTGAGTGCATTTGCTTTGCATGCAAATAAGAGGGTTTATTGTCTGCTGTTTGTTTTTCACAAAAGTGCAGCTTTTTGCGTGTTCAGAATAACTGCTGCTGTCCCAGGAGCAGGCCTTGCAGGGAAAGGGAAGGTTTAGAAACATCCCAGGGTTTGAAGCTCAGTAGCATCAGCTGTTCAGCAGGAGAGCTCTGCACATCTGCTCTGAAACTGAGAGCACTGCAGAACAAAAGAGGATGATATTGATCTGATAGTTTGTTGTCATTGACATTTCTATTGATCTACTCTTCCCTGGTGATTCCTTACTGCTAAAGCCAAAGGCCAGTGCTGGAAGGGTCAGCACTGAAGGCAAAAGCCTTTTCCAGATGTGCACCATAGTGCAGTTTGCCTCAGACTAAACACAGCTTCTCAGTTGAAGCTCTGCCAAGATATTTCAGCTGGGCCATTCCAGGTCTGTTCAACCTGATTTTGCATGTCAGCTGAAGGACAAGGAGCCAGAGCCTACACCTCTGAAGGCACTGTGGATTTAATATCCTAATGCAGCCTTGGCTGAGTGCTGGAAGAGCAGAGCAGCATGGATTGAATTACCTGCAGCATATTAGTTGAAATCTCCTATTCAAGACCTGCAGGGGCTGGTGCAGCTCAGCTTTCAGGGGAGGTTGATAAGATCATAGCCTGGGGTAGCACAGTTTTAGGTTTTAGTTGGGTATTCATTATATCCCTATCAGCGATCAGGGTCCCGGCTCCATTACGAGCTCCTAATGGGATTTCAGCCTCAGTGTCCTGCCCCATCCCCTGGCTTTGGTGCAATGCCTTGCCCTGTGTCAGGTCCCTGGCACAAATCCCTAGACCTGGACACCCATCCCTTATTGACCTTTTGTTGATCCACGGGGAGGTGCTGCCCATACCCCAAAGAAGCTTTAAAACCAATGCAAAAGAGGGAATGGGCACCAGATGGCTTCTCTAGAAAACAAAGGTTGGACTTTCAATAGTTTGTGTATCTTCTGCTAACTTAAAATAGCTCCTTTCTGTTTGTTGAGGCAAACAAGACAAGACATTAATATGCACATCCCAGCAGTAAATAGGTTTCAAGCAAGCTTCTGTAGAGCTGGAGGAGGATATTAGGACAGTGTGTTTTTCATCACTGATGTGCCAGCTAGCATGCAAAACACTCATAGTGGAGGAAAAGGACTGGAAAACTGAGGGGGAAAAAAAACATTTTTCACAGAAAAAACTCTGTTGATCAATGCAAAGCAAATGCTGTTTTCTTTTCTGGTTCCATGAGATCTGATGCTAAAAGTACATGTTTTGATGAATTGGTTCTGGAGTGGGCCAGGTATAGACATGATGTAGCTCTTGAAATCAGGTGGAATGTACATAAATAAAATGCTGCTTGCATTGACCCATTCTGCTGCTTTCTTTTTTAAAATTTATTGCTGTTTTCCTGGCCTTTGATGTCGTGCATTTATAAAGACAGGCTTTTAGAAATTACATCTCATGGAAAAATCCACTGGGCTTTTCCACAAAGGAGTTAATGGCTTTTATGAAGAGATTTACCTAATGTGAGGTGATGTTTTCAGTCTCATGAAACCAGCAGTGAGCAGAGCTGGAAACGAGAGCTGAAGCAGGAGTTGGTGCCATCTCTTCTGTGCAGGGCACAAGGGAAAATGAAATGGCTTGCTTTGTTTCATGCTTTTGGGTACAGTAAAGTAGATTTCAATTTAAAAAAACAGGAGTGAATGAACAATTTCTTAATGTATTCAGTCAGCAAAAGAGAAACAACCACATCAATTAGACAAAGCAGATTAATGCTCAGGGTGTGTCCTTGCTGCCACATAAAGCATCGACAGCCCAGCTTCTGCTCAAATGCACCCTGATAAACCCAGGCACTGACTGATCTATATTTACCTTCTTGATTTATGAGAACAGAGACCAGCAGGGACTCTGAAGCATATGATTCACTCATGTTTCTCCTGGTTTATACAACTCCTGGTTAGGAAAGGCTGCCTGTTGCAGTCAGGGGAGGGGGCGAGGGAAAACCCCCTCCTTCCACTGCAGCTCCTTGAGAGGGATGTGAACCTTCAGTGGTGCTCACCACCCAGGGCTGGAGATGGCATTTACATCCTGGATGCACCATGTCTCATGTGGGTGTTGTGTTTGACTTGCTCTGTGAAAAACCCAGCATTTGAGCTGCATTTTGGTGACCTGCATGGAACCACGAGCCAGGGCTGTGGGCTCACTGCCATGCTGCAGGGCAAGGGGATGTGCCACAGCTCCAGGGCCTCCCTGGGGACAACAGGGACCCCAGTGCTCCAGACATTCTGGGGGCTTGGCACCGTGGGCAAAGCTAGTGAGAGGTAGCTGTTAACCAAACAAGAGCAAGAGAAAACCAACAAACAAACCTAAGCAGCAGAGGAATCACAGAGCACTACAAAGGGAAGGAGGAGAAACCCTCTGTGCAGAGTTCATCATTGTCGTCTTTCACATTCACTACACCACAACTAATTAAAAAATGCTAATGTTTCAGTGTTTTCCCAGCAGCCTAATAAAAAATTGGTTTTAATTCCTATTTTTCACTGCCGTTCCCTTTGTGCTGGCGCTGGGCTGATGGGTGCAGCCCTGAGAACAGGGAATGGCCTCTGGGTCTTTCCCACCAGGGAGGATGAAGCTGAGGGAGCAGGGACAAAGCTGCTCTGTGCTTCTTGGGAATGGTGACCAGTGGCTGCTGACCCAGAAGCTGCTCCTGTGTGGTGGCACTGGTCACGCCAGGGGACAGTGGGGACCTGCCTGCACAGGATCAGCCCCACAGCAGGAGGAGCAGGAGCACTGACGGCAGAGGAAGGGATTAAACTCAGGATCTATGTTTTAGGGAGAAATTTTAATTGGTCTTCTTTAAAACAACTTTATTGTGCTGATACAGTGTTATTTCTAGTTTGAGATCTTAATGAAGACTTGGCCACTGATTTTAACATTGCAGAATTTCCTGA
This sequence comes from Peucedramus taeniatus, assembly GCA_013400575.1. Taxonomy (NCBI): domain Eukaryota; kingdom Metazoa; phylum Chordata; class Aves; order Passeriformes; family Fringillidae; genus Peucedramus; species Peucedramus taeniatus. The sequence continues at coordinate 197,824 of WBNO01032994.1, forward strand.
GGTGCTTTTATTACACAAATAGGAATAAGAAAAGTTGTGCATAATGAAATTTTGCTGTAGGACAGCACATATTGAAATCTGAAACAGTTATTTAACCACCACCCCCCACACTAATGTATGTATAAACAGGCTTCACCCAGCTTGAATTCCCAATTTCCCACTCACTGGGGAGCACGAGCTGCCTGATGCCCTGTGCCACACACAGTGCCTGACACCACCAGTTCCTTAAACACATTACAGATGGACATGCCTGCAGGCAATTTTTATCCTCTTGTGTCCACACCAAATCAGAAAGTCAATTTATCCCGGGGCTTTTATGGAGTTTCTGGTGTTCAAGCACATGGGAGGGAGCTTAGGAAGATGTGGTTGGCTGGGCATTCCATTCTTTCCAATTCCCACTCTGGAAATAGCAGTCTAGGAGTGTGATTTCCCTTTTCCTGCTGGACATTGGTCTGGAGGGGTGCTGTGCTTCAACAGAGCTGCTGTGGAGCATCACTGGCCACTGCTGGGTGACTTATCCCTTGTCTCTCTCCAGCAGCTGGTCTTTGGAAAGATGGATAATGAACAAACAGCATTGGCTTTGACAATATGTCTGTTTTCCTTTCTATTTTTCTAAGCAAGAAACCCCAGTGATTTGTTGACACAGAACAAGTAACAGTTCATTTGCAACTCCCCAAATGAAGCCAAATTATTCTGAATAAATTAAACATTAAAACAGCATCAGAGCAAACCCAGTCTCCTGGTGGAGTTTAGCCCTGATTGGAAATGCAGATATTCAGCCTAATGGGCTCCTCAAAGGTAACCAATGTCAGCCCCTACCCACCCTCACAATTCCCTACCTGTAAGAATGATCCAAGCCTAACCTCCTTTGTTAATTTTTTTTTTTACTGGCTTTTCCATGACTTACAAGCTATTTTTCCCTGCTGGCAGTTGGATTGTCTGAGTATTTCCCAGCCAGAGCATGCCCACAAGTGGAATACCACCAGTGGGTCTGATCACACAGCAGCTCGGCCCTGGATTGATGAAAACAGATGAGCTCTTAAATTGAAGAGTCGTCTGACATTGTGCAGTTAAAGGAAATGTTCTCCCTTATGATAATTAATGATTCTTGAAGGCAGGGGGAGCAGGGGATGGGCAGCCCAGGGTGCTGTTAGCCAGGGAGAGGAGCAGGCAGGGGAACACATCACTGGCTCCTCTCTGCAAGAAAAACAGTGGATATCTGTGGGAAGGAAAGAAATGCTACCCAACACTGAAGCAGAAATCTAGAGCCATTTTAGCAATCCCCATGGAAATTTGTGATTTTGGCTCTGGCAGGAAGGATCACTGGGTAATACACGGCTGTCACTGGGTGCCAAGTGGCCAAATCTGGCAGCAGAGACGCGCTTAAATCAGAGCTGGATTTGCCTGCTTGTTCTGCTTTATCGGTGCCCTTCCCTGACTTTTCCCCCTGTTGAGGTTGTAATTTCTGTCAAAATGGAACTGCAGAGCTCTGCATTTTAATCCCATGTAATTACAGTCCTCGGGAACTCGGTCATCCCTGCATCAGCCATCCTCCCTGTCCCCCCTGCCCTGGCAGAGGCAGATTGAAGAGCTGTCACAGAAGGCGGCTGGAAGGGGGGTCTTGTTCTCCTCAGAAGCCTTTCTTGTCCCCCCTGCTGTCCTTTTCAGAGCTCTGACTCGAGGTTCGCTGCCACAGGGACATCCTCCTCCCCAACATTCCCTCCCGGGGCAGGGAGGGACAGGAGAGCCACCCCACTGCCACCTTCAAAGCGGCTGTGACTCAGCCTGGGGACTCTGTGCTTGGGAGGAGGATGAGCCAGGGGAGGCAGAGGCTCAGCTGGCAGGAATCAGCTGATGGCCTCCCCAAGCCAGCTCAGCTGGGCTGATTCACGCTGGTGGAGGGTCCTTCCCGCAGCCATCCCACCCACCACCTCCCGGCTGGGCTGGGTGAGCTCCATCCCTATGGGGCAGCTGGTCTGAGACACTGAGCAAGGCAATTGTGATGGAGATAAATGGGGGGAAAAAAAGAGAAAAGTCTTCCTGTTCCATTTAAAGATCTGGGGAAAACAGTTTGCTGTTAATAGTTCTCCGTGTACCCCAGTAGGGTGAATGGTGTTCTCCTTGTCCAGCAGTGTGGTAAGTGTGGGCTTGGGAGGGCTTGCAGCAACTTTCTTCTTCTGTTCTTCAGCTCAAAATATCTTGCATTAGTGGAAGAAAATGCTATCTTGAAAATTTCTTTTCTTTATAAGGATTAAGGGGGAGGATGGCAGTCAGAATGCAGAGAAAAACAAGTGAAAAATAATATTTCCAGCAGCTGTTTTGAGGAAGATTCCTACTTTTATTTATCTTATCCATGTATCACTGTTGCTTTCCAATTCCTTCAATGTGTTTGGTCCACACACTTCTCAATTTTCCTTGCTCTTTCAGCTGGGTTCTGTGTTTTCCTTCCCATCCCCTAAATCTCATCAGTTTGCTGCATCCCACGGATGCTGCAGCTCAGAGTCAATAATCCTCTCCTGGAGAAATTGCTTCTGACAGGCTGGGGACCCGACTGAACTAGAGACACCTACAGAGTGCTGTGTTTTCCTCTGGGCTCACAGCACCTCCCTGTACAGGAGATGGGCTGTGACTCAGAAGGCAGCTCTCAGATGGGCTTTCACCAACTAAAAAAGCTTATTTTTGGTATTAATATAGAAGCAGAATTTCCTTTGCCTTTGGGTCGGGTTGGTTGGTTGTCAAATGTGCAGTTTGGTGCTGGTGGGAAACAGTCTCAGTCCTGGTGCCCTCCTGAACTGAAAACCAAGAGATTCTTACAAGAAGGAAGTGCAAGGACAGAGTAGAACCATTGAAAAATATCAGTGTGGATACAACAGGTTGCAATTGTTGTGTAACATGGGATTCAAAATAGCTTCATACATATCTGCTACTAGTAGTAACTCTTGTCACCTATCTACCCCCAAGAACTTTATATAAAAACCAAGTTATTACAGAACAGACTCCAAAAGGCACTTCTTTAAACCAAAATAGGTCAATTTGTCATCGTGATAAACATTCCTGTTTGGTTGTGTGGACAATAGACATGCACCAACCCAAACTTTTTTATAATAACAATACTAAAGATGGAAAAGAATGTTTTAGAAAAGATGAATTTTAGCTGTGACTCTGGTTTTGATTGAAGAGTTTTGTGGTAGCCACAGAAGACCATACAAAAGAATGTTGTAAGCACAACTGCTGGCTTTTTGAGCAAGGACAAAAGTTTAAAATACATGGCAGAGAGTGAATAAAAACAAACCAAGAGTGGTGCTGCTGTAAAGTGTCCATTGCACACCAGAGAGAGCCCATGGCAAATGCAGCACTTTGCTGGCAGAGTGCTCTGGTTGGGTCTAGAAATTCTTGTCCAAAGCTTAGAAAAATCAAGCAATCTCTCTTGAGTTCCTTGACCTTGGGATTAGGCAGGATGCAAAATAAGAGGACATGGACAGCAATAACTTGTTTTGAAAGAGTTATTCAAATTATGTTAAAATACACGATTTAAAATATTAGTTCTGGCAGAGAGATTGCTGGAGTTTCAGTCAAGGGGAACAAATATTCAATAAATTAAAAAGTCAGGAGCTGGCTCTATAACAATTGCTTTGTAAGCAAATGTTGGCCTTTGTGGTTGGTGTGGAATGTGCTGGGGAAGGGATCCAGCCCGGCCGCGTTCTCGGGGCAGACGTTGCCATCATCAAACCCATCTGAAGGAATGGCTCAAGTTTGCTCTTTTGTTGGCACTCAGGAACCTCACAAAGATTTACCAACTCTTTTTATCATTTTCATTAGAGGTGGAGGTTTTCCAATATAAAAGCTTTGGTTCATTTGTAAATGTAGGAGAAAAACTGAGCAGAGCCCCCTCCATGCCAGTCCAGCACCATCATGAGCAAGAGTTAACTTGTATTTTAAAATTAAAAGGCATGTCTAGTCCAAGAAGTGCATTTTATTTGTTTTACTTTTTTTTTTAAATGCTGGAAATACGCATCTACTTGATGCTTTCAAGGCAAAGGCTAGAATATATGGTAATATTTCTTTTGTTATTTATCTGGTAAATCTGCAGTGCTATTATTCACATGGCTTTGTCTCCAAAGGAAGAAGGAGACTATAGACTACAAGGAGGCAAAGAGAAATCAATTTTTGGCAGTACAAATAATCCTCAATAGCAAGGGGTAATTTATAACATTTAAAAAATAAAAGATGGCTAGACAGTGGTAAGTTCTTCTGCATGGAAGGGCGGTGTTGTTTTGGTTTTAATTCTCCTCCCAGCTTCAACATTTCCAAAATATTGAACAGTTTCTTTTATTTTCTTAAAACTAATGTTATTCCTGGTCTCCCACCTGAGCACCCAGTGGATGAGCTAAAAGGAGAGCTCTAAACAGTGAGGGTGAGGTATATCCTAAAAATGTGTGAAATGCTTTTTGGGCATGTGGAATCATGGATCTGGATGCATGTTTTCCACTGCCTCATGGGAGGCTGACCCATGGAAGTCATGTGATTCAGATGGACTAAACTTCAGCCAAACATTGGGCAGGAATTAAGGAAAGAGAAGCAATAAATACAGATTGGAATGAAAAAAAAAATAAACCCTCTGAGTTTGGGTTTTTTTATTTAATTATCACATTGATGAATTTGATAAAGTGGCATTTTGACATCTGTGCTTGCTTTCCCCCCCAAACTGAACATATCTTTCCCTGCCTGCAGCTGCCAGGGAGTTCCAGGCCTTCTCCAGTAGCCAAAGCAATCAGAGCTTTCATTCCCTCTACATGAGCCAGGAACATGTGGTTGGCCAAAACTTTGCTCTGGGGATGGCACAAAACTTCTGATTTCTGAACCTGACCCCAGACCTTCAGGTCAGTGCCACCTTCACGAGGAACTTTTTATGCAGGGGAATTTGGAGATGGACTCAGGAATGCTTGTGGAGGGATACTGATACACTGGGGTCCTCTGGTCCTTAAAAAAGCTGCAAGAAAAGCAAATTAGACATTAAAGGTTTTACTTCTCTTTTCAAATTATTGAAATGGCATTGGAGTGGGAGGCATTAGTCTTACACTGCTGAAGAACATTGAATTTGATTAGTCCCCACTCTGCTCTTTTTTTTTTCCCCTCAGGAGAGATCTAATTCTCTTGCAGAAACAATTTATTTGCAGTGTGTAATAGCAGAGCAGTGGGATGTGCTCTGTCCCCATTTTCAGATTTTGTATCATGGAGAACAACTTTGTTGCTTTTTCTTGCCTGGATATTTAACCTTCACCTTCCCCTGTGATTTTTACCACCTGAACATTTCTTATTTCTGTGTTTTTCATCTGAACATTTCTCATTTTGCACAGGCAGATAGTGATAGGACAAGGGGGAATGGTTTTAAACTAAAAGAGATTCAATGTTAGGAAGAAATTCCTTACTCAGAGGTTGCCCAGAGAAGCCATGGAGGGGCTGGGGAGACACTGGCATTTCCCAGTCTGCACAGCCTGCTGTGAATGCCCAAGTGGATTTACCCTGTTCCTTCCCAAAAGGTCAAGGCAAGACAAAGCCAGCTTGGTGAGAGTCTGCTCTGTTTAACTGTGGGAAGATGTGAAGGAGAAGAGCTCGTCCATCACTGCTCCCAGGAGCAAAATATAATGATACAGAATTTCTTCTGGAGATATTGCTAAGCTAAGAACCCATCACTCACCCACAGTCTTTCCCTGCAGTTATTTTTCTTCTATTGAGTGCACAAAAAAAAAAAAAAAAAAAAAAAAAAAGAGGAAAAATTTCTGTCTTTCTTGTCTAATGCAATTGCTTTACTTCCCATCCCTGTTCAGTCCTGTGCTCAATGAATCCCTCAGGCTGTCAGGGCTGTGCTGAGAGTCCCCTCTTGCAGGTAAAGGGGCCCTGTTGGGCAGCACTGGAGATGAAGTCTCACTTATAAGCACAGGCTTGGAACAGGAGGGCTGGGTGATGCTTCTCCAGGATGACTTTGAGTGAAATGTCTATGTGCTTCTCATAATCTTCATGGGGGTAACTAAATGCAGGACTGTAGGGCAGTGGAAACCAAGAAATGTTTATGGAGTGGCTGGAAGCAAGGTAGAGGGTTTGCAGATGGGCAGCTGTCAGTGATATCTGAGTGCTGGAAAGCAGCACAGGACTGGCAGATGGCAGAAGGAATTTTGCAAAAGACTTTGCTGTCCTAATCACTCTCTTTGCAGCCTATTGGACTCTGGTCAGAGACACCTTTGGGGCATGGACTTTCTATTCTGAAATAATAATACAAATTTAGTGATAGTAATAGTGTTGTCAGAAATGGCCAATACTTTCTTTTTGAGCTGTTAGGATGGAATATTTGACTGCCTTGCTGTTTTTCCCTGGAGTTATGTTTTTTCCCTGACAGTGCAGTCATTTATTTTCTTTATTTTTCTTTTTCTATTTTACCTTGTAAAAGACCTGACTGATGTCAGTTCAGACTATCCCAGGCCTTGCAAGCTCTGCTGATGCCTGGGAGGACCAGCCTGCACCAGCCCTGGCCCACCTGGTGCACACACAAAGCTGTTGTTGAGTGCTTGTACCAACACCATGCTGTGCTAGGAGTGTTCTGGAGGTTGGTAAAGGAACTCTGAGTTTCTGTGAGAGGAATGAAGAACTCTAAAGCACTTAAAATGGGTAAAAGAGGGGAGAATGAACCTTTTCCTCATAACTAACAGCCTCGGCATGGGGTCAGGAATTGTTACTCATGGTTTGCCCAGCCCACTCTTCCATAATGTCTTTTCTTTTTTTTTTGTTTTCCATTTAAGTTTGAAAAGAGCTGGGTGTAGATGAGGTTCTCATTTTAATGCTGAAGTTGCAGCACACACTGTGTGATCCTGTGGTGGTGTCTGGGGGCGAGGGATTGAAGTGCTTCTCTTCATGCCACAGAGCTGCCTTTGCTGCTGAGAGGGTGGGGAAGCAGCATGTCAGCTTTGGTAAATTGGGGTATCGGGTCCCTCGTTATCCCAGGCTACCATGGATGTTTCCCTGCCTCCACCTTTTGTGCTGTTGGCCTCCTTTTACCTTTTCCTCCGCCAGCCTTCCCAGTCCCCGCGGGATGCGCAGCGCAGTGCCACGCACAGGGCACATCCCACGGGCTGTGTGGGAGGGCAGTGAACACATGTGAAGCCATGGATGAGCATTTAGTGCATCTGCACACAATTTCCAACTTCTCTGCTCGGGCTGCTGCAGTGTTTCCAGGTTAAATATCTTCGGGAACCGGGAAACAGCTCAGTATCCAAGAAAAATCCAATTGACTGTACAACAGCCTGGAAATTGTTCTTTGATCAAGTAGCACTTTCGTATCACCATAAACAGTGTAGGAACACAAACTAGGTTACAGCATGGCTTTTTTTTTTTTTTTCCATTGTTCCATTTAACTTGATAGCCTTTCCTTGGGTATGCAAGTGCTTCCTGCCTCTCTCTCCCTGAGCGTGAAACACAGATGGTGCAGTACTGCCTGTATTACACAGACAATAAAAGGGATTTTACTTTTTTTTTTTTTTTAAAGCATTTCAAGCAATAGAGAAGAAAAAACATCCTCAGAGGTTTTGAGACATCCTTTAGCCTAAGGCTTGGCCTGAAGAAGGGAAGGGCTGGACAGAGAGGATGAGCACCAGAGGAACAGTACTAGGTGGAGGTTACAGTGCAAAACACAGCTCAGGTTCCATGTTTAGAGTTTCCCTTGGCTTTGTTGTGAGACCTCTGGAGAAAGCAGACATTGGAGCAAGCAGCAAAAACATTGAAATGATTGACTTAAATGAAGAGTGCTCCCTTGAAGGGGACAGTGGTGCCCTTGAGGGAGGGTGGCTCCTGAGCCATGAGCACCAAGCTGGTGGTGAGCCCAAGAGTCCCCCTGGTTCTGGCTTGGCTGTCCTTCCCCTCCCTTCAGAGCAGGTTCTCTCTGTTCAGACTCCAATATAAATTTCCATTGCAGTATAAGCAATAGAAAACCATATTAAGGAAATTGAGTATGGCATTAGTCATTCCCTAGGCAAGAGCTCTGCCTGAGGAGGAGGAAAAAGCAGAGTAAGGCATCAAGCCATGGTTTCTGTGCAGTGCCAAGGCAGCCAAAGCCCAGACCTCCCTCACTGCTGCTCAGGGGCAGCAATATGTTCAGTACTGAGCATATTTCACAACATTGCTCTGTCAATAGTGTCAATTCATCCTGTTCTCTTGATAATTCCTCTTGCTCTTATCCATGAGGGATTAAGGGGAGAAATGCAGTAATGCTGTGGATTGTACAAGGATTATCCAGGTTTTCCTATCAGCTGTATCAGGAAGGCATTATAGCTGGAAAACTGCAAGTTCAAGCTTCCAAGATTAACCCAAAGAGAGTCATGTTTTGCTGAGTTCAGGAGCCTTGGCTCATTTTTACATTTGGATTCATTGATAGTTTCTGTGATAAAGGACTGTGCAAACCCAGCAACAAGTGCTGACCCAAGCTGGAGTTTGAGGCTACATTTGTGCTCATGTTCAAGGACTCTGGGTCTCATTTCCTGGTGCAGGAGGTCAGTCCTTGATGCCACTCAGATTTTAGAGATGTCCATGGCACTCCCCAGGCATGGTGCAGATGGGATCATGGTGCATCAGGATGGGTCAATGCTCCCTACAGGCAATTTTGACAAAATTTTTTGTTCTGCAGATTGGGAGAGTTAAGCATTGTGGACACAGATCATCCTGTGCCAGCTGGCCAATATCTGAGAGAATGCTCCCAAACCTATTTAATTTATTAGCAGAGAGGTAGCCTGATAGAATTAATGGTTTTATTTCTGGGACTGAAGTTTCTTTCAAGATTTGGTCATTTGAAGGTGATGAATCTTTGCCTCAATAAAGGCTCCTGGATTTGACCCAAAGTAAATTAGTTCAGATGAGTCAAAAAGCCAAGCAAAAAAAAAAAAGCTCAGAGGGCCTCATACAAACCATAAGTTGTGCATCTAGAGTTATGAAGGCAACTTCTTTATTGTCCTGTTCTTTTGGTGTTCCAGGGAATTCTTTAGGAAAATACTGTGGGAATAAAGGAAATATTTTTGACAACAGAGAATCCTCAGATAGTCTCGAAAGGGCAACTCTGCCAATAAATTTGTTGAGGGAATGTTCTGCCTTGTGCAGAAACTGCTGACTGTTATGTACAGTGCTTAAACTTGATTATTTCATGGCTTGCAACTCTAATCACCTCTGAGTGTTAATGTATGTGAATTAGGGAAAGGATTAAAATTATTCTTGGGAGTAAAATGTGTTCTTTCTGATGAAGCATAAAATCAGTTGTCTCTTGGGGAAGGCCCAGTTGAACTGTTGTTTACAGGGATTTCTTTCAGAATTGGGACATTCATTGCTTCGGTTCAGATTTAATTAAAAATATAAAGGAAAATATTTGTCCTGTGTTCAGGACACAGTGTGGTGATGTAAGTTTGTTGTAAGTGATGTTGTTTGCTGCAAGATAACACCGAGTTATCCCAGGGTTTCCTTTCCACTGTTGCTTAATTTATAATGGATGACTCTTTCCAGGTAGGGAATGTCTTCCCTTACTAGGGAAGATGAGAAACTGTATGATTTGAAAACTTGACTTTAAACAAGACAGTTTGTTGTCCAGGCAGTCTAGAGGAAAGCAGGAACACACACAAACCAGGGCATGAGAAGCAGGATCACAGGAACAGACTGGCTGTGCCCAAGGGAAAAGCCGAGGCAGAGTGAAAAAAACCACAGTTTTAACCCCCCTGCCTCTGTTGTGTTTGTGTGGATAAATGAGTCAGGCTTTGTATGGAAGAGATTGTATGTTGTCACTCTGTTTTCTGAAATTAGAAAATCCATAGGGAAGAGTCAAAGCCAGTAAATGAACCCTAGGAAGATGCCTGTTTCATTTCATTCAAATGACCTTCACATTAGATTTTACCAGCTGGGCTATGACCACAACAATCAATTGAAAGCTGAGTCACAGGTACTTGAATCACTGCATGAGTCATGTCTAATCCAAGACATTTCTGTGAAGATCCCTGGGGTTCCTGAACAAATGTCTGGGGCAGGGGAGATACATTGTCCTCATCAAGTGCTTCCATCCCTTGCTGGCTCTGGAGGACCTGGGTGAGCCCTCAGACCAGGCAGGAGCCCTGCAGGCAGCCACATCTTGCCATGGTTTGATGTGAAACCACCTTGAAGGTGCAGTGTTAGATTTATGCTTGGACTCTGTGATCCTAGAATTCCAGCCTAGGGGATTCTATGTGTCTCCATCACTCTTTGCCCAAGCAGAGATGAACCTGGTGACAGGGCTGGGACCAACCCTTGGGGCAAACTGTACTGAAGTCCAAACTCCACCTAGGCAGTGGCAAAGCCCTGCTGAAGGACCACCAGAGTACAGGCACCTGCCCTTCCAAATTCTCTGACAATGGCACATTTTACAGCTGCTTTTCTCAGTAACTTCCCAGCTGGTCACACTTGTGATCTACAGCAGCTCTGTTAATTCCTGCTCCTGTACCTGTGCCATGGCTCAGCAGGCAGTGATTAGGTGTAGCCTGGCAAGAGTGTGTGCCAGCAGCATTAGTGGCTGCTGCTTGGCTACAGCAGGGAATGGAGAGTGCTCACAATGGGGTTTGAAACTTTATACTAAAATTTAATGTCTAGAAAATAAGTGGTTTTCCATTTTAATCCAAATAAGTCCAAGCAGGTAGTGTTTGTGCTGTAAAGATTGGTGAGGCTGAGCCCTCAGGTAGATGAATGCTTTAGGGACAGCTAGAAAAGATTCAGAGCTCAGAGGCTGATTAATTTACCATCCAGAGCAGAGACCATCACTTCTGTGAGTGGGTCTGTGAGCATCCTGCACTCAGACTGTAGGAATGTGTCACTTTTGTGATAGCTTTAGGCTGGAGCTCCTGGGCATTTGTGTAGCACTGCTGTAAGAGACTGAAAAGTTGTGAGAGCCTCCTCAGAGAATTTATGGATGACCCTCAAGTCTTAGGGCAGGGGAGAACTGAATGTGCCTGGCATCTTCATCATCCTCCAAAAGCAGCATCATGTCCCTTTCTGTTCATTTAGAAATCTTTTATGAATTCAGGGGTCATCTGAGCCCATGGGCTGCTATCCTGCCACGTGAGCCATTTGCTTTGGTGCTTGATTTATTCTGCAGCACTCAGGAGCAGCTGATTCACCACAAAGAGTTCAGTCAGTGCAAACCCAAGGCTTTGCAAGGAGCTGCTGAGCAGCCCACTGGGTTACTCTGCAGTGTTGGCATCATTAATTCTCCATGGTAGCACCTAAATCTGCTCCAAATAACCCCAAATCAATGTTTTTCCCACATGAGTGAAGGGTGTTGGCTGGGCTTACAGCTTTGCTTTATGAGCACTGTCCTGTCTTCCAGTTATTTGTGGCTTTTTAAATCAAGAACTAACCAGATTATTCAAAGATGGGAGGAGACTTGCCAGGCATAATAGTATTGGTTTAATTTCCTTCTGTGTAATCCCTTCTGTACTCATTTTCCATTAAAAATTATTTCCATTTCATCTTCCTGAAAACAAATACATGTTTTTGAAGATATGCCAGGACAATTAAAAGAACACTGCAAGGCCACAACGATGTCACATATGGGCTTCATGAGCCATTTGCAATGGAAATATCTGAGACAGCATTAGATTGGCTTTCCAGGGGCTAAACTGGATTTCCAGAGGCTAAACTGCACTTCCAGGGCCTGATGTAGCTCCAGTTACAAGTGACTCTCTCTGCCTGTCATCAGAGCAGTCAGGTTTTAATTGCAGTTCAGTGTCAAAAAACTCAAAAAACCATGTTCATGCAAAGCTGGACATGGTGTGTAACACCAAATAATGGAACCTTAGCTCTTCTTTTGTAACTTAAGAAAAAATTCCTGGTTGTAATGTCTGGCAAAGAAGCTTGAAATGTGACTCAGTATGGAGGGTCTGTGTGGTTGTGGGGACTGCAAATCTCACTTCTGAGAGGGTGAGCTGCTCTGATCATCCCCATGAGAAACTGTTATGAGACTCAGGGAAAATGATGAGGACACCCTTGTCTGCATTTAAATGACTTTTTGCTTTTATCCACCTCTGGTCTGTGCAGAGGTGGCTGCAGGGAGGAGTCAAGGCTTGCCAAGGGTTAGACATACACTAAATTCCTGCTGAAGCTCTCAAAGTAGGCAAGAAGAAGGCTGGGATTCTGAACTGTCTCTGCTGTTAAAGTTGAAGTTGCCTCCTACATGGAGTGATTTAAGTCCTCACTCCTCCAGACTTCAGCTGTGGAGTAAATAAGTGGTGTAGCTCACCACACAGTGAAGAACAACATTGAATTTAATACTCCCAATACTTTCAAACAAGAAAACTTTCCACAGCAGTCACTCATATTGTACATTAATTAGAAACAAAGATCTTAAAATACACCGATGACAGATTTAATTCAAGAGGGAGTTTCTGCAGTTCAGTTTACTGGAAACCATGCAAATATGCTGTGGTGTGGGATGTAGTTTCACAGTGAAGCAGCTTGAGATTCAGCTTTCTGGATGACCTGTCTTCACTGTTACTGATGTGCAGGGGGTTACTGATTGCAGGTTCTTCCAGCCCTCTAACCAAAGTGCTTTCACTGGCTGGAGTCTCAGTTCCTCAGGACAGGGACAAACACCTCCTTCCAACCTCCCAGTATTTACCTGATGGCCACAGCATCAGCAGAAGCAACTCCTCTGTGCAAGATGCTCTTCATCTCCCAAAGAAAAGCAGGGTTTGTTTTCCAGATCTTACTTTCCCTGCTCTTTTCATTTCTTTGCTCCAACTCTAGTGGGGGAACTCCCAGAGCTGCTCCAATCCCCATCACCTTACAGGAGACATTCAACCCTGTCTCTGCCTTCACCTGCAACAGGCTGGGGCATCTAGGAGCATCACAGGTGTAAAGATGGGAGAGAGCCTCTGGAAGTGCTAAGAGGTTGCCCCTTTAGCAAAACCCAAAATGCAAACCCTTTGGAGAAAGATGGAAATTATTAGATGCATTGGTTTTCATCCTTGAGCTCTTTTATCTGGAAATCAAATTTTGCAGCTTTGGGAAGAATGAGTTTTGCACAATCTCTAATAAACTGGAGGTCTGACACCTTGCAAGGCAGAGGTGGAAATCACCAGGGAAACAGGTGACCACCTTCAAATCCACCCCTCACCATCACCCAGCCCAGGACACCGGGGTTGAAGCTCTTACACATCCAAAGGATTATGTCTTCTCTTAAAAACCAACTCCAGAAAATAAACCAGGCCATTCATGCCAACCTTCTGGCACTGTCTCCAAATGCAAATACCAGGTTGCACAGCCTGCTCTGCTCAGCATTGCATGCTCCAAACTGGGAGGCTTTTTGTGTGCAATGCCTCCTGCAGCTGGCATGGCCCCATTTTGTACTAGACAAACACTGACAGCTTTATTTCTTGTTTGTTCGGTCGCAAAGATCCTCAACATCCTGGTTTGAATTGAGTATTGTGGTTCTTCACTGGCAGAAATGTAAATAACAAAGAAATTTTGTGTATTTTAATTACCTGAAGGCGTCTGTTTTAATCTGGTAAATCCTCTTATGTGATAAAAGTAATGTTGCTATGGGAACCCTATCTAACAGGAAAGGTAGCACAGTTTGCCTGTAAATAATTAGGAAACTGATGCAGTGAAGTGATTTTTCAGTTACTTGGCACAGAACTGGCTTCACTGTGAAAGTTTGGACCTGTGTTTTGGTTTTATATGTATGAGTGAAAGAGGCAGAGATTTAACTGGGAGGATCCCATTCAGGCATCTTGGAAGGGTCAGCAAATGTTTATTTCTCACATATATTCACCAAAATCCAGCCCACCCCCACCAGCAGTGCATTTGCATACTGTGACACCCTCATCAGTGTTTATTAAGTGTTTTAACTCAGTAATGTGTGAAGTCCTCTCTGAAGTGAGACCCTCACTGAAATCATCCCTCAAAGGCAAATTCTACCCAGTAAATTACTGTGCCCAGGAGCTCTGGGGGTCCCCTCTGTGTCCCCCAGCAGTGACTGGTGTGGCCCCAGCTCCTGCTGAGGTTTGGCTGCAATGGTCAGGAGAAGGGTGTAGGAGTTGGGCATGGTCCTGTTCATCTTTAAATCACCAAATCTCTGCTTTCTGCAAAGCCTCCAAGGACAGCAGTGCTGCCCACATGGATGAGTGGTGGGTCTCTAGGGCAGGACAGGCATCCTCTGTCTCCACTGTCCCATCCCAGGGTTACCATTTGTGCCAGAGCTGTGCTGTGAAAGGGTTTATTCATTTACCAGGAGGATGTGCTGATAAGAGCCCTGTGATAACAGGCAATAAAGCAATAATGGCAAGATGGTTCAATATATTAGAAAAATTTTCATGCTATGAAATCATTTTCTCTTTTCTTAGATTAAAATGAATTGACTAATGGGATATTTTTCATTTTACTTTATGTAAGTACATAAAATTCAGTATATTCTTGTGCCTCGAGGCCACTATTGAGAAAGAAGTTCCCATTATAAATTTGGAATAGATATTGAGTTACTCTAAAGTCTGGGATGCAAAGAAAAAGGGGAAAGATTAAATCTACCATTCATTAAATACTTCTATATGAATTAAATTAATTACACACCAAAGAGAACTCATTGTTTGCCACATAAATGTAGGGTGATCACTGAAAAACTTTAGACTTTTTTTCACAAACTGAAGAACTCTACATCAATCTTCCCCTCATCCACAGATTATTGTGCAGTGCTGGGTGACATTTGTGTCCATTGCATATCAGTATGGTTTCCATGGATAATGATTCCATGAGAAATTGTAAATTTTTGTCAGGCAAATATTCTTTGTCTGCAAAGAAAAACCCTTGTAGAGGCAACCTTAATATATATGCTGCATAAATACACTGTTTTTGCAAGTTATGATTATTTCAGTCAACACTGACAATGTGCTGACATAATTTGAATAGAATGATCTCCTTTAGTACAAGGAAAAAATTGTTATAGTTGAATAGGAAGGCTTGGACACATCCTAAAATCTTAACTTCCAGGAACGTGACATTCAGAGATTTCCTTTTTAAAGATTTCTTCATAGGAGCACTGTGTGGACCAGTCTTAGGATAAGGTTTCAGTGATCTCATGGATTTTATCCAGCCTCACCAATTAGAAGATCATTTGGTAATAAATTGACTCTCAGAAATCATAATCAGGTTCATGGAAAATGACCCCACCAGCCCAACCATTTCAGACTGAACCTGCCTCATTGCAAGAACTTCAAGGACAATTAGCTGCCATTTGGGTTGTGCAGGTGGTCCCCAAATGTCATTGTCTGGGACAGTGATTTGGGGAGAAAGGGTGAGAGGGGAGAGGCAGCAACACTGGGAGGATCTGGGCATAAAAATATTGCAAGCCATGTTTTGTGCTGCAGTATGAGGTTAAATTAAAGTCGTGTTCCTGACATAGCTCCTGCCCAGCTAGATATGAATCATTAGTACAAAACCAATTTCCTAATTATCCTTCCATTGCAGGGTAATGCAATGAGTTTTGTACAGCTGTAATTTTACCCTGGTTTATTTCCATGTCCTCTGTTTTCCCCAGAGTGGTGCTCTGTTCTCCTCTGAGGTTATTTCTGACGTGATCTTTGGCAGCAGGAAAGGTGGCGGCGGATGGATGAATTCATCCATCGTCAGCTGCTCTCCCAGATTCCCAGGGAATTTTTGCTGGGAATGTACAAACTTGTACAGGTGTTGGATGGTCTCTCAAATAATTTGTTTCAATGGTTGAATTGATCCTCATGGCAGATGATGGGAATATTTTTGTTGCTGACCTGCTGTATCATCTATTGGTATTTTCGGGTGGTTTCTATAAAACAGGCGTAAAAACCACAGCAGGGACCACGTTATGAGGAGGTTCCTGAAAACCCCCTGTGTTACTAGACATTTCTGTCAGTGTCTGTAGATATTTGAGAGGTGAATGAGTGGAATTTGTGAAAAAAGCTGAAGCAGGAAAGAGTTGAAGGAGGAAGTTCTGTCCTCCCTCACCTTCTGAAGGTGTGGATCTTCCTATCCTGCACAAGGCTTCATCAGTTGGGTTCAAAAACTCAATCTCTCTGTAGAAACGGGGGGGAAACCTCAGACTTGAGTGATGTGGCATCACCAGCGGGTCTGTCTGTGAGAACTGCAGCCACACTGCCAGCAGATAACCTGTCCCTTGGTCCAGGGAGGGAAAGAAACCATTGCCACCATCCCCGGAGGGGAAGGATGGGAGAGTCCCCAGCTCCACTTAGTGGGCAAAGCACAAACAACATGTAACAGCTCTGCAACCACAGCTGAACTGTGTTTAATCCCTCCAGCTAAGCCATGAAAAGGCTTTCTTTGTCCTTGAAAGACCATCCAGAAGCCCTGGGCTCCTAGAGGAGGTCCCATAGAAGTGTCCCCACACGGGCTCCTCTGGGTTTCTCTTGGAGTTGAGGAGGGATGCTCTGCACTGAGTTGCTGCATGGGCAGATATTATTTGTTAGCCATGCTCAGATTTTCTAGCTTTTGATATTCAAAGCTCCTGTGAAATGTACCCACAAGGAGCACCAGGAAACATCTTCTGAAGGGAAGGCTTCAGCCTGGCAGCAAGGATCAGCCTGCACAGCAGTGGCTCCTCTCCAAGGGGCAAGAAGGAGCTTTGCTGGTAGCTTTGGCTCTTCAGGCTGCAGGGGAGGCTGCATAGGGATTTCCAGAGGGGTCATCAGAGGCAGAGGAAAAGAAAAACCAGGGTTTTAGTGCAATCATCCTTTCTGCTGATATCTGCAAAACATCTCAGTAGCTCTGTTGCTGGTTTAAGGGCAATTAATTAAATAATTTCCATTGGTTAGACATCTGCCCAAATCACTTGCTTCATTCTCTAGTGCTTCTCCTTTTGGCAGTTCATCAAAAAAAGCCTTTTTAGGTTATATCTTAATTAAAAGCACCCCCCAGCCTGGCTGCAGCTCTCCCTGAAATGCTCCTCAAGCAACAGCACTTCATGTGCTATTAGGCACCTCCTGACCCCATCCTCCCCTGGTGGCCAGGTCTATTTAAGATGACAAATTAACACAAATCATATAAATGCAGCTCATTTTCAGGGGCCAGTTGCTATTGCACATTGTCCTGTGCTCCACAGGGACTTTGGGAGTGTTTCCTGTACTCCCACAGAGATCTTTTTACTAAATAATCCCTTGAATCAGAAATAAAGATTCCTAGTCCCAGGATTTCAGGATTACTTGCACACAGGATGGCTCTCCCATCATATAAAGTTTCATCTAAACAAGTGTTCTCTTCCTCCATGTCAGGATCTGTCACACATTGAAGGGGCAGGGAGCTAAAAGTGCTTTTAGCATCTGATTCTTTTTTTTTCCTTGTTCATTTTTATGAAAAAGACTTGCAGGGAATCAGGAAAAATGGAACTGCTCCCCTGTGCATTTGGAAAGGATGCAAAGAGAGGATAATGCTTAGTGAGTTAGCACTCTACTGTAGATATCCAACCTTTATATATAGATTTTTTTTTTTTTTATTGCTTCATTGTGAAATTCAGGTTAAAGACATTTCCAATCCACCACTGTTTACAAAAGTTGCTGGATTTTTTTCCCCCATCCCCTCTGCATCTCTGCTGCTTCCCTCACCCTGGGAAGCTGATGAGCACCAAGGTAGCTGCACACAGATATTGGATCCTCAGTATAATTTTCAGCAGTTAATTAGCAGCTCTGCTTCTCACATTAAAAAATGGAAAGCTTTAATTAGACTCACAAAAGGACCTGAAAAACCAGCTGGCAAGTAGCCCCTCTGTGCCTGGGTGGGTGAGGGACTTGCACTGAAGTGTGGCTGTGCTTGTAACCTCTGCAGTGCTCAGGGAAAACAGTTTTCTTAGAGAAAAACAAGAGAAAGAGATGGAAGAGGTTCTTATTCACCATCTGAAGTGTGTCTTCCCTACTTGGTGCCCCTCACTGTGTTGGAATGTAGTTTCATATGTCATTAATCTGCACCCACTGTTGGGAAGCAGCTCCTGCTGCTCCTGCTGCTGTTTAGCATTTTTCCCATGGGATGTAGCTCTTTGCCCTCTCCACCCACCTTTGCTCATTGCAGTGTCTCTAGAAACACTGGCAGCTTCCAGGTTCCCTCTTCAATGGTGTGGCTGGGAAGTGACTGCTCTGAACACCAGGAGTGAAACACACAACTCTCATGGGCTGATGGGCCCCAGTTCAATGTGAAAGCTGGATGGTGTTGAGAGGGGATGGAATACAGAATCAGAAGGGTTTGGGCTGGCAGGAACCTTAAAGAACATCTCATCCTACCCTCTGCCATGGGCAGGGACACCTTCAACTAGGCCAGGTTGCTCAGAGCCCCATCCAGCCTGGCCTTGGACACTCTCAGGAATGGGCTGTCCATGGAGAGTCTCTTAACAGCTGAATTATCAGTCTTAAGTTCTGTGCTGATGCCAATATCTACTGTGGAAAGGGTTCTTCTGAGACTGGAAAAGATGTATTGCCTTGGCAGTCCAGGCACTGTGCTACAGCTTGCAGTTAAAATGAACCATTACACTGTTGTATGATTTAATCAGTTAATGAATATAATATTTTTGGAAAATGCTGTTGCTATTATTTTCAGAGTCTCTCTAAGATACTCTTTGCTTGCATTAAATCCTTTCCTGACCTTAAACTGGCCAAGCCCTCTCAAGCCTGAGGCAATGGGAAGGGTGAAACACAGGTCTGGGTGTTTCACTGCCTAAACCAGGGACATCTGGGGGTGCAGGGTCAATGCTTGGGGTCTTCACACACAGCAAATGCTGTGATCCTGAAATACCTTGCTCAGGGTTTGTTTCACGTTCTTCATCCTGCTGGAATTTACTTAATTTGCGGAAATTTAAAATAAATTCATCAGGGTAAGGCATTTTCACTACATTTTTTTCTGCCAGAGAAGAAATGAGGATGACAAGGAGAGACACCCTTGCCTTGAAAGGGGCAGGGAGCCCCATCCAAAAGGTGTGAGATGAAAGGAGTGGGATCACTGATGCTCCCTGACCCACTCCGGCCACCCAGGCTGAGCTCTGCTGCCACCCCCAGAGGTGCTGGAGGGAAATTTCCTTGCCCTTTGGCTGTTTGGCTGGCTGCTTCAGGCTGCAGAACCCTTTTAGCTGCTGCACATCTGCCTGGGAGAGACATTATTACACTAAGCTGCAGAGCTGAGAGATTGCAGGAATATTTTTGTACTGGAATTTGCGTTGTCCCAGGATGCCCCTGGTGGCAGGGGACCCACGCCCACCATGAATATTTGTGTCCTGCCCTAATTACCTTCCAGCCTGCTCTTGCAGCCATGCATTGATGGCAGAGCTCCTTATTTTGGAAAGCAGTGAAGCTGCAGGGCAGGGAATGACCCCAGCAGCAGCAGTGTGAATGCTTTTTTGTCTCTCTCCAAAATCGTAACCTATTTTTGGACCATTGAGAGGATTACAATTTTATTAGCTGAAATAACCACCAACTGCAGCTACTCACCAAATGGCTGCAGCTTTTGGCCTCCTTCTCTAGGGGTTGGTGTTTGTGGCCCAGAACTGGCTGTGACCTTCTGTTTGCTGCTGCAAGGTACCTGAACAGAAAAAAAAACCCAAACCAAAACAAAAAAACCCACCAAACCAAGGAAGGGTGCTATTTAAAGGATAAAAGGATAATTGTAGATAAATTTTAGCTGTTTTCCTCTGTTATGTTCTCTCCAGATGTTAGCTGTACTTAAATGTTAGTGGGTACCAAACTCCTTAAATTCCCCAAGGGTCCTTTCTCTTACCTTCATCTTCAAAATATTTCTGATATGTACAAGAAGCTGGTGTGCTGGAAACAAGAAAACCAAGTCATTTGCCTTAGATTGCACAGCCTTTGGACCCCAGATCCTGCCTAGGAAGCATTCCCCTCTAAACAATGCTGCAGGTCAAGGCTGGGCAGGGCAGGCCCAGCAGCTGCTGATGTTGGAGTGTGACCTGCCAGGTCCCCTCACCCTCCTTTCCATGTCATGCCCTGATTTTAATGCCACAGTGGAGCCTGATCACACACAGGAAGGAAATCTCCAGCTTTCACCACTCCAGTCATGTGGTGCTGGGCTGTGTGGACCCTCCCAATGTTGTTTTATCAGCTGTGTGCCTCTGGGTTTACACTCAAAGCACCATTACTGCACAGCACAGGCTCCCCTGGGATGCTGAGGCTGCCCAGGCTGGAGCAGGTCACCCAGACTGGGCAGGATGGAAGTTCTTGCTTGCTTGATGCCACAATATTCCTGCCCAGGAAAGTCAGCCTTCCTCCACCACATCCCTGTGGGTTTTAGGCAGGCTCATGCTGAAATAAGTGGGGTTTGTTTTTATCTATCGGTTCCAGTGAAATAGAATTTTAGCAGCAGGTTTGTGTGTAAACTCTGAGCTTCAGGATGGAGATGTTCTGTTTCAGAGGACCCTGGATCCATCCTGAAATTCAACATTTGGGCCACAGTTGTGTCCTCCACACCTGCAGGCCACTAAGTGAGATGTCCATCACCAAATGGTGGTCAGAGCCCCCATGACCTGCCTGGGCCTGTGCAGATACCTGTGACCAGCAGCAAGTAGATAAATTCACCTGTAGCTTGCAAAGCTCAGGGTTTAGCAGAAATCCCCCAATGTTTAGGCTGTTTATGGGGCTGCACTTCTGTCCTCAGGCTGGGGTAAAGATTTTGTCAAATTGTACAGCGAGTTGGAAAGCGGGGGGAGGCTTTGGCTGCTCTACAGCCTGAGAAATTCTACAGTGACTCAGAAAGGGAAATTTTCTGCCTGAGGAAACTGGCAAGATGTTACAAGCCATGAAAAGGGACTTGTCACCGCAGTGGTGACGAGAAAGGTGAAAGAGAGATTGATGCAGGAGCTGAAATATTCGTCTGGCACGAGAAGGCACGAGATGTTTGACTCCTCCAAATATCAGATTGCACTCTTGAGTGGTGCTTTGCAGTTAATGATCTGACCAGAAGCACACTTTGATGGAATAAATGCATGTAATTACAGACATCTCCCACTTTTCCTTCTGTTTTGGATGACAGTCTCTCCTCACACAATTCTCCAGCATAATTTGCTGTGCACATTAATTAATGCCTGGTGTAGAATGCAAAAATGTAGAAGCCTATGATGCAAACCTTCCTCAGAGGTGGAAGGTGGAAGGCCTGCTGTCTGCACTACAGGGCAGCTCTTCCAGCTCCTTGGGCTGTGGGGGGATGTCAGCCAGAGAAATCTCATTCTGCAACCTTTGATTCCACCAGCAAGGGATGTTTTGGCATTTAGTGCTCAAACAATTTTTAAAAAAGATTGAAAGGATTGGATATTTCAAGATGGAGAGATGCAGAGGAAGAGCATTAAAGGAGAGTGGGGCCTTTTGTGCATTTTGGGCCACGGGAGCTGTGCTGGTTGCCAGGAGCATCCTGCAGGTCCCCAGTCACAGCAAGGAGAGCAGGTACACCATGGCCTTCCCTGCCCAGAACTCTCAAGATGCTGCCACTTGCAGTTCCTTACTAGAAGAAACAGCATGGGAAGAGCTGAAGAGAAAAAAAAAAAAGAAAGAAAGAAAGAAAGAAAAAGAAAAAATCAGCATGGTCATTAGGATGAGCTGCTTGGAGTTAGATAACCAGAAATGAGTTGCTAAGCAATGCTCAGGGAAAATGATTTGGAGAGAACGTCACGGTGTGTGATACCTAAGGAGGGAGGGATGTGTGTGTTTAGCAGAAATCATGCTCAGCTACCATGGCACAGCAAGCTGGGCACCAGGGCTGTTACAGAGAGGAAATGCAGCATTTTGCTCTATGGATTATTACTTTTATTATTTACTCCTTTGTTGCTGCTTGATGGGTTCTGGAACTTTCAGGGTCTGAGTTTGCAGAGGAGCTCATTTGGAGGATGCATCCTCAGCTTTCTGTCCTTGGATCTGCATGAATGTGTTTACTCCTCAGTTAAACAGATTTCCATCATTTTGAAAAGCCTGTCAAAACCATTTAGCTATGTAAAATCCCTAATAATTTTGGATATCTTCAGGAGGAGGGTGTATTTGTAGAACTAATTAGCTCCTGTCAACACATAATGTGTGCCTTTACTTCCTCTGGTGTAGGAAACCATTCAACCCCAGCCCTGAGAGATGCTGGGCAGCATCAGGGCACTAAGGACTCTGAGTGGGATGAGATCTCTGCTGAGCACTTCAAGCTTCCCTGGCTGCCCATGCTTAGCATGGAAACTATTTAAGGATTTTGATGTTCAGATCTGGCCCTCAGCACAGACCAAGCTGCGAAATAGTTAATCAACATTAGCCTCCTCAGTAAAATTGAAACTCCTTTTTCTCCTGGCATTTATCCATGGTATCTATTTACAACCCCTTGTCTCTTACCCTGGGCAGAGCTCTGAGCCTCAGCTAATGACTCAGAGCTGTGATATCACCGTGCTGGGCTCTTCTCCTCTCGCGTCCACGCGTGGCTGCAGCTCGTCCTTGCTGCCTTTTCCTGAGATAAACCCTGCCTGGAGCAGCACAAAACTCTGGCTCCCTGCAGCCTCCCTGCTCCAGCACTCTGGGAAAGCCAGCCTGGCCCACGCCAGCTGGTATCAAACCATCAGCAACATCAGTTTGGATGGCCCCAAAGAGCAGCTCCCCTGTGAGAGCCTCCCTCCCTTCTGTCCGCAGATTTCCCAGGGAACAAAGGCAGCTGTATCTGTTATCTCCAGGCTGGAATTGCCTCTCCCTGGCTTGCACAGAAATGTTTCTTGTTTAGGCAAGGGGAACAGAAAGCACTGTGAGGAGTGTCCTCGTTGATAAGGGATGTGTTGAGCTAAGCAGGTCTGGTGTTTCCATGGGCCAGCTCTGACATCGAGTGGGCAAAGGTGGCTCTGCCAAGGTTGGGCTGAACCAGACCTGGATGACCCCAGACTGGAGATGATCCCAGACTGGGGATGATCCATGGCAGCTCATTAAAGGATGATCCAGGTGTGTGAGGAGGGATTTATCATCAGTGAAAGTTCCACACTCAAGCATCAGTGGCAGGTGGGAACAGGACATGCCCTGTAACCCTGGCACTCTGAATTTGGGGTGGCAAAAGTGGGAAAGGTTTGGGATGGTTGTAGAGAAATCTGGTCATGCTGTGTTTTCTGTGTGGTGAAGCTGGTGGGCTCATCTGGTGGGACCTGGTTTTTAGGGGACTTCATGGTGGTGGTAAGGAGGGAGTGCCCAGGGAGACCCCAGGTCCTTAGGGACACCCAAAGGGTCACAATTACTCACTAGGACCAAACCAGGACCTGGTTGTTAGGACTTATTAGGAACAAACCATGTCAGAAAGAGGCAGAGCGAGCTCCAAAACTCTGGAGATGAATTTTCCCATCTCATGTTGCACCTCTGCCTTCTGCAGTGTCCCCCTGTGAGGCAATGATGTTGGGTGGCCACGAGCTGGTGGCACAGCAGAACCTGGCACTCAGCACTTTGACAGAACACAGACTTCAGGCCTAGCCTGATTTTCCTTTTATTTTTTGCTATAAAACAGCAGTGATCTGGGTCAGGACAGGGCTCCTCCTGCTGAGCTGTGACATACCCTGTGCTGATCAGTTAATCTCTGCCTGCTTTGCTTTTTGCTGGGTGTTAGAGCCTTGTGAGGCCTTTGGGAGAATTAATGCCTATAAACAGCTTTGATGAGTGTTACAATTAAAGACAAATTGCAAGTTCAAGGAATTGCAGCTGACCAGCTTGGGAATGCATTGCAGCTTGGTGGTGGTTGTCCCTCAGATGCTGGAGATCAAAGATGTGTCTGCCAATGCCTCTGACAGGATTCAGGCCCCTGGGAGTGAGGGATTTGTCCCCTCTGTCCTGGGAGGGGACAATGTCATGCCCACAGCACTATGGCAGAAGGGGTGATGCTCAAAACTACCCTCTACCTGACAATTAGGCTTATTTTTAGCTTTCTATGAATTTTCTCTGGTCAGAAGATCACAGGTCACCATCACTGCTTGCTTTCAAGACAGTAAGAGCAAAAAAATACTAATGAACTCTTCACTCCCCAAGTGTTTTCTTCTATTTTAGGCAGTTAAATAAGACTCAGACTGCAATTAGTCTTTCTCATGCCCTGACCCTGGGTTTAGACAAGGGCCACAGTGCTGTCTCATTAAAGATCCACAGAGACATTTCTTTTCATAAGGAAGTTTAAGAAAATGCTAGTTTATTTAACAAATGTGTTTTTGCACTGACCTTCCTGTAATTTGCATTCAGACCACCCTACAAAGTGCCAAAAAGGTTCTTAATGGCAATAATAAATCATAAAGTAAGAGGAGCCAGGGATATTGGCCATTTTTCCCCCCAAGACTGTTAGTTAATCTGTAGTGTGTATATTTGTGTTGGATTGTGGTTGTGTATTTGCTGCCCCATGTAAAGGGGCTTTTTCCCTTCTGCTGCTGCTGTTCCTCCCTTTCAGAATGAAATTCTGGTAAGTTCTCCCCTCTGCCCCCCCTTCCATCTCCATATTTTAGACTAACTGGAGGCAAGAATTGATGTTGTTATGAAGATTTCTTTAATGGGGTGAAACTTCTCATTTCCATCCTGAATAATTTATGGCCAGCTCATTCAAACTAGATCTAACTAAGGGTTGTTAGCCTAATTATTTTCTTTTCCTGCTGATGTTCCTTATTTACCTATAAACAGCAGTTGTATCCTCTCTCAACCTGCCTTTTTTTTTCAGCTAAGTAAGCCAAAATTCTCTATTCTTATAAAGCTGTGCTCTCTTATTTCAGGTTAAAAAAGTATTAAATCCATAAATGAAGACCCAGTTGGGATCCTGATCACCTGTCCCCGTTTATCTTTGCTCAGCAGGTGAAATGTTGCTGTGAGGGGCTGCTGAGCAACCCTCCACTGATTTTAGCATGAACACAACCTCCCCTGTCAAATGTGTTTGTAAAGTTATAGAAAGGAACTTGATAAATAAACTGATTTTTAAGTGGGGGTTATTTATGTGTAGCCACAGAAAATAAGGTTTGAGTGTTTAATTAACTGGTCTAGTGGAAATTGTCCCTGCCAATGGCAGGGGGTTGGAATCAGAGGGTCTTTAAGGTTTCTTCCAACCCAAAATATTTGATAATTCTGAGATTATCTGCAGACCAGTTGCAGAGAAGAGCCATCTGCATTGCTGATGTCCAAGTCTGACATTCAAAGGTTAGAGGTCTTTCAGGTGGCATTTCTGCTTAATTGGCACTGATGAAACTAATTTACAGCAAATTGTACGAAATTGGAGTGAATTTTCTGAGAGCTGCTTCTCCAGTGCCTTTCACAGAAGGCAATTCCACCTGAAAAATTAAGGTTTTTCCTTGGCTGCCTCATCAAACCCCTTTACCAAACCTTCTTAGCTGTGTCATGAGGTGTCCATGTTGCAAAATTTTAGGTTTTCACATTTCTTCCTGAGGCTTAGAGCAGTGTTGTTAGCATGAGGAGCAAGACTGTGCACAGGAACCACATCCATTGCTGGATTCTCCTGTTTTCTCTCCTGGGTTCTCTGTATTTCATATTGTTCTGATTTCAGAAAAGAGAATGCAGCTGAAGCTCAGGGAGAGCACGCATTTGGCATCCATCTCCAACGTGTGAGATCTGTGCCAAAGCTGCTGCTCTCTTTTGAGGCACAAGACAGCGTCCCCAGTTTGGCAGCAGCACCCACTGAGCACTTCAGAAATCTGATCTATTTTCTTCTGGAAATCTGATGGGGTGTTTGAACTACACAACAGGGAGTGATTTTGAAAAATGGTGCTAGGCAGCCTTGTTTGCTTTCTGAAATCTTTAGAAAAAGAAAAAAAAACAGTTTTAGGAAAACTAACCGCAACCCTAGCAGAAGGATTAATTCATCTGTTTTCTTAAGGAAAAATAGTTACTACAGATCTTTCAAAGCTCCCAAGGAGCTGGCAGAGAAGCCTTCCCCAGAGCTGTTGTCTGTGACAGCTGATCTGGCTGTGATGCTGTAAAATCAATCATCCCTCCAGAGCAGGAGTCACCTCTGTGCTGGCATCTGCAGACTCAAAGCTGCTGCTGGGACCTTCCTTTTGCTGAATGTGTTGAGAGATGCAGCATCTGCTGTGCTTGGTGCTGATGAATTTGTATGAGGGAGATGGTTTTAATTTGAAGCATTCCAGTTGTTCATTGCTAGGGATGCAGAGTGCCCTAGAAGCTCGGAGCTGTGGTGGTCCCTGGAGCCTGGCAGTGGGAGAGGGTGGGAAACCAAGCATTTTACACCCAAGTGACACCACTGGGAAAACTGAAAGGAGGAGAATCTGGAGAAAAGCCTTGCAGGAAAGCTGTGAGCACATGAGGGGGTTGGTGCTGGGGCTTCAGAGAGCTCAGAGACATCCCAGAGCTCTGCGGGGGGAGCGGGATGGTCCCGGTGCTGGCAGGGGGTGCCTGGTGGGACTTTACAGCTATCAGCATGCTGCTGTAAAATGTTACTTCTCCTGGGAGGAGAGCCCTGGGCGAGTGGTGGAAATAGAGGAAAAATAGGAAGAAAAAGGAAAAGGGATTGGAAGCAGCAGAGCTGGGCTGGGTGGCTGAGCATCAGAGCGCTCAGCTCACCTCTACCTGCTCTGCTCCAGGGCAGCTGGGATGGATCCTTGGCAGGGACTGCCTGTCTTGAGTTGCTTTCCCACTGAACAAGACATTTTTCATTTCACATTTCCACGGGAAAATGTCAGTTCCAGAGAAAAAAAAAGAAAAAGTGATTGTTGTTTTTATTGTTATCTGCTGTCAGTTCTTCCTTCAGGCTCTCACTTTTCTCACTGTGAGCTCTCCAGGCAGGGATTTATTCACCACTTTCAAATGACTGGCATGAAGGTACCATGCCAGCAGAAATAAATATCCATACTGATAGGAGTTAATGTCTCACTTAGATATTTTCCTTTTGGAATGAAATGGAAAAGCTGGACAACCAAAATTCAAATTGTTATTGTATTCTTTTGAAACCTCTTTTTAATTGGATTCAATTTTTTTGGGGGGGAAGCATATTTTTTTCTACCAAAAAACTGTAAGCAAGGATTTTTCTCCAGGCATATCTTGTCATGTGAATTTTATCAGCTCTCCAGACAAATGAAAAGGTCAGGTAAGTGACAGTGGAGGTGGAAGTGACTCTTAAGTTCAAGAAGATCTTGTCTTTACAGCTTTGAAGATATTTGTCTTTGAAGAAGACCTCACACAATTCTTTTTCCTAATTCTCAGCCTGTGGCTTCTTGCTTGTCAAGAGGTTCTGGGCACTGGACATGTTTGGCCTCTAAACCTCAAGGAAAATCAACGTGCCTGCAGCCAGGAGAAAGGAGATTTCAGCTCCTCTTTTAGGTACTTGTAAAACCATCCTGTTACTCCTCTGAGTTTTCATTCAAAGCCCTTGAAAGCCAATTGTTCCATGAGCAGACAAGCTGGCAGCTTGTGCTCTGCCTGGCTCCATGGGTCCTCTGTCCTGCCCTGCCACCTCTCCTTGCCCAGGTCCCCATGTGTCCCCAGTGCCATCAGGGACCTCAGGCAGGAGCTGCTCTTGCCTCTCTCCATTTCCCTGCCTGTTCCCTCACTTTATGGGAACCTGAGCAAACGCAGCACTCTGGGAGCATCACTGCCACACCAAGTGTGGAACAATGCTGGCAGATGGGTTCAAAACCTGTTAGAAGAGTGGAAGGGAGGCAGACCAGGCAGGGGAATGCACCAGAGGGCCTTTGCCTCTGTCAGTGTGGACAGCCACTGTTTCCCTTTGTTTGCAGAGCTCAGCACAGCCATTCCTGAGCACAGACTTCCCCCTCTGGGATCCCCCCGTGCATCCCTGTCCCCACTCTGCTCCCCAAGGGCTTGGGGTCACCTTTGTAGTGGGTTTGTTCAACGATTAGCAGGGAATCAGGGGGGTTATGCTGTTTGTGTTGGCATCTGCTGCTTTGTGGGGGAAGGAAGGTTTAACTGTGCAGGTGATGGGCTGAGGTGATAAGTGCTGACTTCAAAAGCTGCTCCCACTCTGTGGTGTGGAGTTACTCCTGCAGGATCCACTCTCGTGGTCTGGCTGTTTAACTAGAGCTGCACTGTGGGGCTGGAAGCCTGCCCATCACATCCTCTGGGCTCTCTGGATAATCACCCCACTGCTCTCTGACATGGTGACTGTGAGGGGCCTGAGCCAAAGCCAAAGCCCTGGGCAATTTTGAGTCAAAGCAGAGCTGGGACCTGGCCACAAAGGCAGATCATCCCCCAGCTTTGGGCAGAGCAGAGAGATGGACAGACCTTGGGGGAGCAGGACTGTTCTTCAGTTGTTGAAATGCCTTCAGCAGGATGAGTGGTCTCTTGGCAGGAAACCAGATATTGTTGAGGCCATGGAAATCAAACCCTACCACTACCAAAAAGGCTTCAGAGTTTCAGGACATCCATCCCGCCCCTGCTGCCTGTGTCCATCATTGGTGGATCTTGGTGGTCCCATTAACTCCAAAACCTTGCTCAGATGTTGCAGTGGTGGAGCCCAGCCCAGCTGGACACACACACCTGGGGCAATGTCCCCACAGCTCTGACAGTGTCCCAGCTCTGCCTGTCCTTGAGGGGACCTTGGGTGGAGCTGCAGGACCCTGAACAGGTCCCAAGGTCCAATGCTCATTGTGTCCAAAACTGTTGAGCATCCCACGGGAGGGTGTTGGGACATGGACAAACCACAGCCACAGCCTGCTGTGCCCAGTGCTCTTCCTTCTGGCTCCCCACTCCTGTCTCTGTGAGCAGCAGAGCCTGTGGCACCCTCTCCTTCACCACTCAACAGCTGCAGATTCACTGTTCACGTGGAATCAGAGAATGGTTGGGGTTTGAAGAGACTTTAAAGCTCATCCAGTTCCAACCCCCTGCTATGGGCAGGGACCTTCCACTATCCCAGGTTTCTCCAAGCCCATCCAACCCAACTTTGGACTCTTTCAGGGATGGGGCAGCCACAGCTTCTCTGGGCAACCTGTGCCAGGGCCTCCCCACCCTCACTGGGAAGAATTTCTTCCCAATATCTAATCTAAATCTACCCTCCTCCAGCTTAAAGCCTTTCTGCCTTGTCATCACTTAGAGTCTGCAAATGGAAATCAAAAAGCCTCTGAAAGAATCTGTAAGTAATTTCTAATGATCCTTCCCAGGACATTTTATGAAATGAAAGACCCCTGTTCTCTGTCTGCAGTTAACCAAGGTCCTCTGGAACCAGGAGAATATTTTAAGAACAACATTACTTTGCAGCAGCTCATAGCTAATGAATTCCCAATTCATATTTCACAGTGGGTTTAGAAGAAAAGAAAAATCCATTTTCCTCACAGCTGTAATGTATTTTCCAGTCACTTGTGGAACAGATTGTGCTCAGACCTGCAGCAGTGTAAAAAAAGCACAACCAGAGTTTGGCTGCTTTGTGTGCAGGGTCCCTCATCCACTCCATGCTCTAATTGCATTAAAAATGTGCATTTCAGAGGCTGCCAGAGGCTCCATTTTCATATTACTTTGTTGGGTGCTCTCCCCATTTCTTCTTATTCTGTTTTTGTTAAGTGCCTGCAAAACAAATTACAGCAAATATTCCCTCATCAGGGCAATGCTTCTTAATTCACAGTGCATTTTGTTTTGTCCATGTTGATGCATCCATCTAAATTGTGCTGGCAGAGACCTTGAAGGGAGTTATTAGGAAATTTCCTCTGTTTGGTGATCAACTTTCATTTGTCCTGGTTCTTCTGATTCAGGATCAAAGGAGAGAGGCATGAGAGTAAAATCACAGACTCCTAGAGGGGTTTGGGTTGGAAGAGACCTTGAAGATCATCTTGCCATGGGCAGGGACACCTTCCACCATCCCAGGCTACTCCAAGCCCCATCCAACAGGCCTTGGACATTTCCAGGGATCCAGGGGCAGCCAGGATCCCTGTGCCAGGGCCTCCCCATCCTCACAGAGAAGAATTCCTTTAATCTCTTTCATTAAATTATGATATTTTGCATATCCCTACTGCAGACAAAAGCTGGTGTTCAGTTATTTCCCATAACAAGGTCCAAGGGAGTTTCTTGGTGGATCTTCCCTGGCTTTGGGGAACCAGAAGCTCCCAGCATGGAGCTGGATGTGATGGGGTTTGCTGGACACACCCTGCATGGCCATGGACCTGTGTGAGGAAGCCTCAGCACCACTTTGGGGTGGGGAGAGACAAGAATTTGTCCTCTGCAAAGCCAAGGAGTGCTGCCCTCAAGGCTGCTGCCCACCAGCCAGGGCTGCTTGTTGTCACTGTCATGTGGCACTCTGTTGGTCCTGGGGCTGTGGACAAACAGCAGGGATGCAAAAACTGCCTCAGCAGGTGATGAAGCATCTCCTGGCATCTCTGCTCCCCTTTGGGCAGCAGCTGGCACAGAATGTCAGTAGATCTGTGCTGGAGAGGTGGCAAACAGAACTGATGTGACCTGATTGTGACTTTTTCAAGGTATTTAGGCTGCCAGACAGGACAACAAAACCCCCATGCATTATTCTGGCTGGGTATGTGAGTCTAGCAGATGGCCAGGATGTAGCTGGAGTCAGAGCAGCCTCTCTGGGTCACAATTCTTTCCTTTCCTCCTTTTGGCTCCCAGGAGTCACCTTCAGTCCCATGTCTGCTGGGTTCTTAACATTTTAGGAAAAACACTCATTTCCAGTCAGTGAGATAAACTGCTAATGGAAACAGATATGGGAGAAAATCTTCCAGACCTAGCAAATATTTTACCCAAATCAAGGGGTTTTTAAAGAATGTTTTTATCTTGGCTAATCAACCAAAAACTAGTCTGGCAACAATTACCCCCAACTCTTGTTCCTGGAGATCCACTGTTTGCTCCTGGGCTGTGCTGGTGTGCACTTTCACATAAATGCAATCATTTTGGGCAGCTACTTCAGCAAGATTTGGAGCATCCCATCAGCCTATTCTCAGTGAGCATTTTTCTCAGGTCTAGTCTACAAGTTTCCAGCATCACTTGGGATCTAGCATTCCTATATCTCATCTCTTCCAGATGATTCCATGTTTTTAGAGGCTTGGCATGAGGTAGTTGTGGTTCTGCCTGGGTCAGCCAGGGCTGTCACAGCCAATAGACCCCCATCCCATGATGTGGGTGCTGATTTGCATCCCAGCTCTGCTTCTCTATTGCCTGTTTGGTTGCTATTTTGCATCTGCAGGGAATCACAGTGTGGTTGCATTGATAGTAGGGTCTTCAAGCATTTTAGCTTCAATTTTTGGTCTTCAGGATATTGTAAATAGTACCTAAATGGTGACATTAATGCACTGCCTTAGAAGTAAGAGCAAAGGAGGAATCTGAAAGTACAAGTGGATGTGGATGTGCATGAGCATACCAACATGCTGATTCTTGAAGTTCATTGAGAAAAATACCCAGGGAAATGTAAAATTTGTAAAATTGGTTATGGATAATGAATGCAGCTGAGTTGTGTACCAGCTGGGCAAGCAGCTTTTTTCCATAATCCTGAACTCACCTTAGAACTTTTAGTGAGTTCTAAAAGTTACCCACATTTCCATTACTTTTAGTTCCATTACTTACTTTTAGTTCCATTCCATTACTTTTAGTTACCCACATTTCCAGTTATTTTCCAGACTGTCTGACAGAACACAAAATAATCCTGATTCTCCCAGTCCAGCCTGGACCATCAGCCCCTGGCTGCTGCTGCCCACCCAGGCTGGAGCTGGGCCATTTGGGTCAGTCCTGCCTGCAGTGGATCCTGGGCAGAACCTGGCTACAGCTATTTGGGACAAATTATGATCTTCTGCCTTGGTCTTTCCCCTGTGCAGCTGAGATGGAGTTTGCTGCTGTATTTCCATTTTGGGAGTGAGCTCTCCTGTTATCACCTCCTGACATGAGCAATGGATCTGATACCCTGTCACACCCTGGGGAAGTTTTATGAAAAATCAGTGCAGCACTGCTGAACCTCTGCTTCCAAGTCCAGATAAACACTCGTGCAGAGAATTTCAAATTAAAAGAACAAACCACAGATCTGTCCCAGGTATTGGGTAAATAATGAGTGAGCAGTCCTTGCTGCCTCGTGTGGATTGCCCACTGCAGCTCTCCAAGTGCATTGTGTGGGAATTATTCCCTCCAGCACTTCAGCAAGAGCTCCTGGGGTGCTTGTGACCAGTTCACCACCACCTTGCTCTGTTTGCAGCCCAGACCAAGGCTGATATGAGGTTGCAGCAGCCCTTGGGTTTCAGCAAGGCATTTCCCTGCAAACAAGACTGTCAAAAATGGGCAGACTGGGAAGGACTTTGATTGCACCCCGTGTTCAGTCTGTCAGTCCAGTCTTGGCCTAATGTCTGCTCTGATCCTGACTCACATCTTCCCTCTTACCTTTGGGTAAGTGCTGGATGTAGCCACCCTGGAAGATCATTTTTTCGAGCTCATATCTCTAAGGTCTATTTGTAAAATTATCTTGAAAGGTCTGGCACAGGAGTGCCTTTTGTTTTAAAGGGATTTGGGCATCCCAGCTGCTTCTGGGGCTTAGCAAAGCTCAGGACAGCACACATAAACACTTTTATAATCATAACATTTTTTACTTGGCTGTGTGCAACACAGAACACCCAGAGGAATCAGGCAAGCAACAGCAGCAGCTTCTTGACCTGCAAGCAAAAACCTCCCTGTGGTTTTGTGTACAGCAGCACAGTGTCCTTTCTGTCCTTTCTGCACTGGGTCCAGCAATCCCACCCTGGCAAAGAGCATCAGAGCTGGGGCAGGGAGACACCCCTGCCACTGGCACTGACAGACAAGATCCCCAAAATATACTGGAGCAAAAGCCCTGGGGTTTGCCTGGTTTCTGATTTCATGTTTGTTTTTTGTTTGTGTGTTGGTTTTTTTTTGTTTTTTTTTTTTTTTTTGTTACTAGGCTAATGTGGGAAACAGGCTCCCTGCTAAAGGTGAGCAGGAAAGTTGCAGCTTTATGTCACAATCTCTGCACTTTGTTCTCCCAACAGATAATTCTGCACCTGCAAAAACATGGCTTGCTTCGTGCCTCTTTATTGTGTTCGAGGGGAGAGGAAAAGAGCCCTCCTGAGCTTTCCAGGGTGGATTTGAAGGTCAGAAGTCACTGAGAATAAGCAGATTTCCTTTCCCTGCTGACCTCTAAGGGCCATCCAGCTCATCCCTGTCCCTGGTGCTCAGGATTGACACCAAATACTCCCTGAGATACTCACCAAATACTTCCATGACTGCAGTGTGTAATTATGGAGATTTCCTGATGGAGTTTGGAACTTGAGTACTCAGTGCAAGCTCTGGTGGGGGGCAGCACTGTCAGCACCAGGCTGGGATCCCTGTCCCCTGAGAGGCCCTTTCCCTGGGGATCACACATATTTATAGAGAGACTCTTTATCCTGCTTTGGGCTTCAGGCTCCTCACCCCAGCCCAGCTGCTCCTTGCTGCCCACCCACCCCCAGGCTCTGCAGGTTGCTCCTGCCAGCCCCACACTGTGCCCCATTGCAGCTGGGGCCATGGGGAAGGGTCTTTACCCCCGGGGGTCTCAGCATGGCAGGCTGGGGCAGGAGGAAGAGCCCTGAAACAGCTGCTGGGACAGAAGCACTGAGGCTTTTACAGCTCCCAGCCTGCTGTGTCAGCAAAACCACCCCTATCTCAGGAGCCTTATCTGCCAACAGTGTAAATAATTTCTAAATGAGCTGGAAGGAGGAGGACTGATGAATGCAGTTTTGCTGGAAAATGTTATCAGGTTGGGAACAGGGATGGATGAACACTCCCTTATCTGTCCTGGATGAGAAGTGGGGGATAACTGGGGTCTCCCCAGCCTGGCTCAGTAGCAGCACAGGTCCCAGAAACATTTTACTCTTCTGTATCAAACTGAAGAGTTTTAGCTATTTGCTTTCAATTCTGCTGTTTGTGCACTCTGCTGTGTTTATTTTTCAGTGCCTTCTGTCCTCTCCCTGTCCCCTGTGCCAGTGATTAAGAAGATGCTGATGCAGTTGTGGGCTTTGGAGGCCAGGCTCAGAGCATCCTGTTGGTGTGCAGGGAACATCAGTGTGGTGATTGAGCCCCAGTGCCCGCTGAAAACAATTCCTGTTGTCCCATGTTCCCATTTAAAATCCCTGCTAAACCCCCAATCTGACAGCAAAAAACATAAAGGTGAGGCTTAAATCATGCTTTAATGGTTGCTGGGATGGGGTATTTGATATGTTGAGTTATATAATTTAAAAAAAAAGAAATTTGTTAATAATCTATTAAAGCATTTCTCTCTTAATTTCTCATTTAAATCCAGAATGGATAGACAGCAATGGAAAAGTCTTTCCTGGCTGTTGGTTCCTTAGTGCTTTGTGAGTTTATTTATGCCCAGACCAAGGGAATTCAGGTACAAAATGCTACTCAGGGCAGTTTCCAGGCTCAGAGTGGTCACAGAAACCCTCCTTGGAGTCAATCCCTCAATCTCCTCCAGGAGGACTTCCCTGGATCCAGCTGCATCCAATTTGGGGCATGTTACAGCTACTGTCCCAGTTCTGCCAGGCCACTCCTCCCAGCCAGCATTGCTCCAGCATGAGCTGGGGCTCAGATAGCAGCCCCAGTGCCAAGGCAAGCCCAAAAGGGGCTTCATGCCAGCACCCTGCCAGAAATGCACACCCCACAGGAATTCAGGTATTCCTGTGCCTGCAGGGCAGCAGTCAGGGGCAGCAGGATGGGCTGGGTGCATTTAGTGCTGCAGGAGGATGGTGCTGACATGAAAACCTGCCAAGCCCCACCAGGACACCTGAGGCAGCCCCAGAGCCCTCCAGTACAGAATGGATAAATAAAATAGATACCTATGTAGAGTATATGTAAATATTATATCATATTCTACAAAAGGAGGAGGTAACTTGATTCCTTCTGATCTGCCCAACAAGAAGCCTTTGCTTTGTTTTTGCCAGTAAAAAGAAACAAGAATTGTTCCTTATTTTTGTCTGTATTTGGTGTAATCAGATCCCTCCACCACTGAAGCTCATTTCCTGCTGCTGGGTACATACAAGCTATTATTGAGTATTTATTTTTCCATGGACCTCTCTGTTTCTAATTACTTTGTGCTGATATTATGTGACAGTGTTGAGTCTGCACCTCCTTCAATACCTGCCACATGCTGAGTATATTGTAAACAACACATTTTCAGCTATTTCCTGCTATTATTTACCTCTTTATTTCTGATCTTACTATTTCTGGATATTTAATGAAGCTGTTTTCTGATGGGGTTATTGGCCAGGAGGGCAAGCACACAGAAAGCATAGAGATGCATTAGAAATAACTTTATTAGTGATGCTTAAAATTGGTGAAATCTTGTGGGGTTAGTTGCTCTTTTTTAAATGGAAGACAGTGAGAGTTTTGCTGCAGCAAAAGTGATAAAAGACTGGCAGTGCAGAAAAATAATATCTCTGTATGCTCACACATAAATAGCCCATGTGGTGCTGCTACTGCTGCTCTGGCAACAACCACTTGTGCTTAAAATCTGTTTCTTTTTATTTGACAGACATAAGAATTTCACATGTGTGGGATGTCTCTCATAAACTGATTTTATTTGGAAGACAGCAGCGAAACCATTTTTTGAGAAATGAAGGGGAAAACTATCAAAAAGGGAAAAACACGTGATATTTTATTTATATATATTTATGAAATATATTTATGTAAGTGCCTTGGCTGTATTAAAGCCTTATAAGAGTTCTGGTGCCATTGCCCTGCTGAGCCCTGGGCTGGCAGGTGCTGGCCCTGGCCCCTCTGCTGTGCTGCCAGTGCAATTTCTAATTGTTGGAACCCTGGTTGCTGAGAATTTTAGACTTTCTGTGCTGACCATAGGCAAGAGAATATTGCATTGACCTGGGGCCGTGAAGGCTTCCAAAATGGAATGACAGAACTGGGATTGTGGGTGTGGACTTTGAATAGAAGTGTGGAATATCACATGGTGGAAAAGTTAAAGATTTTAGAATATAGTAATATACATAAAGCAAAATGGAGGTTTTAGGGCAGAGGCTGGTCCTTCTTCTTCTCCATGGGTTTGGGTGGTTTTGTGTAATTGGATAAAAAGTCACATTGCAGGCCACGGGTGGTTGGTTATTGGTTAAAAGTAAAGATAATTTAGGTGTCATTTCTTAACTGGACAGTTTATCCTTAAAAGGCCTCATAGAGAGAGACACAGTTCCATTTTGCTTGTTAGAGTGAAGTGCTGCAGAACTCAGGGTTTGTGAGACTGTAACAGAGATAAGAACTACCAAACATCTGAGTCCCAACAAGAAATTCTGTCTCGCGATTTAATCCCAACCCTGGCAAAAAGAACTTAAGACTTGACATGCAATGATCATTCCTCTTCCCAAATTAAACCTCTGTCTTGATGGACTAGGGCTCTCAGCTGCATGGAGGCAAAGTGGTGCCCCTGGAGCACTCACTCCTGCTGGATTTTGTACTTATCCCTTCTGGAAATCCTAAAACAGCCTGAGCATCCTCGGGGACTGGGGCCTTTCTGTGGCTGCCAAATGTGGCAGCAGCTGCTGTCACCTGTGTAGCTGCTGTCACCTGTGTAGCTGCTGTCACCTGTGCAGCTGCTGTCACCTGTGCAGCTGCTGTCACCTGTGCAGTCTCCACACTGTGGGTGCATTATTTTTCCCAACAGTTTCATCCCCACATCCCTGCTGCTCTGAGGAGAGCCCAGCCCTCCAACGAGCAGGGCTTTTCTGGGCTCTTGTCCAGCCCTAAACATGGAAAATTCCAGCAGTCAATCCTGTGCATGATCAAGCTGTTTGGGATCTTTAACTTCCAAAACAAACGTGAACAAAACTGGTGACTTCACAGCAGATTCTAGTGGAAAGAGACAATTGGCAAAGCAGGCACCAGGATGCTGTGAGTTATTGCCCACCTAAAATCACAGAAACACTGACCTCTGGCTCTTAAAAAACCTTGCTTCAACTCGACTCTGGGCAATTTGCATAAATTTACATTTGAACAATAACAGGCTCTGTTTCCTGCCTGCCACCTGCATCACACCGAGCCACTTCAGCTGCAAAAACACATGGAATTATGGAAGAGTCACCATTATTCTGAGGCACTGGAGTCTCATCTGTAGACTCCAGCTAGTTTTCCCCACTAAACATTCAACAATCATATTGTAAAAGCTCCATTTACATTTATAACCTCCTTTTGTGGTTTCTATGCCTAACACATCCATGCACCATGACCTGATAAAGGTCCTACCTGCAGAAGAGCTGTAAAAGCCTCCACAGTCAGGAAGGGAAGCTCTGGGTGTGCCCAGGGGAGCTTGGGCAGCAACACAGGGACAAAAAAAATGCCTGGCTGGATCTAAAGGAAAATTTTACCAAATTTATTAAGTGCTCTAGATCCACAGTTGTTAACAGAATTTTGCTTTTTCAAAGTTTAATATTTTCAAGCATTGGAAAGAGGAATTCCTGCCCTCTATCCTCACTGCAGTTCAACTCAGGGAGTAACACAAACCTGCAGGAGCACTTTGGCAATTTTCCTCCAAACCCATCTCTGAATTAAGTTGCTTTTTCTTGCAATCCCAGGCCTTGTTTTCCTCTGACTGGTGACAATCTGTGTCTGCTAGGCTGTACAACCACACACGTGGCTGCCAGCCTGCTTTGAAAGGAAGGATAACAAGGCAGCGTGATCCCATCAGCTCCGATTTTTGTTGGTGCTTGTTGCATTTAATCACAACAGGTTTGTTGTGTCAGTGTGGTGTAAAGGATATGCTGTCACATAAAAGCACAGCTCTGATACACCAGGTGGGGCTGGGTTTTGAAATTAACTGTAAAGTCAGGCCCTTTGCTTTAACTTCCTGCAGCAAACAGGTGAGTTTTAGAAACATTTGCAGCTTTACCGTGAAAACGTGGCTTGTTCAGCACAGTATTAATTATTGCTACTGTGAATCTTCTCTAACAGCTTTAGCAATCTTTGGGATTTTCAGAAAAAGAAAACCACACTTGTTGCTTCACCACTACCTGGTTTTCCTCCAATGGGAAATGCCAAGGCAGCACCACCCAGTGCCCCAGACTGGGGCAGGAATTGTGCTGGTTTATTTCCACTGAAGCAGATAAAGGCCAACACATCCTGTCCTGCAGCCAGTTACAAACACTGCTCCCTTCCTTTTGCTGGCTCTGAAGCAGCAAAAATCAAACCACCAGTGAGGCAGACATGGCACAAGTAGCTGTTACTCCACTGCTGCTGCTTCTCCTCTCCCTGGTCCAGGAACAGCTGCTAAAGCACATTGGAAAATGACAAATGATACCCAAAGGCTGTCGACAAAAAACACTTCCCCTTCTGTAATTCTTATTTTTATTTAGGTAACAAAAGTGGGTATCATTTGACTGTAATGCATTGTTTTGTGCTTTGTCAAGTCTCTAAATTCCCTCTGACAGGTTTGCCAGCAAAAACAATGCTGATATAATTTAAAAAAAAAATCAGATCTAACAATTTTGTGGGCACACTTCAGCCTCAACTACCAGACTTGTTCAAGCACAAAGTTCAGTATCAGAGTCTAGATGTATCCCTGGTTTATGACATTGAACAAATATGGCATTACCTATTCCAGAGTTCACCAGCACACTGGAACCTGAGTAAATATTCTGATTAATCCCATACAGAGGACACTACATAGCACTGAAATGCATCTACATGCAAGTTACTGCAAGTGCAGTCTCACACTTTTTTCATAAGAAAATACAAATCTCTCTTGGTAATATTTAAGAGCTAGTTCATAGTTATGGAATTATTTCAGTAAAGAACTCCCCACTTGTACTAGAGAAATACCTGTTCTAAAGAAATAATCCCAGAAGTCAAATGCAATAACTGTAAAATATACTGTAAAAGGAAAAACATCTATATAGATTTTATGGGATTCAGGCACTGTCAATATTGAAGGACATCTCAGTCATTTAAGATGTTTTAGCTGGTTGCTGGTAATCAGGTTTGTCTGCATCTCCTTATTTATCCATCTAATAAAAACCTATCAAATCTCTGTTGTCCTCCAGTTTGACTTATGGTTACACACAGGAATACCACAACCAATTAGGAAATTAACAAAATCACACAGAAAGTATTTACCATCTGCAAGCCTATTTAAAACTGAAGTAACTAGAAGTAAACTTGTATTTCTTGCCATTACCTTCCCATAAATTCACAGGAGCTGGTACTTTCGGTCACATTTGCACCAATATAATTAAGAATTGATTTAACTGTCCTACACGTGCTGGGCAAAAGGCTCAGTTTTTTCCTACTGGGACTTCCCCAGTTGCCAACAGCTGATTCCTGGCAGTGGAATGAAAACTGCAAACCAAACCAAATCCCCGTGCTGCTTCCTAATCAGAACTTAAGAAAAATACCAGGAAACCAACCGCGCTCTGTCCAACAGGGTACAAAACCTTTATTCACCAATAAGTTAAGTGTTCCTATAAATAGATGTTGTAGTCTTTTGCAGCGTGCCCTGAGCCAGGTCACTCCTCAGACTCGGAGCCCTCCTCGTCCTGGCTGATCTGGAAGTAGCGCAGCTCGTAGGTCTCCCTGTCGGACGCCACCACGCGCAGCCAGTCCCGCAGGTTGTTCTTCTTCAGGTACTTCTTGGTGAGGTATTTCAGGTACCTGAGAACCAGGAATTGCACCTTAGGGGAGTCTCACTGGACACGCCCTGCTGCTGTCTGCACCCCACCCAAGACAATGAGCAGGGCAATATATCCATAAATGGGTAAATTTCACATGTAACAGGCAATAAAAGCGTATTTTCACTGCAGATATGTAGGAATTTATTATTTGACTACACAGCAAAATGCCAGTAACCACAAAGCACTGATAACTTCTAAACCTTGGTCTAACATAACAGATTCTGCTGCAGCTGTATCAGCAAACAAAGGGAGGATGCAGGGAAGGATCTGTACCTCTTATCAGTGCACTCAGCTCTTGTTTGTCCTAACAAACTGGACAGTTGAAGGCTTGAAGGGTTTGTTTGCAACAACCCACATCACACACACTGTAATACAACCAATTAAGTAATCAAACAGCCACCCACTATATTAATTCAGTGTTATTTTAAAGGTCCATCTTCCACTGACACACTGCTAAGGACCTATATAAAGTATATCTCATTAATATGCTTAAGAGTCAACATTAATTAGCAATAAAGCCTTGAGTTTTAAAAAGCGGTTTTTAAATATCTGATATAATAAATCTGCTTCAATTACACGTTTCACTAATATTTACAAGTGCTATGAAGGTTACAGCTAACACCTCTCCAAGTATCAGAAGTGCACTAATTGGAATTAATTTTGCAGGCAAGAGCTGAATATTAATGTGTGTTTATGGGACATGGATTAGTGGCAGATTAAGCAGTGTCACGTTTATGGCTGGACTAGGTGATTGTGAAGATCTTTTCCAAGTTAAATTACTCTGGTTTTACATCCAACATCCCACAGTTCAAACCCTACAAACACAAGAGAATGACACCCACACCAACCTTTTAGAAAACTGCTTCTCTGACGTCACTGTGATCTTGTTCTTCAGTCGTTCAATGTGAACGGTGTTGCCCAAGTTTCCAGTTTTGCCATTGACCTTAACCTTCTCCTTCAGGAACTGTTCCTGTTTCAACATTAAAGAAATAGAACACTAGGGAATGGCACCCTAGGTATGAACTAGGGAAGGGACCCTAGTCAGGAAGTAACATTAAAAACCACCATTTACTTATGTCCTGACAGAAGTATTTAGAATGCAAGAACATTTTACAGCATGTAATAATAAAAAATCACCGCCATGCTAAAGCAGAAATTAATTTGAAACAATTCTATTCATGGACAGGTATGAAGCATGCTATGAAACCAGTATTTTTTTTTAATTACAGTATTTTAAAGAGCAGCTGATGATTTAACTCATTTAGAATGTAGCTTTTCAAGTGTAACTCAGCTACTGCACTAAGGCTTTTATTACACTATGCGTCACAAGCATGAGCGAAACCACGACTTACAAAATTCCCGGAATCAAAGATTCCATCTTCCACAGGATGGGTCAGGTCAAGGCAAAACTTCCAGGTTGACTTTTTGGATTTTCGGTCCTTTTGCTAGAACAAAATTCCTCACCATTAACAAACAGCGCCGTAAAAAACTCATCGGACCCACGGGGGGGGGACACACATGGCAGCGGGAGCGCCACCTCCCGGCCAGCGTGGCTCACTGCAGCCGGCCCGGCCCGGCCCGACCCGGCCGCCTCCCACACGAAACCCTCTCGGGAAAGCCCCGCTCGCACCGGCACGGCCGCTGGCTCCTCACC
>WBNO01032994.1:247332-418425 GCA_013400575.1 Peucedramus taeniatus
GTCCCCAAAGCCGTGTATGACTGTGCACACAAAACTCCTTTGTGTGCCTCGTGTGCCTCCCGCTCAGAGTAATCAGAAACGAGCGTTTTGAAAGCATTAGAATCAGCCTAAAGGGATGGAGATGGATGCGATCCTTGCCGAGGGCTTCTGTTTGAAATTTCCAGTAGTGGTGGAATTATTAGTGGTGGAATATTGGGGCCAGCTCTGCGCTCCCCACCATAAGAAACAAATGGATCTGTTGGAAAAGATCCAGGGGAGGACCATGAAGATGATCATCTGTAAAGAAAGTCAGAATTGCGGTTGTTCAGCCTGGAGAAGAGAAGGTTCCAGGGGGACCTTGTTGCAGTATTTCCATATATATATTATGTGTAACATAGAGACTTTTTACCGGGGCCTATAGTGACGGGACAAAATCCAATGGTTTCAAAATGAAAAGAGGGTAGGTTTGGAAAACTCCTGTTCAGAAAAACTGTGGATGTCCCATCCTTGGAAGTGTTCCAGGCCAGAGTGGATGGGGTTCAGAGCAATCTGATCTAGTGAAAGATGTCTGTGCCCATGGTAAGGGTTTGGGTTTGGAATAGATTAACTTTAAAGAGATTTTTGAATCTAAAGTATTCTAACTATGATACAGCCCTCATCCTATCCAACAACCATTCCCTGTGCTGCCTCAGGAGAGGTCTGTGGCCATGGAAGCTTGATCGGGGGGTCCTGAGGCCAAAGGACTGTTTTTACTAAATCCCTCTTAGTCAGATGTCATAATACTTTGAGCTGTTTGAATAAATTCACCAGGTGCTTTCCTGTGAGCTGCTGGTGGCTGGGCCCCGGCTCTGCAAGTTGCCCTGCAGCTCACCTACACAACAAAAACAAAAACACAACAAAAACAGGAAAATGCAGGGATTCAGTGGCAGCACCTGCCTCAGCCATCACCACCACAGGCCGCTGTGTGCTGTCCTACATTTTTTGCCCTGAGACCCTGACTTTGTCATCTGTGCTCTAATGGGTTGCTACACAAGCCACTTTTATCGTCACATTTTTAAGTGGTTCACCATGAGAGGTTTTATTTAATCTGTGTTAATTTTTGTGATTTGTTTGCCTCTGGTCCCGCTCTTGGTTACACAGATCCCACTTAAATTGTAGCCAAGGAGTTAAGTTTGGCTCTCATTTACATGAGGTCACTTCATGAGGCCCCAGCATGGTCTGTCCTTTACTTGGGCATTCCCTTGATGCTGCCTCACCCAGCCTGCTCTGGAGATGATACCCTTTATCCTGCCCGTTTTACTGCTGTCTCAGTTGATAAGCAGAATCTGGGGCATCCTGTTGAGTTTTTAACATGTGCAGTGTGTGTTCGTTTACCTGCAAGTGTGTTAGGAGTTACACATGCTCTAGGGCTTTTTATCTTCTAAAAAAACACTTTGTGAGAAAACGACCAACTGTTCTGAACCCAAACTGCAGCAGCCTGGGGCTTAGCACTACTGATGGCTTTTTTTCCCTCAAGT
The DNA here is from genome assembly GCA_013400575.1 of Peucedramus taeniatus. Lineage (NCBI taxonomy): Eukaryota > Metazoa > Chordata > Aves > Passeriformes > Fringillidae > Peucedramus > Peucedramus taeniatus. The sequence continues at coordinate 248,829 of WBNO01032994.1, forward strand.
ATCAGTTGATAAATTTGGCTGGTTTTCCACAGTTAACAGATTAATTTTGAATTACTTGAGAGATCTTCTGGGCTAAATCAAGTCTTTTTACTAAAGTGCGCTGTAGATGATATTTATTTTTGCAGACCCAAAACAAATATTCTAAGACAGCCTTTATTTGAGATTCAATAAAAAACATTGGAAATCCAATCCATCACTTATTGCCTGCAGGCATCGTTCCTTTGTATAGATCGACATTAATTTTCTAAAGTGTGGTTCTTGATAGTATTAATGTGATTATCCCATTTTTCTATACAAGAACAGCAATTTATTTCAAAGCATATTTGTAAATAAAATACCATGGCCTTTCACATTTAAAGGTGTTTTCTTTCCAGGTTTACACAGCTGGATCACACACCTTTTCTCTCAAGTAGGCTCAGAATGTTACCAAGTTTTTCTTCTCCTATCTGTGTCTTTAAGAAGAGGGAGTAGAAAACTTCAGAAAGATTTAAACTCAGCGAGTTGTGTCTGTTCTCAGTTATGTCCTGGAGAATTGTCTGAAGCCCTAAAGTACCTCATCAAAGCCCAGCCTTGAGAATATGCATTTCAGCCAGTGCTGGGGCAAACATCCCACCTTGTTTCCAGAAACATCCCACCTGTTTCCAGCCAGCCCATGGAAGGCAGGAGGTGATGTTTACACCCCTGGGCCATTGGGTCAGGTCACACGGTTAGAAATACCAGGTCATGAGAGGAGTGGTGTAAACAGCCCTGTTCCAGCATGAGCAGTGTCTCTGTTTCAGCTGCTGAGCTGACTTTCCTGGGATCCCACCGTGTCCTGACTTGCAGTGAGGCTTCACGCTGGCTTGTGGGCACAGCCTTGAGCAGGAGGACGTGAGAGAAGCTGTGGATCAGTGATCCCCCTCCACAGGACAGTGCCACGCTCAGCAGGCCCTCAGAGCTCCTAGGTACAGTGTGTCTGTGTTGCAGGAAGGGGGTCAAGGACCGTCTGTAGTGACCTTGCCACAGGCACCCACTCTGCTCCGGGCACTGCTTTATTCCTGCAGTTCACTGTCTGCTTCCTGTGCCAAGCCCATGATGGAATGCCCAGGGAATCACCCTGAGCACACACTGGGGATCAGAGGCAAGTGGTGACAGTGCAGTGACACTGTGAGCTAGCAGGAACCACTGTAATTGTAACTTCCCACAGGGAAGCAGGAAAGCACAAAGTAACTCCAGCTGTTCTCTCCTCCTGGGGCTGCAACAGTGCTGGAACAATTTCACCCACGACCTGCGGGGACCTGATGCTTTTCAGAGTCACAGAGCCGCTCTCTCTCCTGAACAGAGTGCAGGGAGGCAAAACGCAGGACACTAACCAAGCCTCGGGTCTGCAGTTGTACCTACAGCCTGTAAAATTTAAGGACTGCTGATCTGCAGCCAGGATTTATTGCCCCAGTGCTGGGAAGGAGATTCCTTCCCTTTCAGCACAGCTACTCAGACTGTGCCTCTGGGTAAAATTTGCCAGTGTTGGTTCAGGATTTAAAGAAACACTTGAGCACACTCGGTTGCCTTAAATTTAATTTGATGCTTACACATTCTGCTGGATCCAAACCTTGAAATTCCTAAGCTCCCATAGATTTCCAGTGAAAGATAAGCACATTGAACACCTGAGAAAATTCATCATACCTCAAGGACTTTGTCCCTGCATATGTAGTACTTGGGTTAGCTTCATCATTATCAGCTGTCTGACTCCAGAGATAGAGGGTAGTGCTTCTCAGTGATGGAAAACAAGTTGAAGTGAGGCAGAAAAACCTGTGATAAATTAGTGTGGAGAGTGTTAATGGGGCCAAATGTCCCGGGTTTATTGAATTAGGGAAGTCAAACTAATTTTAAAATTAAGCATAGAGAGTGGGAGACTAGATACTGTTGGCACAACAGAAAAGTCCTAATGGCTGTTGTCTCAGCACATTAGGAAAACACTGTCAAAGCTCTTGCTGACAAGATGCTTTCTCAGGGATTATTAATTATATTGCATTATTAGCCAGGCATGGTATGAGAACATATTTAGCACGTTACTAAAATGCAACGACCATTTAGCTAATAAGTTTGACTCGGTCTTTTAAATTTTCTTAATGATTAGCAACTTAGTAAAACTGTAATGGTGAGAGATAAAAATAATGGTTCAACAAGCTGTGTCTCAAGAACAAGTTTTAACTGGAACTTGCATGTAGCAAGGACAGATAAAGTGTACAGTCCTAATTATCAGCCTGATGGGATGAGACAAAAGTAAACATATCGTCAGATTTAACTAACTCTAATGACCCCGTCCTGTGCTGGCATATGGTTAAAGTGCTCTTGTGATATTTAAGCCCAGCTTGATCCTTCACTGCAGCCATGGGGAGAACAAAGGGCCAGCAATGTCTTACTCTGCTCATCCTGTCCCAGGCTGGAAGAAGAAAACTCCCCTCCTTCCACATGGCAGCCACTGCAAGGAAACACAGCCTGACACTCCATTTTCCTTAGGTGCCTCTGAACCCCCAGGCAGCTCTTCCAGGAAGTTCATTGTTTTAGCTGTGGGCAGTGTTAATACTGTGGGCTTTGTGAAACTGATTTATGTGCTGCACTACAGTAACTGGAATGGGCTTTCTATTGTCATTCACCAGTGACACAGGAAAACCAGGACTGACTGCTCAGTGTTGATCAATAAGGCCCCTCACTGCTGGGCTGCCAGCAGAGTCACTGATGGCCCCCAGACAACAGGACAAAACTGAGCAGAAGTTTAGGAAATAATTTCGTACCCCCTGTATCATCACAGGGAACCCCGCCTGGCTCGGCCCTCAGAGCAGTGGCAGATCTGCTTTGAACCTCACTTCTCCCCAAATGCTCCTCCTGCTTCTTGTGCCTACAGAGGCCCCAGCACCAGGTTTTAGGCTGCACCAGCACCATGCAAGCAGAGGTGCTTCACAGTGGAGTGAAGTGGGCAGTGTGGACAGCTGGGACCAGACACTGGCACCCCTCCAGTCAGGGTTCATCCCAGCCCAAAGCCAGCTGCCACTGGCTCCAGGGCTGCCTCCAACACCAAGTCTCACCTCTGGACCACTTGTTTCAAAGGGATTTAGCTGAGAGCTTGCAGAGCTTTTACCACCTGTGGAGCAAATGTGTCCTGCTAGGAAAATAGCTCCCATCTGGCATTGGATATATGTCTGAGATGTACAGAGCGGTGAAAACAGCAGCACAAGCCATCACATGACATAGATGTTGTTCATCTTTTATCTAACAGACCTAGATAACAATGCTGATAGCAGGAACCCTCTTTTTTTCTCCTTTTTGTACATTCAGATAATCCATTATATTTAACTTACAGTAAACACAGCCAGTGGAGAGTTTCTGAGCCTGCCGTGGCCATTGGTCTCACCTGAGGGGACCTGTGTGCAGCACACAGATGGACAGCTCGACACAGAGCTGTGCCCCAGGTCCCTGTGCTGCTCTCTTCTCATCCTGAGCCTGGGCTCTGGTTCCAGCAGCCCTGCATGCCCCATGTAAGACCCAGGTCACCCACCACTGCAGCACATGACAGCACTGACCCAGTTCTCCTCTAGTTAAATCCCAGCAGTCACTCCAGCAAAGCCTTTGGTTCAATCTTACTGCTTCAGTGCACACACCAGGGCCAGGCATTTCTGCCAGTGGACCTTGTGACTGCACTTCTCATCACTTGGGAGTGACCAGAGTTTGCTGTAGGGTCTTAATACCAAGACAGTAAAGTCTACAAAGGAAAAAAGTTCAGGCACATGGAAAGGAGCATGAACCTCCCCTAAAACCAAACCCATAGCAGCAGAGTGATCCTCCTCAGCCCATCTATTTTGTGCTTTTCATTATGCTCGATCCTCTGTTACATTTTGGCCACTGCTTCACCAGCAGCCATAATGAGCACGCAGTGACCAAGCAATGCTGGTGTTTCATGTCTAAGTAAATAATGGATTTCTACCCTGAGAAAGTTGTTAAAAAGTAACCTGGTATCACAACAAGGAACGCGCAAATCTTAAAAGTCAAGCAGAGAGCAGGCTTTTACAACGGTTCCAAAATATGCCCCCAAAAAAGGAAGAAAAATCCTTGGAGCTTGATTCTGCCACATAAAAATGTCTCATAAAGAAGCAAAAGGAGCACAAACAAGGCTATGGAAACAGCATGACCTCCTGCTTGCACACTATCTTGGCTGAAGCACACCCAGCCAGCAAAATGCTAAGTGATGCAAAATGGGAGTTAGGTAAGTGGCACCTTCCAGTTAACCTTCCAATACCCATTTCTTCTTTGGGTCATCATTAATTGTTGCTCTGTGAGCACCCCGAGCCCTTGGCTGGACCTGGAGCCTGTGGGTCTTGAGCACTGTATGAAGGGAAGGGAAGGAAGGTGCAGATGGCGAAGAAGGTGCTCTGGCAATGGTCACACCATGGAAGGGGTGACAGCAGGGCTCAAGTCTCCTCACATGGAGGCCAAGAGTGCCCAGGCCGTTTGTGTGGTCAGTGTTGTGCTGTGCCTTGTGCTGCAGCAGTGAGAAGGGGGACAGGAGAGGCTTCCTGGGAGGAAAGAGAGAGCTAAATAGCCTGGCTGAAATGTAGGAAAAACGCCCATCAGCCCAGCCACAGTTTCTAAGACTCTCCAAAAAAATATTGCATCTGAGAAACCCTTATCAGATCAGACAGCATTTCCATAACACACAGATAGCAAAGGAAGGGAAGTACATCCCATCCAGTCCAGGTGGGATCCACCGTCTTCCTCTGCAGAAGCAAGAGTAAGGGGATGTTTGCTCCACCTGTTTTCCTTAGCACCTGTGGTGATCAGTGCTGTGTGCTGGTAGCACAACTGCATGAGCAGTTGGATTTTAAAGGCACCAGGTCACTCAGCAGAATGAAGTCGAGTGATAGGGATAAAAAAGTGAAAACATGAGGCTGCAGCATCAGCCAGTCCCTCTTTCCTTCCTTTCAGATAAGAGACGGCCCTGTTCAATGCTGTCTGGTAAGATCGCTGTCCCACTGGGCTCTTCCAGCGGGGCATGGAGATGGACATGTACCGTACTCCTCCTGCCTTTCCCTAGCTCCTCCTGCAGCCCAGTTGTCCCAAGTGTCTCAGAGTAAAATGTCAAGTTAGCACCTGTGGCTGGGAGGTGTGAACTGCAGCAGCCAGAAGGAATCCGATGGATGGGTCCTCCTGGTCTGCCAGCTGCAAGGTTTTTGTGAAATGAGACTGTTGCCCAACATTCTTTCCATGGTGCCTGAAGGAGGTGCATGCCCAGTCCCTCCTTTCTGGGTGCATGGGATGTCTATGCCTCCTCGTTGCGTCGCAGGTCTTGCAGCTCAGTCATGCCTTTGGCCGAGAGCTTCTTGCGGCGGAACACGGCTGCAATCTCCTCAAAGGACTTTCCTTTCGTCTCCGGCACTTTGAAGTATGCAAACAGGAAGAAGATGAGGAGCAGACCCGCGAAGATTGCAAACACGTATGGTCCACACAGATCCTGCAGTGGGAAAGTAAGAATGGGGAGACCACCATCAGCACCACAGGGATGGCTTCCCCTTCCTACCCCAGCTGGCTGAGATGCCCAGCCAGCCTAGGGGATGGAAATCTGGGAGGCACCATCGTGCCAGTCATTTATTTATATGGTTTAAGAGATTTCTTACTGCTATGTACTGGAAACACATTCCCACAATGAAGTTGCAGGCCCAGTTGCAGAAGCCAGCGACAGCGATGGCGGCAGGGCGCGGGCCCTGGCTGAACAGTTCGGCTACGATGAACCAGGGGATGGGCCCGGGCCCCACTTCGAAGAAGATGACGAAGAGGAAGATTGCGACCATGCTGACATAGCTCATCCAGGCAAACTGGCTCTGCAAGAGGTTGATGTTATAGTCCCAAAGTAACTCTCATTAATTATCACTAATTACTTTATGTAGGCTTCTTTCTCAGAAGTTTCTTTCTCTTCAGACAAAGGAGGACTGGACATGAATAATTAAGGTTTTAAACTCTTGTGTCAGGTGCTGGCTAGGCATGTGGTGCCAGCATTGCTGCCTGGAGGAGTTCACAGCCATCAGCTCAGCGGTTACTTTGAGCCCTCTCCTTGCCTGCAGCTCAGCAAAATGAGGCAGAATGGCACCCTTTAATAACCAGGGTGTTCAGCAAATGAGGCCACCCCTTATTTGCTTTTTCATCTTGACAGGGGCTTGCACCAGTGGTTTGGACTGACTTTAATGGGATCTTCTCTTGTTTTCAAACCAGGGAGAAAAAATGGAGAGAAATTCTTACCAGGAGCACAAGCCCAACTGTCATGGCCACGGCGCTGACTAACATGCCCATCAAACCTGCCAGGAACAGGGACCGCCTGCCCGCCTTCTCCACCAGAAAGACCTGTAGAAACACATGCAGGAGCTCAGTGTCCAGCACCACCACTCTCAGGATCAGTTCCATTAGCAATAATCAACCTGTTACCACTGCCACACTGCTCTTTTGCTCTTTTAGCTCTAGTGGTAGAGATCTGTGTGCTGCTTTCCAAGGGTCAGAAACTCTGCTGGCGGCTGCTGGGGAGCCAGACTCAGCAGTCACCCTGCCAAGGACAAGGCAAAGGCACACACACTCAAAGCCCATGCATTTCCAAGCTCTCAGGACTTCCCACCACTCTTACACATGAATTGCTTACTGTGGACTTTCTCTCTCTCTCCCTTTTCTTTTTTTCTTCCAGGAAGTAAAAACTTACTAGGTCTGCAATAGTTTGAAATCAGGCTTCAAAATGTAGCATGATTCAGGTCACATCACGGGCCATTGCCTGTCCTAGGGCAGGGAAAGTTGTGTAGCAGCTGCAGTCAAGATTTTTCCTCCAGTCACTCCCAGACTCCTTTTGCTTCGCTGGTAGTCACAAAGCTTAATTTGCTCCTTCTCAGCTCCTCTTGGTGGACTCCAGCCATGTCACCCAGCTTTTGACAGATACCTAAGTCTGTACCAGACACCTCACCCGGTGGGGAGCTGTAGGTCCCTCCAGAGGACAGTGCAGCTGTCCTGGCCTAACCATGCAGCAGCCTCTGAGGCTGCCCACTCCTTCCCCTCTGCTTGAAAGGACACCTCTGGCCAGCAGCTCCACCTTTGCTGCCATTACAGCCATGATTTACACGTCCCAGAGACCGTCTCTTTTGCTGGAGGCGGTTCATGTGCTGACACGTGAAGTTGCAGAGGATGAGTCTGTGCTCCCTTCTTCCCTTGCCAAGGTCCACCCAGCTGTCAGCACTTCTGCCTTTTGATCGGGGTCTGTCATTTATTGACAAAAGCAGGTAATTTTTAAGTGCTCATGGACAAAAAAAGCAAAGAGCAAATGCCCAAGGCTGCAAGTACCACATCCCTGGGGTGGGAATCGGGCTGCAGGACACCTTTCATGATGAAGAAAGGCTTCTTCCAGCTGCACACCTCTGTACCTCATTTTACAATAAAGATCACATTTTCTCCTCATGGGGCCTACGATGGACTTTCTCTATGGCAGGTTTACTCCAAGATGTCCTCTCTCACACATACTGGAGTATGAATGGTTTAGGTTGGAAGGGACCTTCAAGATCATTAAATTTCAACCCCCTGTCATAGGCAGGGACACCTTCCACAACACCAAGCCTGGTCTTGGACAGTTCAGGGATGGGGCATCCACAACCTCTCTAAGAAACCTGTGCCAGTGCCTCACTACCCTCACAGACAAGAATTTCTTTCTAATATCAAATCAAATCATCTTCTCTGTCTGTTTAAAATGATTCCTCCTTGTCCTAAATCTCTTGGAGCTGTGTATTTCTGCCTTGCAGCCAGTCCTGCATCATGTTGGTGGAAGTTCTTTACTCTCTAAATCTCTAGAGAGTTATGAGGGAAATAGGCCTGGCATTTCCTAATCTTATATTAATGACCACATTACAAAACTAATTGCTGGCTGATAGGAATTGTGTTAATCCTCTCAGGAGAGAGACAAACGAAGGGAAGGCCTGTGGAAACAGAACGCTCCTTTTATTGCTGCAGAGCCCTGTGTAGATAGGATGAGGATAAGTACTGGATTACTTTCATTACTGTGGAATAGCCTTTGGATATCACTCATGCAGGTGCTATGTACATATGGAAAACAGTTTGAAAGATAACAGGTAAGAGCAGACTGGGAGCTGGTGACTTCCCCATCAAAGCCCCCATCCCCTGCCTTCTCTCTGGGGAAATAGAACTTGCAGAATTGCAGTCTCAAGGGCTACTTTTATTTTGGGGGAAATGCAGAGTTTTCAGAGCTTCCCTGAACACAGTGGTGCAGTTTCCACTCACAAGGCATTTAGCAGTACTGATCGATAGCCACATGCTCTATGTCAAGGCTTGAATTTTCAAATTAAACTTTCCCAGGGAATGACTTTTCCCTGTAAGGTGTTCAGGGTCAGTCCTGCAACACTGCAAATCCCAGCTCCAGGATAAAATCATGTTTCAAAACCACATTGTACCTTATGTGTCTTTGTAGTCCAGGGGGCAGAAGTATTTACTTACAGAGATAACAGTGAAGACCGTGTTCACCACTCCAACACCGATGGTTGCATAAACTGGTTGGTCAACCCCAGCTCTCTCGAAAATGTTTGTGGAGTAGTAAAAGATCTATCAGAATACATCAGGATGAAGGATTAGGCAACAGGGCTGTTGAAACTTTTTGCTCTCATGAGGGAAGAGTTGCGCTTGCTTGGCTGAGATGTGGTGTAATTTAATTATGATTAATTTTTCAGCTTTTAACGGCTTGTTATAATAATTAAAGCTGAAAATTTCATAGGAGCCTGAGGGAGTTAAAAATCCTGTTGAAATCCCCCTCTTGAGCTACTGCATTTGCACATTAAATCTGTTTTCTTCTATGTAGTCTATGTTTAATCTTAAAATCCAGATCATCAGCACTGAGCATTCAAGACAAATATCTTAGTATGACCGAGTTTTACATTAATTTAAAAATATTCTCATTGCAATGACTCCCATTTCTTTCTTCTCTCCAAGAATAAGGTGATTCCTTTCTGGTGAAAGTTAAGGGCAGGAGGTAAAGGGTGGCTGGTGCATGGGGTGGGCATGGCTTGCACCCAGGTAGGCTGGGCATCCCTGTGTGCTCCTTAATGCTTCTGGGTGTCAAATGGTGATTTCTGGTATTCCAGGTGGTGGTGGAAAAGTTGTTTAGCTAAAAACAGCTAGAAAATAGTGATTCTGGGGTGAGCATGATGTCATTAAAGAGAGCAAACCACTGACAAACTTGGGTAGGGGAGGGTCATGGGAGGGCTCAGCCTGAGCCTGCTGTGCTAGCTGATTTTGTGCTGGACTCCCTCCCACCCTTCTCCCCTCCTGCCCTCCCACAGCCAGCTTGGCAGGGACCCAGGAGCCCACTGCAGCCATGGGAAAGCCTACTTCCATCCCTACATAGCTTGGATGGAGCCAGAGCTGCCTTTTCATGCTCAGCATGGATCTCCTGAGAGACAAACATTTTGGGAAGACTCACCGCATTGATTCCTGAGAACTGCTGGGATATTTGCACCATCAGCGCCACAATGACAGCCTGCCTGTACTTGGAAGAGGTGAAAAGCTGTCTTATGGAGACTTTCTTTTCACTAGCAGCTTCTTGCTTTTCCTTTTCCATTTCTTCAATCTCTTTCATTGGATCACAGTTTCCTCTAAGCCTTCTCAAATCTTAGGGAAAAAAAAAAAAAAAAGATTGACATTTTATTTTCAGTGGTAGGTAAGTTGTATATGTAAGGACAAGAATCTCTTTAGGCAAAACTCAAGCTAAGCCTATGGCACATCCAAGGATCCAGGGTGCATCTACTTAGGGGCAGCAGCACAGCTCTGCAACAGCCCTGAGATCACTCTCAAGCTTCATCCCTCAGCGGTGCTGCTTAGTCCCATGCAAATGTCTCAATAGTTTTTGATCCAGAGCTAGTTTGCATCTCAGCAGCTCAGAGCATGAGATGGAGCAACCACAGTCACCTGTGAGTCCTCAGCCAGGCTGTTCCTTCTCTGTTTTGTACTATGTAAAGTATAAAAGCAACTCTACACAAGTCCAGAATGTCTTTCTTACTTTTTTTAGCTTCCTCCACCTTCCCCAGTTTGATGTAAAGATATCGGGGGCTCTCAGGGCACAGTAAGAGCAGGAAGAACTGCAGCAGGGCAGCCACGCCAGACAGACCAAGGAGCAGGGGCCACATCTCATCATTGCCCAGAAGAAAGTCTAGTCCAAGGATCTGGAATAATGGAGGCATATTTGAATGGATCATTTTGCACCCTAAGAAGAGAAAGCAGTTGACCACTATGGTGTTTTGAAGTGACAAGCTGGGGGAAAACTAGAAGCAAATACCAACTCTTTTTCTGGATGTTTTTTGTTTTCTGTACATTTATGTGCCCACTTGTTGTGTAGCTGGGACTTGTGCCATGGTGGGCAGTGCTGATGGGGGCTTTGGGCTCCCTACTTCCCTGATGAAGCCATTTTTGAGAACCTGATTATCAGGGGTCTCATGCTCAGGATCCAGCCTGATGCTGATGAGATGCTGAAGAAAATTCCTCAGGGAGAGGAGAAATTGTTTGCAGAAGTATTTTTTATTTCTTGAGAGGTTGTCCTTGTTAAGACACCTCTTACTGAAGGCAGGGGTTTAACCCCATTAAAATAGATTGTTTTGCGCACTCCTTCAGTTTTGGGGTGGAATGGTGAACAGTAGGCCAGTATATCACTACGGTCTTCCTAGTTTCTGAAGCACCCTCTCTGGATGTGTGTGTTTTCCTGCTTACCTGGCTGAAGAGGATCCCCGTGACGATTGCGAGCTGGTGCAGCGTCCCCAGCGCTCCTCGAAGGGCCGTGGGAGAGACCTCGCTGACATACATGGGCACGAGTCCGGAGGAGAGCCCTGCACCGAGCACACGTGGCTGTCACCTCTTCTAGACACAGCTCAGCAGCCAGCAGAAACCACTTCCCCAACGGGAAAGGAGGATGGAGCCTGTGTGCTGCACCCCACACACCACCAAGCCCCTCTGGGCTGGGAACTGCCTGCTCCTTGGAAAGGTGCTGGGATGTCCCTGCATTCAGAGCCCCAAACTGGGAAGCCTTTTTACTTGAACACACACATCAGAGCATAGAGCAGGGATTATCTGCTGGGAGAAGTTATAACAGGGCAAAGAGCCTTCTTAAAACTTGCCTTGAAACCTCAGAGTGCAGTATTGTATTTGCATACCAGTAACAGTATAAAGAGGTGTTATTTCCAAGCTAATTCTAATGTAATTCCCAGTTATTTGCTGGCTATATCCTCTTTGTGCACAGTGGTCCTGTGTTCTCTGTCTAGGGAACCTGTTAACCAGCCTGGCTAGTGGTGTGCTCTTAGAGCAGCCACCAGCAAGACCTGTCCTTGAGATACAGAGGAACCGGCTCCTTACAGGATGTGTCAAATGAAGATATGATAGAGCCAACCCAAATACTTCTGGGAAAGATCCTGGATCAAGTAGGGCAGATGTAGAGAGAAGAGGGAAATTCCCACCTGTGAAACCCCTTCTGAACTAAAAAAAAGATTTAAAAATATGGGAAACTCTGAACTGCAGCCCTGGAGATGCTCTTAGTGGCTGACCCAGCCTGGACTCACCACAGTACAGCCCCGTGACCGCTCTCCCAGAGATGATGAGGATGTGGGATGGCCCAAATTTCGCCAGCCCCATGAGGAGGTTCCCAGCAATGGAGAGGACGTTCACCACCAGCATGGCTTTCACTCTGCAAGGCAGCAGCAGCACAGCTCCTCTGGCACCTTGCTCAGCCAAAGCAGCCATTGCAGCACACAAGAGGAACTGTGAAATCACTTAATCAGTACTACAGGGGAAAAACAATGATAGCAGGCATTGCAAAATACAGGGGCCAGGGTATAGTCAGAGTAGTTAAAATTATAAATTATACTTTACATCCTCTGCAAATACCATGCAGATGTCCTCCTCTTCCTTTTGCCATGGAAAGAAAAGGGGGAATTCAGAACTTAATCAAGGCTGCTCATCAGCTGCTGTCTGAAATGCTCAAGTTGCAATAAAATGTCTGATTTGTAACTGAGAATTTTAAAAAGCCCAACCTCTGTGATGGTAGAAACAGTATTTTGGAAGTTGGGAGGGTTATTTTTCCTTTTTTTCCTAAATTGCTGAAAATAACACAAATGGTATTTCTACAGAGAGGAAAAGGTTCTGTGGGAAGGGTTTGTGCTGTGGCACAGGGTCCCAGCACACACGAGCCTCTCACCTCCCGAGCCGGTCGCCAATCCAGCCCACGGTGAAGGAGGAGACCACGCCACCGATGGCAAACACGGACACGGACAGGGACCAGTACATGGTGAGGATGTGTGAGGAGGTAGTGAGATCCTCGCTGGTGTCAGTCAGGGGTGGGAGTGTGCCCTCTGTGCCAGCCTGGAGGAACGTGCCCTCCTCCCCAGAGGCATTGGTGGCGTATCTGTCCGGGGAGACAATGCCCAGCACGCGCCCGTAGTGCGCTTCTATCACCTGTGACAGGTAAAGAGGAAAAACGCCGTCAGCTTAGATCTATAACCACCCCCCAACCCCTGTTTTGGATTTTATTCTGCCTCAGGAAAAGGTTTGAATTGCAGCCTCTGCAGGGGTAAAATCTTGGGGTCTCCCTAGCTCCATAATACCCAGACCCCAGTGAGGAGGCGCCACGAGGGCAGGCACAAAGTATTCCCCCTCCTGGGGCTGGGCTGAGTGTGGTGTTTGGATTTGGTGTTTTGTTTGGTGGAGGGGTGCAGTCCCTTGGCTTGGGCACAGGGACCATGTTGCAGTGGGGACAGCTCCATTACATGCAGAACCCCACTCCTTTCTCTGGGGAAGTGCCAACAGAGCGTCCTGGCTGTGTTTTCACCTCACTTCCCTGTCGTGGGGGCTTTGTTCTGTGGGAGAAACTGCCTGGGAAGGGACAGAGTCCTCCTGAGGGCTTCTGCAAGGGACAAAGTGGCCCTGGTTGCCCTGAAGCCATTGTTCCTTAGCCATGCATAGCACGAGGGGCTCAACTTACCTTCTGGGGGGCATTAATGACCCCCAGGCTGTAGCCATACTGGAAGAAGCCCAACACCGCAGTGAAGACAGAGAGGACCAATGTTCCCGTGAGGTGCTGGGACAAGAAGCAAAGAACAACCTCATCATACTGTCCTAGCAGTCCCCAAAACTGGGGGAGGGCTGCATCCCACCCCTATCCCCGGGGACCCTGCTGCCCAGTTGGCTGGGACAGTGGCATCCGGGGATGCTGCTGCAGCAGCACAGGTGGTTGGCCTGCTCCAAAGGAGAAGGAAAGCCCATGGGGACAGGCAAGATCAGGCCCCCAGAGCAGAGTGCAGAGTGTTCATTGTGAGCCCCACAATGACAGTCCAGCTTTCCCTGCTCCACTGCCCGTCCTGGCCCTGGAGCTCACAGGAGTCAAAGCTCTGCTCAGTACAGCAGTGAAAGAAGCAGCAGCAGCAGCAGTGTTTTGTTCCCCATCCCCATCCCTGGAGGGGGACAGCTGGGAAAAAACCACCAAAAGAATGTTTTTCAGCAGTGCTGTTTAAAGCATTTCTTCCTCCCATCACAGTTAAAGTTATCCAATGACCCAACAGAGCTCTTAAAAATAAAAAATACCCCCTTGGCCCTTTCTCCCTTTATCCCTGTGCACAATTAATCAGTGGAGGGGATTTTTTTTTTGGTTTAGTTTTTGGCAAGGGATTGCTCAGTGCTGGGGTCCTGCAGAAATTCTAGTCATTTCCCTAGAAAGTCTAGTGCAAGAGTACCAGTGAGCCATGATTACCTTCTCTGTCTGCATTTTCCTTTTCTCATGCACCCCGCAGCTCCTCCGCTCTCCTTCTGGGAACAGTCACTGTCCTGGGCTGCAGAGCAAGGTGAGGGCTTGGGCAGGGAAGGAAGGACAGCAGAGCTGGGATGGAGGCAGGAAAACGGGCTGGTGCTTGGAGAGATGGGATTATATCAACTCTGGAGTTAATGAGAAACCCAAGTCTTCCACGCATTATTTGGCCACTGCTCAGCTCAAAGCAGCCACCACCAATCCCCGTGTTTGGGACACACACGAAACAATGAGAGACCTGCAAAGACATAGAGTGGATCTGGAAAATTCAAATGATCCAACTGCAGGGCTGGTTGGGGCTGTCTCTCAGCTGAACAGTTGGAAATGTGACGTGCCAGGGGCTTGAACCTGTTTCGAGATGCTCAACACTTACCTGTGTGCTTCTGTGCTGGGTGTGCACATCACATCACAATCCTCTTGCTGAAATCAGGGAGAAGAAACTTCTCCAGCACATGTAGCAAAGCAACTAGAAAATGACTAAGAGTTTTATTTAAAAAGCACGTAGCACCTGCTTTAAAATATATTCATGTGTGCATATCACATACAGAGCCACAAAGAAACACAGATATGTACAGGTCTCTCTGTGTATTCATACACAGACACCTGCATACACAGAGCCTCCTCAGCAGGCAGCTCCAATGCCAGTACACACCCATCAGAGGAGATAGCTGTGTGTGTATATGGACATAGAACACAACAAAATTACCCACAATATTACAGCAAAAGAGGCTTTCATTAAAAATCCTACAGTGGTGTGAACAGTGAACCTTTCAGCACCACCAGCTGATGGCTGTGCTGTCAAATATTATGGATTCTGGGAAATACTGCCAATGCTGCCAAATACTACTGATGCTGCCAAATATTTCTGCGTTAGCTCTCACTCGGCTTTCACGAACTTTGCACATCTGCACAAGCTGGTCTGAGCTGGTCTTGCTCGGGCTTGGGATTTGCTGTCCTTGACATGGTCAGAGAGAAGAGCTGCAGGGCCGGGGTGGGGGGGGACAGTGGCATCCTTAGCGGCAGCAGACCGTGCCAAAGTCTGAGTCAGCCGGGAAGGTGATTAATGCTGATTAAAGTCATTATCTTCCAGATCAGCCCCTGATGGGTCCAGCAGCCAAGCTACAGCACTCATTGGATGATGCTCTCAGTCAGCCAGGCTTCACATGGGCACAAAATGTACTTTCTACAGAGGAAGAGCAAGAGAAAAAACAACAAAGATGAGTGTAAGACCACTAATCTTTGCACTGGTCTCCAGTAAAGTAAAACTTTAACTGGATGAGGAAAGTTCATTGCATTAAGCAGGCTTTGATTCCAGCCTCAGCATCTGCATTCCCCTCTTGGGCTGATGTAGCTGTGACCCCTGTAGGAAGGGCCCCAAAGCTGAGCTTTTTAGTTTTCCCCAATATTTGTCCTTCCTGCTGAGATCTTTGCCAATGGTGTTTGTTTGCTCCCTGTGTGTGGATACCCAGGCATTTACAAGCAGTTTCTTTGCATTGCAGTTAAATACCTTCACAATGGGACTGTCAGGATTTGACAATTACCAGGCTGCTAAGGCTTGAATTAGAAAACAAATGGGGGTCCTGACCCAAGACCAAACCTCCAGGCACTGTGAAAACCTTGCCAGGACAGATGTCCCCCTCCAGGGTTCCCATGTACCCCTCTGGGATCCCCATCCTGTTGCAGGTGCCTGACAAAGATTATGCTTTCCCTCCCTACTCTTCCCAGACTACTGGAACTGGAGGGATCAAAAGCCACCAACATACCACGAGCAGGGTGGCCTTTCCATGTCCTGCCACTGCTGCTTAGAGCAGAACCTTCCCAGAATCCAGCTTCCTGGGGGTGGGGTGTGGAGCAGCTGGACAGTGCTGGGAGACATGGGTGAACATCACTCACCTCCCCAGGAGCAGCCCTTCAACTTCCATGGAAACTTTGGATGCCAGAGGCTGGAAGCCCCACAGCCACACGTATCCCTTGGCCAGGTCTGCTGGTGAAAAGCATGGAGTTATCCTGGGGTTTTCCCACCCCTCCCTGGCCCCTCTTACCCTCCCTGCCAGGCAAGATGCTGCAACCTGGTGCCAGGGCTGCCTCACCTCTGCCTTTGAGCCACAGCTGGGCTGTGACACAATCCTCCACAGCTTGGCCCCAGGCAATTTAATATTTTACATCTTGAACTCTCAGTGGCACTAACAGGCTCAAGACTGTGATTCTCTGAACAGGGGGCTGGATGTGGATGTGGTGATTAGCAGAGGCCAGCTTTAGGCTGGTCCCGTGGCTCACGGATGGGAAAGGTTGGTTGTAACTCTTCCTCTCACTGCAATCACTTTCCAAAGGGGCCGATTGTTAGCTTGGTAGAGAGAAGCAGAGTGTTCCTACAGGATAAAGAACCAGGCCTGGCTCCACCAGGATGAATGATCAACCCATCACATCTCTTGCCCATCTGACAGCCCGTTGTGATCACAGTCCAGAGAGTGCAGAGAGTGGCACAGCACAGCCCAAAGCAACACTGACCCATCATCCCATGGCTGGTGAGCCTGGCCAGGCAGTGTTTAGGTGATTGGCAAGCAACAGGGTCTGCAGTATTGCTAATGCTTTATTTAAATAATAAAGTGCAAGAACTGTGCATAATGTTAGACAGAATTGCCACACATTGCCTACTCTATGTTGTGTGTAGTGTAATTGGTGGTGTTGATAATCTAACTATGTGTGATAAAAGCAATGGGCTGAAGTTTATGGTGGGGCTCTGCTTTTGAACAGCTGAACATGCTTGTCACTTCAGTGGAAGGAATTCAAAGATTCCAGGGGGGCTGTGAGGCTGTCCCCAGGTGCTGGGGCAATTTGCACATCCATTTTACTGCTCTGGGTCATTCAGAGACAGCTTTGATGTTAAAAAAAAAAAAAAAAAGGAAAAGTATGCCATAAACCAAAACAAAACACAGGAAAAAAGGTAGATCTGTTCTGCAAGACACTGGCTCTCCAAGAGCAGGCTGATGTAGCACATCAGTGGCTGGCACAAAACCAAAATTACATTCATTCATTTCTCCTCTCTAAGCACATCAGCTGGGGCAGGCAGCAGTGCTGGGGCCACATGTGAGACAGCAGCTGAGGCTGATAAAACACATTTAAGAGAGAATTTGGCGCATTTACAGCACTGCTGTAAAGATAGCAGAGGTTAATGAGCCCCTTCCCACCCCCCAGCTCTGGGCAGTGCAGCATCTCCCAGAAGAGAAAAACTGGGAAGCAAACCCAGCAAACCTCTCCAGCTGCAGGTCCCAACTGCAGCACAGGCAGGGCACGGATGCTGCAGGGCAGCAGTGGCTGTGACAGGCATCCTGTGGCAGGAAATGCATCCTGATTGCTAAGGAATCTCTGCTGGATCTCCTCAGAGCCGTGCCAGGTGAGCAGCTTAGCCCATACAAGGCAGGGCATGATGAGGAGCTCCACCCCACACCTTTGGGAACAGGCAGGTTCAGTCTCTGCTGGCCCCAATTACAGAGCATCAAATTGTTGCACGAGCAGACCTCAAGTGGGCTCACATAGAGACAATGAACTGCAGCTTAACTTCAACCATTTCCAGCAACCAGGTCCAGCTCTGGGGTTGGGGCCAGTGTCACCTCGAGCATCCCTGCTCTGTCCCAAAATACATAGTGTCAACCCCCAAACCATATCAGAATCAGAAAAAGGCCATTTGATAATAATTCTGAAACAGGTTTGAAAACATTCAGTTCCCACAAAGAGCTGCTACAGCCTTACCTCTGAGCATCCTTCACCTGGCAGTGGTACCCAGCATCTCCCCAGGGTGGTGGAGCTAACCACAGCCCTTGCACGGCCTCATGCCAGCTCTCAGGGCTTTT
The DNA here is from genome assembly GCA_013400575.1 of Peucedramus taeniatus. Taxonomy (NCBI): domain Eukaryota; kingdom Metazoa; phylum Chordata; class Aves; order Passeriformes; family Fringillidae; genus Peucedramus; species Peucedramus taeniatus. The sequence goes on from WBNO01032994.1 coordinate 266,523, forward strand.
TTTCCATTTACCATGACTCACCCCTGAAGTTATGCAATTTCATAGCAGCTCTGTAAATAATTGAATCTGCAACAGGCTCAAGCAACCGCTGCATCCACAGACATTCCTGCTTTTTCCTCCTGTGTCACTGCACAGCTGAACGGATTTTCTTTCCTGGGCAAAAAGTCCCAGAAACAGGATTTTAAAATGAGCTGCAGGCTTTATTTCTTTAAACACTACTAAACTACTACTAAGTAGTTTCTGAGAGCGTTAATCAACCATAAGCACATTTTACTTACAGCAAAAGACAAGCAAATCAAAGTAACATTTGGAGGGGGAATGTCTTTATAATAATCATGGGTTGAATAGGAGTTTTCAGGTGGTGATGGTCCATCAAGACATCCCTTGGCCACTGCTCACTGCTGGGGAGCATCACAAAGGACATGTCCCACCTCCCTGCATTCATCCTGTTCCAAAACCACCTTCCCAAGAGTCTCCAAAGAGCATTGTGACTGGGAGCCCTGAAAATCCCCTGTATCTCCATGTCCTCCAACACCCCAGGTTTTATTTACCCAAACATAAAAGGCATGGCTTAATGGTGAAGTTTTGTGTTTTATTGTGGTTGGCACCAGAAAAGCATTTGCTCTGTGTTATCTCCATACACACATGCCATAGACAAGACTGTGGTAATATTGGCTTCTGTGATTTTTGTTTCAAATTATTCTGAGATTTAAAAAAATACATTCACAAACCACCTGAGTCGTTTAAACTCAATGACTGCCTGCTATTTCATCACTGTATGCAAAAACCCATAATAACAAAAATCATCCAAAGCTGTGCATTTGTCACTTGAAGAAGAACAAAAAACACCCCAAAACAGTTATCAGTTTGCAACACAATAAAAGCTCTGGGCTTTATTTGATTTTTATTTTAACCACAATGAAAATACAAAGAGCTGGTGGCAATCAGTGTTTGTGATGAGATTTGAATACCAGTATCTGATCCTGTGGCCATCCCTACACTCTCCAGGCTGCACCAGCCCAACAGGAGGGTGTCTGGTGCTCGAAGAAGGCACCACAAAGCACATCCCACCTGTTTTTCCCTGAACTCCACATGCTGGGAGTCCCGCTGCTGGCAATCCCTGCGGTACCAAACCCTGATACTCTGCCCACAGAATGCTTCAGGTGAGGGTGGCCCGGCCCATCCCACCCCTGCCACCCCACAGCACCTCTTACCCTTGATAAAGATTCAAGTTTGACCAAGTCCTGTTGATTTAATCATTTTTTAATAAAGCCATCGTTACTGAGTACACCAAGATTGCCAGTTAAGCTCTCTATATGTCGCTGGAGGTAACAGCGCTGTGATCGACAGCGGAACGGAAAAAAAATAAAACGAAACCAAACCAAAAAACAAACCCCAACCGAAACGAGGTAGGTTAAAACCAGCAACACAGACCTTGTTATGCGACACCCCAACACCACAGGCGGCCATGCTTGCAGCTACTGAGAAAGAAAACCCCAGATACGCACCGAAAACAGAAATCAACTGAGCAAAGTTTATAAGGACACGATTCAACCTGAACTAAACACACACACACGGTTCGGCACAGATGTTGTCTTTCACTGTATGTTGGGTAATTCCTAGGGAGTGGAGGGGGTGGAAAACGAGTAGATTCAGACCCTTGGCCGAAGAAACCACACATATATATATTTTTTTAAGCTCTTTACAAGCCCAATCCAGAACATGGGGGACAGGCAGCTTGTTCCATGGTCCCCATCCCTGTGCCGGCTGCTCCCGCACGCCAGTGCCCGGCTCCAGACTCGGGGGAACAAGCACCCACAACCTGCACCAGCTTCAGCAGCAGGATCTGGTGCCCACAGCATCCTGGGAGCCTCTGCAGTCACAAATCCCCCTCAGGGGCGAGCACGGGGCTCCTCTGACTGCTCCCCTGTCCTCTCCTCCTCCGATCCCCTGTCCCGGTGCCCGTGGCCAAGCCCCGGGGCAGGCGGGCACCTCCGGAGCAACAAGAAATGGCACCTCTGTCCCTATCAAGACACACCATTATGTGAAGATCCATATAGAAATATGGATTGACAGACTTGACAAAAATGGTAGCTGATTTTTATTAGTCTAAGGCTAGTAGTTTAGCCATTTAAAATCCATTTCCCAAAAGAGGGGAAAAAAACCTATTATTTTTTCTCTTCTTTAAAAATCCGTTAAGCCGTTGCTGCCAAAAGCAACATGTAAATGTTGGTGAAGGCAAAAGATTTCTAAAATTACCCAGCTATATGGTTATGGCCTTCATCACAAAGATAAAAGGTACATTTATTGTGCTGTCTCTCACCAGATTTAATTGGTAACTTTACAACATACTATATATTTGATGCTAGCAGGCAGACAGAATTAAAAACAGACTTTTTGACACTGTTTCTTTCCCCGTTCTTACAAAGTAGGGGACAAAGAAAAAGTAGAACTAAAAAATAAAATAAAATAAAATAAAGGAAAACTCATAACCCACTATAACACAGCGTAATCAGGAGACCTCGGGGGGTCCAAGCGTGAAAGTCCATCCCTGGCTGCAGTCCCTGCCCCGGGGCTGGCGGCGCCGGGGGAGCGTGGGGAGGGGGTTCCTCGGCGCCCTCCGCACCTGCCTCTACAGTGTTAGTCCACGTGTTTAATGTCCTTTAAATTAGAAATAATGCCATGGCGGTGAGTGCCAAGTGCTCCTCTGTTACCAGTTCATCATGGAGTTTCTGTTGAGGGTCATGAAAAACACTTGGCTGCTTCCTCCGGATCTCACCGATGCAAAAAATACCTGTTTGGAAGGAAAAAACCACTTATTAACACTCAGGGGATGGAGCTAACCCATGCCAGACTGGGATTAAATTGAGCCACTCATTAGTAAATGCAGTAATTAAACCTCCTTCTCCCTCACTACCAAAAAGAGTTTGGAATGCCTTAAAAATACCAGGTTTATCACATCTTACTGCCACAGCATCATTTATTATGAAGTACTAACAAAAAACTGCTGTCAGTGGTTTGGATTTTGCTGAACATTCACCATTTTGTTGATATCTGCCTCAGTCTGAAATGGCTTTTTTTGGAAAAGTTAGTCCTGGTATTTCAGGTATTCCTGAAAGTAAAGCCCAGAAAAACAACTTCCTCTCAACATGCCCCAAGTGCAGAAACATATCAGGATTCTGTGAAGAACAGGGGTTTTGGTGCTTCTGGCACAATCCACCAGCATTTGATTCCAAGGGGAGTCTTAAAGAATAAATAAGTTATAATTTGCAAATATTGAAGGGAACAATCTGAAACCTCTGTCCTTAACAAAACCAAAAATTACTCAGTCTTACCCAGTTTAACCAGTTCTCCAGAAAGAGAAACATCTGAATTTAGTATTTCAAACCCATCGGTGATCAGTTGGTTCCAGTATTTTAGAAAGATCAAGGTGGTTTTTTCCCAGCTTTGTTAGAATTAGATGACACTTAAATTAAACTTAAATTCAGCTTCTTGGGCAGCTTCTCATAACATATTCAACTGCAAAGTTAGGATACATTTTCCTGCAGAGCTTCAGCCTACCTCCATGCCCCAGGAAGGGCAGAGCTCGGCTAATGAGCAGCTGTTCACTACAGTGATCATGGCCTCAAAGCTCATTTACTGCACATTATTAAATCCTGCTCTGGGGACACAGCAACTGGTTTCTCCACTGGTTCTGTGATCATGTCCATTATGAAAGATCTCCCTGCTGCTTGGTCATGACTTATCTTAGTGAAACCTTGTGAGAGAGGGAACACCACCTGCAAAAAGACCTCAGCATTCAACCATCTCTTCCACAAAAAAATGCTTTTTGCTCCAGCAATTTTTCCTCATTCTCTGCCCCCCTTGCAACACCTGTGGCAGGGGGCATCTACTCTGGTGACCCTCCAGAGCAGTATTTATCACTGCTGTCCACAGAAATGGATGAGGCTGTAAGAGGAAAATAATTTAAAATGTATCAAAATGCATCAAAAGATGCATCAAAATATTTCTGCATCAGAGCTCAGATCAGGGTCACTTACACACCCTTGCTAATACTCAACTTTTAGAGTTCCACTTGGCAGCCTCATTTTAATGTTCAGATTAAAGAACTGGGAGAAAGTCAAGCCAAGTCAAGGCAGATCTCAGCTAGATGGAGAAGAGATCTTGCAGGCTGAGGTCTCCATCCACTGGAGAAAATTAACTGGGAGCAGTCTTATGGGCACTGCTTATTAAACAGAATCTTCAGATTAATTATTAATCTCAAGACAAACCAGACGTGAGCTCTAAAAGCACCTTGTAGCTCGCAGCACAGATACAAGCTTTGTAGCAGACTTACCTTATCATTTCTTTCACATAGAAACTTTAACCTTTGAGCTCGCTTGTGCATAAATACTCCATCCAAATGTCCTGTCTCCACTGACCGGATTTCAATAGCTTTCTCTCCCCAGCCCATTATTTGATTGGAATGAATGTAGGCTGTCAAAAGGAAGCGTTTGGCAGGTGTTACAACTTTGTGTTGAGTTAAATATTATGCAATGGGCAGAAAAGCTAAAAGCTCTCATAAGCTGTTACTCAAAGCCTAAGCACATCAATGGCAGAGCTCTGATGGCCAGGCTGTGTGCCTACAGGGACAGCAGCCTTTTCATTGCACTTTTCATCCAGAAATTGCTGAGAAATTTAAACAGAAACAGCATCACTTCTTCTGGTTTCAGAAGGTGAGGAGCTGGGCAGTGTTTTGCCTCTCTGGGTTGTGGAGCTGAGCAACAGCAGAGCCAGAAGAGCAACTCAAGGGTTCCCAGCTCCACACCCAGCCCTCCTCCACTCAACACAGTATCCCACCAGTGCAACAGCTCGCATTATCTCACATTTATCTTATACTTATTTCATACCCAAAAAGTTCAAATCTTCAAGAAATTACTTGATTTTATTATGGAGGACCAAACCGTAAAAATTTAGCAATTGCACCGCATAGCTGGCTGAGGGAAACCCCCTTTGATAAAAGAGGGAAATCCCCTTCATCCCAAATGACTCCATCTCAGCATTCTTGACTCCTCATCTTACTTGTGGCTCGTATGTTAAGCAGGTGAAGAGGAAGGGTTGACCTACCCACGGAAGTAGGCATTTCTCCCCACTGGAGCACCACGTCTTTAGTGATCCGTCCGTAGGTGTTCACATAGACACCCTCATCCTCATAGCACACCAGCATCTCCATCCCGTCCGTCTTGGGCAGGATGACAATGGCATGAGGAGTAATATTGCCCTGAATCTGCAGGTAACACAGACCCTGAGAGTCAGAACTGCACTGAATGGAGAAAGGGGAAGGGAGCAGAGCACTGCGGGGAAAAAAGCCCAAACCGACTTGAGAACAAAGCCCTCCCTGCATTCCCCACACAGGCACTGGGTTTCAGAGATAAGCCTGGAGGGGAATAAACTGTCATGTTTACCCTAGCATCAAAGCTGTCTGACATAGCAGGGATAAACAGGTTCAGCAATTACAGACAGATCACAACATACACGCCCCCAAGACTGATGGCTGACACTTGGCTGCAACACAAATAAGTGACTGAGCCTATGAATCCATCACCAGTTCAAATCAAGGTGAATAAACTCAGAATTTTACAGGCAGCCCTAGAGAGGAAATATCCTATTTTTTAGCAATCATCCTCTAGCTCCAAGGGCAGCTGCATTGACTTTCCACCCACGTCTGCCCTTCCTTAGCTAAAACAACACAAAACCATCCCAAACTGCCCCTGTATTTCTCCCTCTGCTCTAGCTAGTTCTTGCAGAGGAGACTGCTGCTTGGATCAGATGCAACAACTCCTGCATTTCTTTAGTGACACACTTCTCCTAGACCACTTTACTGTGGGCCAACAGTGTAGATGGAGTTTAAATGACCCAAAAAGAAAATCCTACAGAGAGCTCCATTACTGCTCCATGCAGTGTACAGACAGATTGTCCTTTCTGTGGGACATGGCAAGCTTTAACTTTACTGCTCCTGCACAAGGACAGAAACAGCCTGTGCAGATGAACATGAAGTATGTGACAGCTCTGAGTCCTCTTTAGGTGAGTGCAGCACTGGGGAATGTCACACCCATCACTGGTCCCCACTTGTGAGCCCCTGGGAGCCTGCCCAAACCTCACTGGTGACCCGTGTTCCTCAGGCAGCAGCACTGCCCATGTACTCACGTGAGATGGTATGTAGATATCATAGGAGTTCCCAGAATCTACATCAATCACATGGAAACCAGTGTGGGATCCAAAGATAACCTTCAGCCTCTGACCCTCTTCTACAGTGAGATCCACGAGCAACGGCTTGTGCTGGAGATCTGCAAAAGACTTTTATAATCCCTTCCATGAGCATCACAGAAAACCAACAAATCCCCGTTGCAGCAGCCTGATACAGTTTTGAAATCACATTTGTTTGACTGTGTTTCCTACTAAATATGTGGTTATTTATACTCCTGCCTCTCTGCTCCCCTGTCAGATGCCTCAGAGGGTATTCAGTCATCCCAGCAGATAAGTGCCCACCCTTGCCAAGCCAAGCTCTCTCTCACAGGAGAGAGCTAACACAAGGATTTGGTCTCTAAAGGAAGGAGACAGCTCAATTTGACATGAGTGTGTGTTCAGTCTCTCTCAGCAGAGATCTGTGACCACCCACCTCCTGTCTTGGCAGGGATCACTGCTCTGGTTTGGGCAGCTGAAATGAGTCAGTTTAGCAAAGACCTACTTTTCCCTGCTCCATCTAACCTGCTGCAGCAAGGCTGGGACCAACCCCCAGCCATGTCCAGATCAAGAACCGTGGCTTGGGTGCTCAGCAGGAGAGTGAAACAAACACCTGTGGGAAGTTGGATCCCAGACCATTTTGATGCTGCTGAGCTCTCCGTGTCACTGTGCCCATTCACTCTGGCTTTTGTTCAGAAAAAGCAAATGTGACCTAATACTGCATAAGTCCATTTGTGTTGGAAAGATGTAAAATGAGATAACTCAGCATGAACATCTCCACAAGGCATTGCCCCTTGTGACTCTTCTCTGCACAGAGCCTGGGATGAAAAGTGCTCTGAAGGACTAAGCACAAAACACCCATGGGCAGGTTTGAGAGGAAGAAGGTCTCACTGAGGAAACCAAGGCAGGTGAAAATGAAGGAAAAAAGAGAGAGAAAGAATGGGTCACTCTCCCAAAAAACTTTCTGTCTTGAAACAGAATTCACATTGCAGAAGGGGAGAAGACCTTGCAAAATGAAAATAGAAAATCATGCCAGCCTATTTTCCTACTGTATGTTAAAAATTAGTCAGAGGGAAAAAAAACCCACCAAACACAAAAATCTCACAAAAAACACCCACCAAAATCCCCAACTCATATTTTACTCATATGCATTTGATCAGCTTTCTGCAAATTCCTTAAGTAAAGCCTGCTAGCATAAACTAATAATAACACTTCATTGTTGGCTGTAAGGAGAACGTATCCAATCTCTTCAGGCAGCAGAGATCCCATCTCCCATGCCTGCCAGGCATCCTGAGGAGCTCAGCTACATAAGCAAGATGCTCTCCTGCTCTGCAGAGTACAGAAACCTCATGTATTTACAATTACAGAGTGTAAAAGACAAACATACCTTAAATGCCATAAATTTGTGATATGGTTTAGGAGCCCAAGCGTAGATCTCTACAGCGTTCTTTAAGGCAATCACCAAGAACTTGATTCTTTCATATTTCACTAAAATAAAAAAAAAAAAATTTAAAAAACATTCACTCTCTTTCCAACAAATCTCCAGGAACAGCTTTTCAGGCCATCCCTCTGTTGATTCTCATTACACAGAGTCCACCTCATGCATAAAGATGAATTCCAAATTTACTTGTGGCTACGGTCTACCCATACTTTTAATATCAAATTGTCAGGTCAGACCTAAGACTAGAGAACAAACCCACATCTCTTCAGACATTTATTTCCACTCACCGACTTTGTAGTGGATGCATCCCTCCAGGTCCCCAACTGTGATCCAACCCTGCTTCTTCTCCACCTCAGGGTCATTGTGTAAAATCCTGTTTCTCAGCCAGGACAGGTAGTACACACGCAGCTTGTTCTTCTTTCCTGTGGGCAAAGGAAATGTCCCTGTCAGAGCAGAGCACGTTTGCATGGATCATCTTGAGGTTCCAGTGCTTCTTTTCAATCACAAGATGATAGAATTTAAGTCCACTTCATGATAAAAGTAATAAATAGTCATTGAAAATAGTAATTTAGTTGTTGTGTTGGGTTTTTCCTTGGGAAGAAATATATGGAAAGTGAAGCCCAGACCTCTGTCTCACAGGCTGCAGGCAGACACTGCAAAAGCCAGACTTTTGCTTCCCACAGGCTGGAAATATTCCTTTTCCTATAAATCAGTGTACACAGAGGGACAGTGGGGCTCAGTGGGGCAGTGATCCCAATGCTCCTACAGCTCAAAGCTTATCCAGCCACTCAACTACCTGGTTTCTTTCCTTCCCTCTCCTTCATACAACATTAATTCCACCCTGGAGATGAGACAGGAGCTCCTTGGCCTGTGACAGGCACTGCTGTTTGCCAGCAAGCCTGGTGCTGGGCTCTGCAATGCTGAGGGGCTGCCAAATTTCTGCACTGCTGCCTGCTCTTGGATGGCTGTGACATGGCTGCAAAATCCCTGTGGCTGCAGAGCCCCCATTACAGGGACAGGACAGACTCACACTGAGCCTGGTGAGATGGGACCCAAAGGATAGACCCTGTCTGCTCACAGGTTTCCACAAGTCCCCAGGACTCATTCTCAGCATCATCTTGGGGCTTGGTGCTATTCCCATTCCAGCTGTACTAAACCCCTTATCCCTACAGCTGGATCCCAAAACCACAGGGGAGCTGCAGATGAAGTAAATGATGGAGCAGTGACTTTGGAGCTCTGGCTGAATGGGGGGAGCAGGAATTTGCAGGTGAATGCAGAGCAAGGCCAGTGTGTCTTAACAACGTGAAAGGAAACAGAAGGATGATAGCAAACAATTTAATAATGAGCACTTCTCTTGCTGCCTCTGTGAGCTTTGTTGGACAGGTATCAGCAGGAGAAGGCTCTGCCCTGGCTCTGTCACCCATGAGCTCCTCAGGGCTGCTCTCAGGAGGATGCTGGATGCTCACCTCAGAGACTGGACTACAGAGGTTTTGCTTTTTTTTTGACCAAAAATCATCCCATGAGCCTGATCTGAGCACTCTGGAGCTCCCAGCTAAACATGGGACAGTGAAAAGCCTGTGGCCTCAGCGCTTGGGACAGCCCAAGCACATCTGTGGTCTAAACTGGAAATCTAAAGCCATGGATCATGGCTCCCTCAGCCAGAGCCAAACAGACCCAAAAGCAGAGCTCTCTGCCCCCTCAAGCTGTGACTATCTCCTTTGCTGGGCCACCTGCCTGTGTCCTGCACCTCCCCTTCCCTGCTAAAGGAGACCGGAGATGAAGCGCAGTCAGCAGAGGAAGGAAGCAAACTGCTGAAAGCAGATTTAACTGATTTGATTCCAGAATAAACCACCTCCAACTCCCCTGGGAGCTTCCCTCTGACACCAGTGAGCAGGTTTGGTCTGAGCTGGAACCACTTGGGGCTTGTGGCCGAGCAGGTGAAGGACGGGGTGAAAGCACCAGAGGAGCACCTGATATTGTGACGAGGACGTTGAGGCCCTCGAGCACGTCCATCTGCTGGAACCGCCGCCTGTTGATGAGGTTGTAGACCTTGCCCTGCCCACTGCGATCCAGCAGCATCAGGCCATTCTCTGTGCCCACCAGCAGATTCACACCTGGAGAAGAGAGGAGAGGAGAGGAGAAGGCCATGAGAGCCAAGAGCCGTGGCTGCTCCCAAGGACAACGCACCGAGCTCGTCTCTGCTGCCACCAGAAGTGTGACTGACCCAGCTGAGGCTGGGACCTTCCCATGGACAGTGTTGGAACCCTGGATGCTGAGAATTTTAAACTTTCTGTGCTGAAAGACACAGACCCACAAGGGAACACTGCATTTGACCTGAAGCTGTGGAGAAGGCTTCCAAAATTAATTATTAGCACTGAGATTACGGGTGTGTAGTTAGCTAGAAGTGCGTAATATCACAAGGTAGAAAACTTAGAGTTTGGGGTTTTAGAATATAGTAATAAATATGAAGCAAGATGAAAGTTTTAAGGCAGAAGCAAGTTGTTTTTCTTTACCTTCTTCTTCCATCTTCTTCATGGGTTTGAGTGGTTTTGTGTAATTAAACAGAAAAGTCCACATTGCGGATTTCAAGAGATCAGTTATTGGGTTAAAAGAGAAAATAATCTAAGTGTCATTTCCTAATTAGATAATTTAACCTTACAAGACCTTGTAACAAGAAATAGCCATTTTGTGCCTTACTAATCAAAGTCTACAGAACTCATAGTTGTGAGGCTGTAACACTAATAAAAACCAATAAACACCTAAGTCTAAACACAAACTATTGTCTCAAGTACCTTCAATCCTAACCCCAACAAAAGTAGAAAAAAAACAAACAAAAAACCCACACTGGGACCTTCCCATGGACAGGAAGGGTCACTCTACAGCATGGGGGATGCGACCTTTGATGGATGGAGAAGGGGCCAAAAAGAGGCAGGGGTTTTTAGCAATCATCCTCTAGCTCCAAGGGCAGCTGCATTGACTTTCCACCCATGTCTGCCCTTCCTTAGCTAAGACAACACAAAACCATCCCAAACTGCCCCTGCATTTCTCCCTCTGCTCTAGTTAGTTCTCGCAGAGGAGTCTGCTGCTTGGATCAGATGCAACTCCTGCATTTCCAAATGCAATTCCTGCATTTCTTCAGTGACACACTTCTCCTAGACCACTTTACTGCGGGCCAACAGCGCAGATGGAGTTTAAATGACCCAACAAGTGACACATTCCCATGCCAGCCCCCCGGGGAGGCACAGGGAGGGCAGGGCAGGGCGTGCCTGGGGCTTACCCCAGAGAGCAGCACAGAGGATCTCGGAGTTGAAGCGCTTCTTGTACTTGCGGATCTCCGGGGTGTCGCTGTGGGGACGGATGTTGGTGGGGTTCACGTTCACCACCGAGATCTTGCGCGCCTCGTTCAGCTTGGCCTGCTCCTGCCTCAGCAGCTCGCTGGTGAACAGGGCTGGGAACACAGCAGGACAGGGAGGGGTGATGGGTTAAATGTTTTGTCACTTCTTTTTTGGGACAGAATGACAATATTTGGTTTATTTCTCGATGGGGGAGTCATCACTGTGTTACAAGGTATTCGTTTGCCCAAGCAGACAGGAGGGTGGATTTCTACTGCTCCCTGTTTCCTCCCAGATCTTTCTGGTGGCATTTTGCTGGTGAGGGAGAAGAAGCTGGATGGCAGCTGGAGAGGGCAAGGATAGACACCAGCTATGTCTGGAGTGAGGGAAATGTGAGAGGTTCACTGGGGCTGTTCAGGCTCCCTGACCTGCTTTCCACAAGGCCCTCCCATCTCAAACTGGCCACACTGGCTCTTACGATTAGCAGATGACTCTTCATCCTCATCTTCATCTTCATCAGTAGGTGAGGTCTGATACACTCTGGTGTCCACAAAGGGGGTGAAAGAGGCTTTGGTGCTACTTCCCATACCATACTAGAAAATGAACAGCAAGAGAGAGCTCAGCTCACAGAAAGAACACCTGTGAACATCTAAGACTTTCTAATTAGCACATAGTGCCTGTCTCTGCGGTGCCCTTTTCGAGCCCTCTAAGAACATCTGCTCCTCCTCCCCATAACTGATCAGAAACAAACATTAAATTGGATTTCTGTGTGTTTGTGAGCGACAGAAAACGGGAGGAGCAGGGCCTGGCTCCGCTCTCTCCTCACAGGCAGAAGCACAGCCATGAGGACAATCAGCAGAGAAGCCACAGGGCCAGAGGCAGAAGACAACGCAGGTAAAATCCAAATGAGAATCACAGAATCATTTAGACTGGAGCAGACCTTTAAGACCATCAATCCACCTGTTTTCTTGTCTGCATGTCACACACAAACCTTCTCTGGGACATCAGGCAGGTGAGGGTTGGCTTTTCCCACTTTCCCATTCCTGCTGAGGTTGGCAGGATGGTGCTGGGAGTCCCTGTGAAGCCCTGGCCTGGGGCAGCTGGCACAGCTTTAAATTATCCCCAGCACTTCAAGTGGGGCTGCAGAAAGGGGCATTTCTAAGTTAACAAAACTTAACCTGAGGGTATCACAGGAAATGTCAGAGCCAATACTTTGCTGAGGGAATCTGGGGATGAACAAACTGCAGTGTCACACTACTTTATTTTTATAACCATTGCTTTGAGGCAGAAAATAAGGCTAAGACCTCTTTTCAAGCAAAAGGAAATCCTTGCCTTTGGAGTCAAAGTGACATGAATTCCCCCCTTCTTTGAGCAGCTTATCCTTCCTACTCCAGCATTTACCCAGGACCCACGTTATGGATGAGCTCAGTTTAGAGCTGCAACAGCAGCAAAACCCAGCTCACTCTGCAGCACCACTACAGCTCACGTTTTTCTTCTCTGGGACATTGTCCTTCTTCTGAAATAAATCTTCCTCAGCTTTCATCCAGCCACCAAGCCCAGGCTGTTCCCCTTGCTCACTGCCACGGTCCCTGTGTGACAGCTGCCATGGGGACAAGTGCCATGGGGAGAGGTGCCATGGGGAACACCCCACCCTGGCACATCCCCACTGAAACCAGGCTGGGCCTGTGCCTGTCCTCCTGTGGGCCATAAAAGGATTCAAGGGCACAAAAACACAGGTGTAGGAGCAGCTTCGTGGCTCATGACTTTTCCAGACATTTTGGGGCTGGCATCCATGGCTGAGCCAGCATCCATGCCAAAATCAGGCTGTGCATCCTGCTTCCCTCCCATCCCTGTTCCCTGACAGCCTGGCTGTTTCCATAGAAACAGGATGGATTTCCAAACAGAACATGGTAACTGAAGGGGTTAACAGCCTGCAGCAGGGAAGGCTGCGGGCACAGATACCTCTGCTTTGTGCTTGCCTCCTATCCAAGAAATACAGATTTTTTCCCTGTGCTGAATGTCTTTTCCATAAAACAATAGCAATTTAAGGAAGAGAAGATTTCAGTTTTTGCAGGGATTTCCAGCTGAGAGCCAGGTGCTTTCCAGCAAATGAATTACAAAGAAACCCCTCATCCCAATGCACCGAGCATTTTTCCTTGCTCACATTCAGTTATTCTCCTCAGAAGATGACATTTTAATAGCTTCCAAGTCTGATATTTAAATATTAAGACTTCATCTTCCCCCAGGTCCTGTTCAACAGCCTATAAACCTGTGTGGTGGCTTACAAAGAGCATCAAGCTGCAGGCTGAGGTCGTGCTTGCATGAGTCACCTGGAAGCCCGTGAACAAAATCCCCAAGTTTCCACTCACACCCACTCCCTGCTCAGTAAACTCTAAAAATACTATTCTAGAAATGGAGAAGATCTTTTTGGTTGATATTCTATAAATGAATTGATTTAAACCCAATCCCAGGCTGCATTTCAGCAGCCCCAGGATGACTGTGGAAGGTGTTACTTTCAGGATCGACTCTCTCATTGCTGCTTTTAATTCCAATGAGGAAACAGATAAAAACTTGGGGTCAAGTCAGGCACCATCTGTTCTTACATTTGATCAATGCCCAATTCCAAGAAATTCTTTTTTTTTTTATGCTGCTAGTAAAAGTACACCACAAAGTGAGAACATCATTTCTGTGAAAGAACATAGGATGGCAGAACTTTTGATGTACAACCCACCAAATGAAACCAAAACATTAAATACAATAGCTTAATTAGCATCAAATGGGTTGATTTCTCATGGGAAAAATGAACTGTGTTTGGTTCCCACAGCTAGGGATGGTAAGCTGGACACATCAATTCCCTTGGTTTATTTGTCACATCTTGTACTAAGACTTTTTACACTTTATTCAATTTTAATGTTCAATCATGTGCCTACAAAACACCTACCAGAGAGAAACATTTTACCATGACAGGGAACACATGAGTTTAAAAGTGTGCAGGTTTCTTCTACTCTGAAGAGCAATCTGGAATGTTGTTGGCTTTGGTTCTTGGTAACCTTTTCAGTCATGCTAATTATCAGAGGTTGCACAGATGGAAGCTGGGCCCAGTTGAACCTAATGGCATCACTGGCTCTCACCACTTCCTTTTATATCCAAGTGTCAACAAAAAAATATGAGACTTTCTTATCAGTTGGCACCACTTGTGTCACACCACCAGAACTCCAGCTGGTGGGCTTGAAAGACCTAATAAATCCTTCTGCCATCAGCCACAGCCCCCTACAGCGGCAACCCATCCGATTCCCTCGTACCTCCACTACACTCACCCACAGAGACCAGAAACAGAGAGAGGGAAGAGCCAAGAAAGGCAGGGAGAAAAGCAGGAGAGCCCCGTGAGGAGGCAGAGATGTTAATACTCGATTTAAAAGCGATGCAAAGGAGAAAGAGGAGCCCCCCACCACCTACTTCAGGCACCGAGTCCATGTCCTGCGCATGCGTGGAGACTCGCCCCAGGGCCTCGGTCGGCGTGCCCGCCGGCGAGTGGCTTTGCTGCACCAGGTCAGGCAGATTGATGTGACCTGCAAAGCCATTGCTGGCTGCGTGGCCAGAACGCTTTTTTTCACCAGAGGTCTGCAGAGACACAAGGCGTGAGGAAGAAAGAGAAGGGAAGGGGGAGGGAAGAGAGAAAGAAGAGAAAAAAAACCAAACAAAACTAAGTTGTTGGCAGTCCCCCGGTTCCCAGAGCAAGCGCAGGAGAGGGACCCTCTCTGTTCCATCCCCATGCAGTCTGGCAAGCAGCAAACCAACCCCACCACTCCAGGAGAATTAAAGACAGGATTAATGACAAAGTCAATACAGAGTAATTAGCCACGGAACAGCGAGAGAAGCCTGGTCACTGTTGGTTGGAGACGAGGAATGTAGGGCAGATTCTGCGCGTGCCCCCATGGGTGCAAAGCCCATGGCCAGCTCTCCTCCCACACGGCCACTGGTGACAAAAGAATCTGAGCCCTCAATCAGCGTTAGCCTGGACAGCTTTGCACAGCTATGGCAAAGAGCAGCCTGACTGCAAGTGCCAGCACAGCCCTGTCCCATGTTTCTGTGACCCAAACCAGCAGTGAACAGCAGCAGCAGCAGTGGAGGAGGGGCAGAACCACCAGCAGCTCGCCCTGCACACGAGGTTCCTTGGGTTTCCACAGGGTTCCCATTTCTTTCCATTCCCTCCCTGTGCAAGGTATTGGGAAGTTTCTCCCTTCCTTATTTATTTTGCCATTTTGATGGATCTCACCTAGCTGGAGCTCATCAATGAGATTGTTAGGGTAATCTGCCCATTTACTGGGATTTGTGGAAACTTTAACTGGGCTCACCAAGCCCCTGACTAGTCCTGATGACATTTATCTTTTGATTGCTCATTACCATCACCTTGCTATCGACCACACCTTGCCATCCCACCAAAGAGTGAAAATCTCTTTGCCCAAAGCCCACTGACCTCAGTGAGACCAAATCCTCTGATGGCAATGGTGGTGGGGGGGAAAAAACAGTAAGCACCCAGCACAAGGCTACAGTTTGGCTACAGTTTCTTATCCTGCTTTCTCCTCCCAGTGGGGTTTTCCAGCTGCTTGTCTTGCCCACGCCTTTTAAACCCTTCTGCATCCTGATTCTCATGCAGCCCTGCTGGCACAGCACAGGTTTTACTGTTGTGATGCTCAACACAAGCTCATTTCAGGAACAGCTGCCTGTTACACAGGGCCTTGTTCTCCCACTCACCCACAGCACCCTCCCTGATTTAGGAATGTGCTGAGCTGTGGGGATCCCTGCTCTGAACAGCTCCACCCCAGTGAGGGATGGGGTGGACTGTATTTCTACCCCCTCCAAAAATGATGGAGAAAGGCAGCAAACATGCTGTGACTTCTTTTGCTAATTCATTCCTCTCTTTCAAAGTTGCATTCATCTTTTTCCTTCGTATGTTAAAGTATTAGATAAATGGAATTAAGAACTAAAATGCAGCTCAAGTCTTGTTTACAAGTGATCTGAACATCCCTCTTTTACAATTGCAGACTCCAAGCTCCCCTCCTTCCTTCTCCTTTCCCATCCACCTCCCTGATGTGCTGATGGGAGAGTGACTCCCCTGTTCCCTAACCACCAGGGCCTCCTGCCATCTCACCAGGAGTCCAGCTACCCATCTGCACTTCCACCAGCATCACCAGAACATTCCAACAGCTGGGAATCCGAGAAACACCAAGGGAGATCTTCCACAGCCACTGAAGGTGCCTCCTCTGCCTCACTGCTGCAGAACCATCCCTCAGCCTTGCTCCCACCACAGCCTCACCTCTACAGCCCTGGGGATGAGGGCTCATCCATCTGGGATGCTCAATGCCCCCCACAGCAGGCTCTGAGCAGGACCAGGCTCTGCTAAAAGCCACCTAATGCTCTACAAACACTGCAGGGCTCTAACAGTCCCAAGGTGGCAAAGACTGGGAAGAAGAGGGGAAACTTTGGGCCAGTTCCACGTGAATTCACTAAATGCTGTAAACTGAAGGTAACTCCTGCTGCCTGGAGCAATGGTGGGGTTACAGCAGAGCCATGTGCAGGAGCCTCCTCCCTGCCTGCCCTGGCTCTGCCATTCACTGCTGTTTGTAGTTCTGAGAAACATTTGCACTTGTCACATTTGCTCCGAGTGTAAACTGCATTAATGAGAGTGCTAACGAGCACAATTTACTCCTCATTTTGTGTTCTGGACACACAGCACTGTTAGTTTTTGTGCTTACATGGGCAAAACCTCCTGAAGATGCTCCATGGAAGTGTTTGTTTTACAACTTACCTCCCTCACCATTAAAGTCCCTTCCCTTGAAATATTGCTAAACGTATCTGCGTGGGAAGTCTCCAGCCCGTGAGTTGTCACCATTCCCAGGTTGTAGGGCTCGTTGCTTCCAGGAATTCCTGTTGGTCTGGGGACAGAGTGGAAAAGCATTAACAATGAATATTCCCTTTGTTAAACTAGGTGAAAAATCCTCTAGTACAGTATTATTTCAATAGGAGTAAGGCTCTATGAAGAAGCCTTACTTTCCTCACATGAAGGAAAGTTAGAAAAATATATCTACTTAGATTTATGGGGAAATGATAGATGCTGCCAGAAATACAGGATCAGGGTCAGGTTGGTAAACTACAGATACCAAAGAGAGATGATTCTCTTTCTTATCCCAAGGTATCCTGAGAGGAGCACTGATGAACAGGTAACAAGGAATGGCACTCATGCTCTACTTTATGTAATTATTTCCTACCTAGAAAAGCTGCAGAAAACCAAAATTTACTCCCTTTCATTCCCATTTCAACCCCTGAAAAGGAAACACCAGAGCATCTATTAGCAAATAATAAGGGAGGGGATGATGTCTGGAGAAGGAGTGGGCAGGAGGACAAGTTGTGTCCTGTAGTTTTCTGCTGTTTTCCAGGTGAAAACGTAGCCCTAACCCATGGTTTCACCTTGAAACTTCCACAATCCTATTTAAAGAAGGGGGCTGGAATTTATTAAATTTTAAGAGTGCATGAGATTGGATGTCACAGGTGCTGAGCAGCCCCCATTACTTCACTTGTCAGCCTGGCTGCTTAGATATAACTCAAACAAATCCACAAGAAAACAACAAGCACCCCTGGATGATCAGACTTGTTACTCTGCATTTAAAAGCCACACAGACCAACTGCTTCCAGCAGTGTGAGGCACTAAAACCTTTAACTCCTGTGCACACCAACAAGCCCAGAGGCTTGTGAGGGAGCCTGGTGGGTGAAAAGCCAAAACAACCTGGATTGATCATGGGGTTACTGGTCCAAGGTGGGATCTGAGCCCTGGGGAACCTGAGGTGGGACTGGCTCCTTGCCTGCATCGTATCAAACCTACAACTGGACATCACAAAGGCACTCCAGACCACCACAGTCCTACAGCACCTTTCATGTGAGGAGCTCACACCTCCCTACCACTAGCTTTTCATCAAAGGATGAAAAAATAGCACAGTTATTCTAGTTCTAAAATAAGAAAACATGGCCAGAGAAGGTTATGTTGATTTTGAGACTGTACAGCCAGTGAATGAATGGCTGAAGTGGCCCTGAGGTCCCAAATTTCATCAGTGCACAGTTTCAATGTCATCCTGCAAGAATTCCCTGGCCATGGGCAAGAGCTGGCTTGCACAGCTCAAGGAGAGGGAGCTGAAGGGAGTCATCAGAGTCTTCAGATGGAGAAATGCTCCAGAGGTGGATGGAATAAACAATCCCTCCTATCCACTGGGACTTAAAGCAATGGATAGGTTTATCCTGCAGCAGAAGAGACCTGGACAGAGCTGGAAAGAAGAGCAGCCAAGTGCTCAGGGAGGATACCCAGGGAAGTTTAAACATGGATTACACAAAGATCACTCAGAAGGTGCAATAGAAGATGAGATGATCTCTCTTGGCCCCACTTTCCAATGACAAACACTGAACATAGGAAAATAAATCTCTATTGGAAAAACACCGAAGTACATCGAGGCTGAACTCGAGCTAAGGTCCCTTTTGTGAAACAAGGGTGTAACTCAGAGGATTTGCTTTCTTTTCCCCCAGACATGGGGCAGTGCAGCTCTGCCTGCAGACACCCCTGCATCTCCACCCTCTGTCTCTGGGACACTCAGAGACAGGACATTATGGGACATGTGGCATTGAGCTGGCAGGGGCTGGGGGCATCCAGCTCACTGCTGTGCCTGCCATCCCACACATGTGGCTGCAAGGCATCCAGTGGATATTTATCCACTGGGAAGTGCTGTGTCAAACCCAAGGTGTCTGAGGAAGGATGTCAGCACCAATTAACCACTCCTGATTCAATTCCTCTTCTATGAGCAGCTGGAGGCCCCTTCTGGCACGCCTGACTGCCCATCCTACTGCTGCACGTTCAGAGCCATCCCTCTGCCTCCTGACTTGCTCCAACCAATTCAAGAGCTCTGATTCTAATTCTTCTGCTGGAAGCAATCTCCAACCCAGGAGCCTGGCACTCTGAATAACATGGACACAAAGGGACATGGTCTTCCTGCCACTTAGAGGGCTTCTGTGCTGCTCCATGCCTCACCACCATGAATCAGAGAATCAAAGAATTGTTTAGGTTAGAAAAGACCTCTGGATTGCTTGAGCCCAACCATTCACCCAGCACCATCACGTTCACTGCTAAACCATGTTCCTGAAGCCAGGTATTCCTGTATCAACTATAACTCATTTAGCAGGAAAAATGGAAATGAAATGATTAAAATGCAAATAATCCCCTGAAACTTTCCTACAGCTCCTCTGCAAAGCACTGGGTGAGAAGCCTGAGCAGAGATGCCCCAAGAACACTCTCTGAATGGCAACAGCTCCCTGTGAGTGTTGAAGCTGTGTTACCCTGATCTGGAGACTCAAAATCCATGGGACACAACAGTCTGCTGATCTCTTCATCTCACCACTTTAACCCACCAACACTGACTGTGCCAAGGGCAGAAATCCAAGACAAAGAATTCAGGATTATTATAATCCTGGCTCTACCAGTTGACACTGGGCAGAACACCAAGTACTGACACTTTAGTATGGCTTAATTTGAGGCAAGACCAGGCTCAAGAACAGGCAGAGTTTTAACACATCCATCCCATGGGCAGGACCCACAGTGTGGATGAGGTCAGCTGTGCCCACTCTGGCCAAAAACCTGCCTGGCTCATCAGCAGGTACAGCTCCATCAGCTTTGAAACAACATTCACTGAATATGCAGCAGAAATAGCTCAGTTTTTCCCATTAATTCTCTCTAGTTTGGAACAGGAAAAACCCTCATGTGAGTACATCATCCCTTGCAACCATGATGCCATTCCCACCAAACATGGACACATTTTGGACATGTCCTTTATCACAGCTACTGCTCCTCCAGGCTACAACACGTAAGGGTTTCTCCTCCAGGCCAAGACACACTGGGGTTTCACCTCCAGAAAAACACACACCGGGGTTTCCCGGTTTGCCCCCCTAAAAGAAAGCGTTCCTCACATGAGCCGTGGGATGTCACTGACAGGCACAGTCCCATCATGTGTCTCGTTCTCCCCATCCTCCTCCTCCTCCTCGCTGCTCTCCGACTCCTCGCTGGAGGAGGAATAGTCTGTCACCTTCTTCAGGGGCCGATTGGTTTCTTCGATGCGCAGCTCCCTCAGCTCTTTGGCTAAAGCCGTCAGGTCCTAAAGGGGATGGGGGCAAGGAAACAAGGAAGCCATGGCTGTTACATTCAGAGCGGGGAGAACGTCACATACATCTCTCCAAAAGCCAATGCTAACAGCACGAGCAACGAGAAATAGCTTTACAGAGTCGTTACAAACATGAGACAAACGTAAGACAATGTTTGTAGCATGTAGCATTTATTAAACAAAACAAAACTGATTTACGCTCACTGAAAAGTCAAAAGCCAACCTCTTCTTTTTCTCTTTGGAACGTGTATGTGCATATATATACACACACTTATATGTATATACACGACAAAATTATATTTGTTGGAAAAGGTGAAGTTCAGTCACCATCATAGTAAACTGGAAAACAACGTCACTTCAAAGATTGGCTCGGAGAATTTCTCCTGCAGGGTTTTCTCTTCTTTCAAACTTCTCAAAGAGACCCCGTAATGGTTATTTATTCTGTAATAAATGCATTTGGGAAGGAAGCAATGACAGCATCTCCCATGGAGTGGTGCAATCCCCACGTCAAGAGCTGCTTCCATGGTGAGTCTCCGCTGCCGGGCGGCTGCCGAGAGGCGGTGAGGAGCACGAGGAGAAGCGCCCAGCTCAGCCAGACTTTGGAGTCACAGCTCTGAGTCAGCCACACGATCAAAAAATAATAATAAAAAAAAAATAAATCCCTCAGCGGGACCCATTAAGCACTTTATGTGAAATGTGGCAGCCTACAAGCTAAGGGAGAAAGAAAATAAAAATAAAAAAAGCCTTGAAACAAGAAAAAAGATAGGAGCAGTCCCAAAGCCTAGTCATAATTTTTCAGTTTACCATGACTTTGATGAGGTCTCAGACCCGACAGTCATATAAAATAGACACTGCTATTTCAAAACAAGGAACATGGCAGGCACCGTGTAGAAAAGAGACTTTTTGTTATCTTACATGCTTTTATAGCAATGCAGGGGGAAGCAGTAGGGCAGAAAAGCATGAGAGCTCGAATTAGAATGGGTTAGAGAACTCTGTTGCACAAGACATGCACATGACGAACAAAGCATTGCAATTGTCAGTCTTACCATTTCTCCCTATTTTAGTGACCGAGGTAGGCATCAGTGCATTCGGTCAGAGATAAAGGATTAGGGAGAAAGAAACTCATTGAAAAAGACTAAATTCCACAATTGTCTTACGGCCATACTCTCATTTACTGCATTTCCAGTTTACCGTTCCAGCAGGGCGACTACGGCAATATTAATTACTGTTGCAAAAGGAGCTCTTAAAATCTATCCTGTCGACATGTGAAGAAAAGGATGGAGAAGCTCTATGGCTGAGATGCAAACCCAGTTTGTTTTTTAATGGTGAGGAAGGAATGTTTTGTAAGCAATCTGTGCTTTGGTTGCTGATGACCCACACCTCCCGGCGGGCTCCCACCGGTGACAGCCACACATTCTGCTCCTAGGTCTGCCCTGCCAGGCTCTGACATAGAGACTCCCCTGCATATTGAAGAGCTCTGCATCAGACCCAGAAGTATAAACACACCAAAAAAGGCTTTGGTTTTTAATTTTTTTTGAAATAAAAATTGGTCAATCCCTGTTTCACAGAAGATACTGTGATGGGTTTTATATGGGTTGTTCAGCCTTGAGTAGAAAAAGCCCCACAGAGAGACCTCAGAGCATCTTCCAGTATCTAAAGAGGCTCCAGTAGAGTTGGAGAGGGACTTTGGACAAGGGTATGAAGTGACAGGACAAGGGGGAATGGCTTCAAACTGACAGAGAGCAGGTTTAGATTAGATATTTGGAAGAAATTATTTATTCAGGCTGTGGTGAGACCCTGGTACAGGTGGCCCAGGGAAGCTGTGGCTGCCCTATCCCTGGAAATGTTCAAGGCCAGGATGGATGGGGCTTGGAGCCACCTGGGATACTGGAAGATGTCCCTGCTTATGGACAGGGCAGGGTGGGAACAAGATGAACTTTAAAGTCCCTTCCAACCCAAACCATTCTCCGATTCTGTAGTTCTGTGTCCCTCCAAATGGTCTCTGTACCTTTAAAGAAAGGCTCTTTATCATGATTAAAGAGAGACTGTGGTATTTCAAGAGCTCCTTTTCGATGCCAACATGTTTGGGATTGAAATAGAGTCAAATCTGCAGTCACGACAACTAATTATTTTAATTAGTGCTGTAGCAGCTTCTATGATACGACTGCTTCTTTTCCTAAATAAGAATCAGTGACAATTTGAGCAGCTTAACAATGCTTTCCATTTAGAGTATCAAACATGCTCTTTATTGAGCACTTGCCTTTGAATTGAATTAGAGCCTCTCACTTTAAAAGGGATTTTAGGACTGTGTAAGAGCCTCTTAAAACAGCAGCTGGACTTCTGCAGCACAGGACTAGCACAGAACTCCTCCCTGTCACAGCACTGGACTGTGAAAATTACTTCTTTTTTTGCACCTTCCACTTCTAACATGCTTCAAGGCACCCTATCAGCCTTTTTAGGCCATCACTAGAAGACAGTCAAGTATTTTAAAAATCAGCCTAATTACTTTTTAATAACTAATTTTTAAGTTATAAGAGCAGTAATACTCCCAGACAATATCATCAGATAACTCATATTTTCTAGTTAAAGCTTTGCCTCGGGATGGTTAATTCTTTGATGCTATCATTTTGTTTAAGTAATGAGCACTTTGTAGGATTAAACAGCTTCACCAAGTTGCTCCTGGACCAAAAACAATCTGACAAATAGAGAGAAAGTGCTCTGTAGCTCCACACATGTTCCAAGTGTTATTACTGGGGGTGACATAATATGTAAGTTAGTGGTGTCAGTGCTCTTTAATTACTTTTAATTACAAAGCCTTCTTTAGATTTAATATTTGCTGGAATCAAGTCAGATTGGTTTCTGAAATCACATCACTCCTTGAGCTTGAATTCAGCACACATGCTGCCTCTATTTAGACACTGATTTATGTGCTTTTTTTTTAACAAAGCACCTCATTAAAAAAAATGTATTGCTCATATTTTATCCAAGAGAACAAGTTAACTAACCAGCACATCTTCCTTCTTTCATATCTTTTATTCTTAGAGGAAAGAGGCTGCTGAAACCAGTGCCTTCTGCTACAGCCCTGCAGTTACCAGTATCTGCAGTGTGCACAGCGATGCGTGTGTGAGGCAAGTTAAATGTTAAATCAGGAATGCTGGGTCTTTTCCCATGAATGCTTAAACATTCACCACTGCCATATGCACATTTAAAATATCATCCTAAGTGAAAAAGGTGTACTTCAAGACTCTTATTTTTTAAGAGGATGAATGAGGATCAGCACTGCCATCAACATCTCAGATGGCTCTGCTGACTCTGGCCTCGCAAGTGGATGCTGGTCCACGAGAATGAACAACCCACTGTATTTTCACTGCTCTGTTCTTCACGTGCCTTCTTTTGAATTAGGCTTAGAGCACATTTCAAACATCACTTGATGGCCCCACTGAAATCAGCAGGTGGCCAGGGGCTGTGGCTGAGAGCAGAATGTGGTGAGGGGCCCAGGCTGCCCGACCTCCTCCACCGGCACGAGAAACCTCCGCTCTCGTTCCTTCTCCTTCCAACACGCCGAGCAATGGCAGCACCACCTGCTCCCCCACGTGAACACTGGGATGCCTCTGCCCTGGCCTCCATGCAAGTGGTGTGGCCAGCAGGTTTTGGGCAGCCCAGGGCTGAGCAGAGCACACCAGCAGTGCTGTCCCCTCCCCGCGGGCGGGCTCCCGACGCCGGAACGCCATCGGTTCGCTCTCCCGTCCGACCCGAGATCGCATCGCCGCCTTTATCAACGCCAGCACCAAGAAAACCCAGCTCAGAATTAAGCACTAACTAGTCAACCTTGCATAGGCATGACCCACTGAGAAAAGATATCACTAACCTCATCTATAGCTTTCTTATAGCTCTGTGGGTAAAGGAAGAATAATCAGCATCAGAGGAAACAGATCGGGACAGGAAAAAGCCAGAGGAAGGGCAAGCAGGTTAGAAATAAAATTAGAATTGTTAGCTCAACGCTGTGGAGTGTAGAGAAAAAAAACATCATCAACAAAACATTAATACACATTTAAATAGAGAAGCAGTGGAAATTCATATAGTTTTTAGGCCGACTCTGCAGTTTTAAGATACAAATGTCAACAGCATTAAACCAGGAGGAAACACTTCGGATGAGATTTTGCTCAGAATAATAGAAGGGGAGTGTACAGAGACCACTACCAGGTGGGGTTTTAAGCTGGGAAGGCTGTTGGGGGCTGGTTGGTTCCCCAGCCTTCATGAGCAGAGCATCCCTCGGCGGGTGCTGCGGGGGACATGCAGCACAGAACACAACCATGTGCCATCGGCCACCGCCGCGCCCAAGCTAGCAAAGCCCTTAAGCGTCTGCTTCACCTGGAAACACAGGCTTAGGTGCTTTCCCCTAGGCTTGGGCTCCTGGTAAAAACTCATGCACTCTCTTAAGCATTCAAATCTCCCAGGGGCTCTCACAGTACTGCTGCTTTCCAGGCTCTCTGCTGGAGCAGCAGCAGTACTAGCCTCGTTTTTGGGGTCCCCGCGGTTGTGCCACGGCACCGAAGGGAAACGTGGCCAAGCCAGCTGGCAGCATTCCCTTGGGAAGGAATTGAGCACTCACAGCGGGTCGGCTCGGTCGTGTCACGTCCCTGTTGTCCTCCTGCTTGACCTTGGCAGGCTCATGGGAGAGCACAGGGGACCCTTCGGGCTTGGCGTTCCCTGGGTGAAAGGCAGGTGGAGAGAGTGGGAATTAAAATGCTGCCAAAAGCCACCACTGCATCCTGTCACCTGGGACAGGTGGGAATGGGGGTTTCATTGTCACTTTGCTTCTGCTGTCCTGAAAAACACTCCTGCTCCTGTCTGCTTCTCCACCAACAGAGCAAGACAAGCCATAATCCTGCCCAGCCTCCACCAACAGCCTTCTCACAGAGTTACTGCTCCTTTTCTGCTAAAGAAACAAATTTACTTTACGAAAGAGCAGGGCATGTGATAAATGAAAAGCTCTGCAGCATCTGACATCACTAGAACAATATTTGTCACAGGATTCCTCATTAGTAAAAGCAAAACCAAACCTGAAATGACAATGGGTTACAAACTCCTTTTATTGACTACCTAGAGGACTGATGGTTTCAACAACAGACACCATCATCTTATGGCCAAGTCATAAAATATTCAACTCATGGAGGCAGCATTTGTCTTAATGCTCTTCAACCCTGGGGAATGGAAGTGTGGGGCTGTGCTGGAATGCAGATGTGTGGGTGTATGGGCTGTGGCAATCCCACTACTCCACTGCCATTAAACAGGAGAATGGAATATCTTTAAGAGGGGCTTTAAGGTGAGAGGAACAATTTGGCTACACACACAAACCCCATGTTAGCACGGCTGCCTGGTGAAAGCATTTGAGAGAAAGCTTCCTACAGGTTATGTCACTCCTCTGATCCCATCTCAGGCACAAAGATTAAGCCCCAAAAATATATCTATCAATTAAAAGTGAAACACACTCCCAAAGAAACCAGAAGAGCTGCAGCTGGGTGGATGGAGACAGGAAGCACACTGGTTGTTCTTTCTGTTTACCCTAAAGCTAACTCCCATCCTCTTTTGCCAAGGCTACTTGGCAGTGAGATGCTGTGGCCATCTTATATCAGCCTCCAGGGAAATGGGGCTATTGGCAACTCTGTTTGCAAGGAGGCCAGCAGGTCACAAAAGCACATGAGAAATGATGGATCCTTTGATTTTTAATATTTTTAAAATAACAAGCATGAGATCACAGGCCTCTTGCCCTTGCTGCTTGTCAGGAAGCCTCCCCAAGTGTGCCTGGTGTTGAGGGATGTTCCCAAGCTCACCTCTGACTCTGTTGCGCTCGCTGGAGCCAGCCTGGGAGCCAGGCTGGGATCCACCCTGGGAGCTGGGCTGGGAGCTGGGAGTGCTGGAGCTGGAGGAGCTGCCACTGCTGGTCCTCTGCAAGGGGCTCTCCACGATGGTCTCTGTCCTCCTCAGGTCTGGGTTGCTGCAGGAGGACAAAACAGAGGGGCACCATCAGCCAAGGTCACACCCACCCCCAGGGCTCCAGACCCTTCCCACACTGACAGGGGAGGCTGCAAAGGCCAGGAGAGTCCTCCTCAGCTGGAGAAGACAGGGCTGAGGACACCAATTTTGGGTGCACTATGACCACAAGAAAAAAAAATTGCCTAAAAAAATTGCCCAGAGAAGCTTTCTGCTCTTATTTTGTAAAATTTGGCAACCATTAAAAGATTCCTTGCTCCCGATCCCGTCTGTCGATTTGCAAAGCTGGAGTTACCTAATTAGCCACCAAAATTCTTCATAAAAGCAGGAATTTGTGACGTGTTGTTAGACAAAGACTTCAGCAAAGCAAGGATCTCAAATTTGCAACAAGGCTGCAGATCACTTGTACCACTTAATTCACAGTCCCCAGTTTCATGGCTTCACTTCAAACTCACATCAGATATCCACTTTTCCTCCTTGATTTCTCTCACCCTTGTGAACACAGATAAATCTAGAATAAAAAGTGCCCTTGATACACAAGAAGTGACTAATATCTCTCTGGGTATCAGATGCCTTTAGGAAATTAATTCTTACTTGGCATTGAAATGACATCAGAAGAGATGTTCATGCAGAGTTAGGCAATTTGGTTTTATACAATATTTCTGGAAGTGATCCTATTGAAAGGCCTCTTTAAAATGTATAGTAAATACTCCCTCATTTGTCACATCAGGGTGACAAATAAAAGAAGGGGTATTTTTGTAATATTTGCATTTATGCATGGGGAGAATGAAGAACCAACAGGAGAAATGGGGAAAAAGGAAAAACATTACTGTGAGAGAAATAAAGTACGAAATAATTTCAATGAAAACTTGAGTTTAATGGACATGTGGTAGCATCCTAATAATTTCAAATTTTCATCAAACTGAAGGCCTCCAGCTAATGCTGTATGGCTGACATCCTTAGCTAAACTGACTAATGAAGAACATTTGAAAACTTTGGCAACTGATGCATTTATCTGCACTGACCAGGACTGGGACAGTGATGGTGCAGGAAACACTGGGCAACCTTGAATTTGAATCCCAAATTCCCATCATCCTTTTTCCTTTCAATACCATCACTTATAAAGACTACGCAGTCCAATATCCCTCTGCATTTTAAACTGTCCTTCAAGCAACAGCTAATTAAAAGAACAGCATTTTCAAGAATTCAAAATGTTTCAGCCTTTGGCAAAGAAGAGCAACAAACCATGATATGCTTTTTCCCTAATTAAAAAAAAAAGAACAACAAAAAATTCTCTTTCTCCTACTGCTGGCCCTGCCAGCGACTCGGGGCTGCTGCCTGTGAGTTTGCTGAAGCACAGAGGGGGCACTGAGCTGGAAAGGGAGGTGTATGCTCACACTGGTGACAGCACACACGATGAACATCCCCACGTTCACTTTTTGACCTCACCCTCTGAGGACAAGGCAGGAAGAAGAAACCAAGGAGCTTCCTCACGCAAGGCTAATTGGAACTCGAATTTCTCCTGGGATCTGCCTGTCTGAGGTCTTGCTCTGTGAAGCAGAGACAAGCTCTTGCATGACTAAGCTGTGTTTTTTCCATCCAGCTCTAAGCAGAGCCTGTCAGCTTCCCTGCTCGTTTTAAACATGCCCAGGGACAGCTGTGACACGGCAGAGATGGGACCATGGCAGGGGCACAGCACCTTCCTAGGAGCTCACTGCTGTGCCAGAGCTGGATCTGGCTGAGCTGAAGGCCCAGTCCTAAGAAGCTGAAAGGAATTTAATCCTTGATCTGCATCTAGAGAAGATCTCCGCAAGGTTTATGTCTGTCCTGCAGCACATTCCTCAGTCACTATCTGTGAAAAACTACTCTGATGCATAAGAAATGTATGGAATGTATCACTGAGACCTCCCCACTGGCTTATAGGGATCCACTGATATGCAAGAGGTGAGAACCAGGGCCTAATTCCACAAAGGGGAGCACCCAGACTCCTGTTTGATTCCACAGCAGTGGATGCAGCATCCACCTCCAAACCCTGCAATGCCCAGGAATGCATTCAGCCACGGGAGCAAAACCTCCAGGGATTCCAGTGCTCGAAGCCTTGTCAGTACAAATCACTGATGGATGCAAAAATTCACCCCAGACACAAGAGAAGCCTTGCAAATGTCGTGGTGTTCAGTGAGCTAAAGCAGGGCTGGACCCCAGCCCCTGTCAGTGCTCCCAGCTGGGCAATGCCAGGGCAGTGCAGCAGTGGCACACCAGGATCACTCCTGCCCATCCCCTCCCTGTCCTCACCTGGCCCGGATGGGCTGGGAGCCCAGCCGGGGCCCCAGGGCACTGCCATTGCCTGGGGAATTCTTCCTTGCCAGGGCAGGGGATATGGAAGTGGTTCGTTGAGGCACCTGGAAAAGAATGGAGACATCTGCAGTCACCCAGTCTGGGCCACTGGCTCACCTGAGCCATCACGAGATCACCTCCCAGCTCTGCCTTAAGGCTGATTTACAACTGATTTCCCACTGAGAGAAAGGCAGTATTTAGGACAATTATAAAATACAAGGCTCTCAGATTTTAGAAGAAATCACCAGAGTGGGAGGCAGCAGCAAGCTGCAGAGGTGCTCTCAGGGATGCTCCTGGCACGGGAGCCCCCAGAGCAGCCTGGCTACCACCAGACAGGGCACTTAGTTCTAGAAGAAATGTATGCACATATACACACGCAAATATACATATAATTTAAATTTAACAAAACCCATAAAAGTAATTTTTAAGGTGAAATTCAGACTGAAGTGCATTTCAACAGCCACAGCAGAGGTTTTCTATCTAGCTCAGATACGACACATGCCAGCAGACAGAAGGTGTTGACTGGTGGACAAACAAGAGGGTTGACAGTGGGAAGATCCAGATTGACCCAGGTAACACTGGGATTAAACACTGTGACCTTCATTGAGCTTCAGATGCCACTGCTGCTGGCAGAAGGGCTCAGCACAAACACCCAAAGCCAACCACAGCCTAGGGGGCAGTGACAGGTAACCCTGGAACTCTGCCCCATCCCATGGGAGCTCAGGCATCACTGCGTGGCCACAGGTGCAGTGGCCTCAGCCCCCAGCACCTCAGGTGATGTGGAGGAGGCAAGACAATACTCACCATTCAATACCTTGCACCAGGTAACAGAAAGGCCAAAGGCTTGTCAGGATTAGCAAGAAAAAGGATTAGGCTTGGCTTTTTTAAAGAATAAACACACCGTTGCATTAGGCAAGATAAGAGAAGGTTTAGAGAGCTTGGACTGCAGCATCACCAGCTGCAGCTTGTCCCAGTACAAAGCAGTCTCCCCTCCAGGTAGAGTACTCTGCAGTCAGGACTTGGGGAGTTTTCCACCTTCCTCTGAAGCATCCAGCCATAAGCACTGGCAGAAACAAGACCCAGGACCACGGGGACAGCTGGTCCTGCCTCTCAGGGCAGTCCTTTCCCTCCTGCTTCCAAACACCTCAAACCCACCTCAGGCAGTCCAGTGTGAAGTCAGGCTCCTCATGGGTGGTACTGCCAACACAACAGCCCTAAATGTGAGCTGGTGGGGATCCCTTCCAGAGCCCATTTTCCCTCAGCCAAGGGGGAAAATACTGCAGAGTGTTGGAGAACAGCTTTTCTGCCAGCAGCCATGGTGTCACCATGCAGAGCACCACTGCAGCTGAGTGTCCTTCTCAAAGGACTCATGGCAAAAGCCAACATTAAATTGCAGGGGCTTTTTCTTAATTAGGTTTAAACCAGGCAGCCACCCTCCTGCACTGTGGAGGAGCCAAGCACACAGACAGTTCCAGGAGCTGTTGGCTTGCTGTTGCCTTCAGCAGAGCACTGATGTCTCCTCTTGCTTGGTGACAGCAGAAATAGGAGCATTATAAACACCCATGACACCACCACAGATCCCTTGCACAGGGAGGCTTACCTGGTGACTGCAACCTTGCTCTTAAAAAGGCAAGTCAGTCACTTTGTAAATACATAGAAAAATTGCCTCTCAATCAGGAACAAATAGTGCCTCCCTGTCACTAATCAATTTATAATCATTTCTCCTCTGTAAAAATCCTCCCAGCTGAGCACTGATTCACTGTTAGGGGAACTTTAATGGCCAAGTTATAATTCTTCCAAAGTGAAGGTGTATAAACAACACAATCGAAATACTGGTCCAGAAGGATCCTAATTAAAGAGGTACTGCCAGACACTGCCAAAATGTCAATGAATGTATAAAGCTGCTGGAGCCCTTACAAGTCTTCCATCAATATTGATCGCAACTGGAGGCGCGGTACTGGACTAAAAAGGACCCGTCTTATTGAGTATGACAAATTTTATGTTCCTATAATTCTATTTAAGCAGAAGGTTGTTTTTTATCCACGGGAAAGAAAAGATTAATTTGTTTTGGCCTCTGTCTGAGCTCGAGAACTTTCTTTGCTGGAGGGCAGTGCTGTTTTGCAGCTATTTTGCAGCCAAGAGCAGCTCCCAGCATGTCCTGCAAACCTTGCCTGAGGAAATGCAGCCCCTGGGCAGGTCAGCCCCTGCTAGAGAGCCTCGGGGTGGGCTCAGTCCTGCCCACTCTGCTTTGCCAGAGGGACTGAGCTCTGGGGTTGCCTCTGACGTGCTGAAAGTGAGGAGCGATTGTGTTACCTTTGGTGGAATGTCTTCCTCCTGCCGTAACCAAGAACTTCGGTCAAACTTTTCAATGCGAGGGGGCAGAGGAGGGTTTTCTGAGGTGGGGTCCGAGTTCTGCCTTGGCATCTCAGTGCGGTGAGAGGTCACCGTCAGAGCCTCCTGAAACCCAGCCAGTCCCTTTGCAGGCTGTTCATGCAGTGACTGAGAGCCAGACAAGGAGCTTCCTTGGGATTTCACAGTGACCAGATGTGGAATCTAAGCACCAAGTCAAAACAGAACTATCAGTCAAAATTGAGGGTAAAAAAAAAAAAAAAAAAGGAATAATTTTTTTTTTTTAAATTTGATTTAAAAAATTTTTTTTGATTAGCACTTTGGATGCACTGAAAAGCCCCCTTGGTCTGAGATCAGCACTGCCTTGGTTTCAGGAAATTCTGACTTACATCACTTCAAGGCAATATCTGTTAAAAATCACACTCCCGCACACGCCGTGCCCGCCCCAGGCTCTGCTGCTGCTGGCCCTAAGTCCAGCTCCTACACCTGCACCTCTGTGATTGCACTAATGAGGTTTGGCATGGATTTTCCATGTAAAAAATGAAAAAGAAAAAACAAAAAGAAGGAAACAATAATAAATAATAATTTATCTAAAAAATCATCAGGAATTCTGAGGCATAGATGGCTTAAAAAATATCTTGAGGCATGAGCTTCTATAGGTGTTGGTGGCTCCCATGGACTAGCCCTACAGGTTGCAAGTTTAAGGAACACTGACATCTGTTCTGGGAAATCTGAGAAAATCACAAGGTTACAGTTTGTGAAATCAGAGCTTCCTCCCAGGACTCTGTGAAGCTGCACTCCTTTGATACAACAGGGTCGTGACTTTTATTTGAAATTTCTACATACATGTTTCTGTACGTGTCCATGTCTCACAGGTACACCAGTATGCACACACACACTGACACGGGGCTCTGGGCCTCAAGCAACTCTTTCACAAGTATTTTATTGCCTAACAAAAGTCTTTGTAGCTGCTGATGGTATAGGACGCCAAGAAGGTCACTGAAAATTATTTAGGCAGTCAGAGGGATGACAGTGAAGTGGGGTTTTGCCCACTTTCCCAATGCATACAAAAAAAGAATGTTTCAGGGCTTTCCTGCACATTTTTGTTTAAAGCTGGCTCTGTACTGGAGGTGCTACACGTGGCTGGCACTTAGTTGGCACATAGTCCATAGAAAGCCCAGCTGAACCTGGAGCAAAGGCTTTGTACTTCCCTCTGAAATCCCTGCTGGAGTCTGTGGATGTGTGGGAGCAATTCCAGGGACTGGACTAGAGCCAGTACTGACACTCCTACAGCTTTCGGTGGCGGAGTACTTGCAGACCTCATGGCTGGGAGAAACTTCTAAAACAACGATGCCCCTCCTCTGTGACAGTCATGGTGATCTATGCCCTCTCCAGATGTGTTTGTGACTGATGTCAACTCAATGGAAAACCAAAACAAAACCTTGAATCAAAGCGGCAAAGAAAGCAAAACCTCTTTCTGATGATCCTCAGCATCAAAGCATCCCGGGTCTTTTGTACCAGGCTCCTTGTTTTAGTCCTTTACATAAACCAAATCCAAAGAGGATCAGAGCAACAGCTGCACTGGACCAGAGCAGCAGTTCCTCCTGGTCCTCCAGCTTGTTTCTAGCAGTAACCAGTACGTGATGCTTCAAAGGAAGGTATAAACCAGCGTGATGTTGCTAACACATGGAGGTGACAAGAGGAATACACTCATGCATGTAGATGCTGCTCTTACTCATGAATATGCTTAAGGCTGAGAAACCAGGGAGCCAGACGCTATTTCCCTTCCATCCACTCTTCCTTGTCTCCTTACCAGCACCCCCAGCATCCTGGCAACGGGGGGGCACCTTTACCTGCGGGTCCACGGGTCGGAGCAGGGGTGGGGTCCGGGCTGGCTGCACGCCGCTGATGCTGAAGGACTCCGAGCGAGGAGGCAGGTTGGGGTCAGAAATCCTGTTGGCCACCTTGTGGGGCATGGCTGGCGAGCTCTGGCGGTTGAGCCGGGAGCGCTCCTCCACCTGTGGGACATGGGAGAGGGGTCAACCCCCCAAAAAACCCATCTCCAATGGAAATCCAAGGTATGCATAAACATACAGAAAGCTCTTTTCTCTTTAGGTGTATCATATCTATTGTTTGAGCAAGGTGGCGATCAGTCACAGGTTGGACTTGGTGATCTTGGAGGTGTTTCCCAACCTAAGTGATTCTGTGATCATGGAATCCAAGTTATCCATCAAACTGGGCAATAAATGCATTTTAAAGGCATGAAAATGACTTATATGCTTATAGAAACTAATTAGTTTCTGAACATGAAATGGAAAAAATAAAGAAATGAAAAAGAAAAAATAAAGAAAAGGCAGCACACCTCAGAGAGATGTTCCTAGAAGATGACTCCTGAGAAGCTCTTGCTTCTTCTCAAACGGATCTTTAAGCAAGGGGACCATTTTCCTCCACTGTTATAAACAACACAACGGGTAGTTTTATTTGATCTGAATAAAAGAATAAACATGGCAGCCAGAAAACTGTTGGCTTTGATCTGAATTTACTGAGTCTGGCACCTTGTCATGTATGGGAGGGGAAAAACCTCTTTTACTGAGAGAACATCAACCCAGAGCCCACTGCTTTCAGCAACCCTTGATGGGAACACAGTGGTTTCAGCTCACCCAGCCGTGCCATCCTGCAGTTAGGCTGTGCATTGATATTCAGGCAGCATATGCTATGCAGAATTTTTGATACCTCAAGATCTGATGTGTATTTTATTTATGTGTCATTAAAGTGTTAAATACCCCTAGCATGTATTGATTCACCGTGGATGATGCCATGGTAAAAGGCAACCTTTACAACAGGTTTGCTTGGAAAGAACCACAGTTCTTCTTTAAGTAAATGCTCATGAAACAAAAGAACCATTATATGAATAAAAATGAATCCTTTTCAGAGACTGAGCATGAGACAGAGTAAAATCTAGGTAAGAAATTTGTGTTAAGGACTGTTTCCTTTCTGAGTTCATGAAGGGCCACCTGGGCTACTGCTGTGTCCTAGAAGGTCACCACAACTTCCCCAGGCCCACCAGCGAGCAGAGGCCGTGCAAAGCTCTGCTCAGCAGTGCCCAAGAAAGGGGACACAGGGATGAGAAGGGAAGCAGGGTGGGAAAGAGAACTCCCTCTGAAAAGGGAGTAGCAGCCTGAGTGCTGGGTCAGAGGCTGCTCCAGCCCATGTTCTCCTCAGCCAAGCCTCAGCAGTGACAGTGACAGGCGGAGACGGAGCCGCCGCCGAGCGCCCCAGCTGCTCCCGGCACAACGCCAGGCCCTGATCTGAGCTGATCGTGGAGGATGGCCAAGCTGGTGTGGAGGAGAAGGCAGAACAGGGATCAAATGGGGATGTCTTGAGTACTGAGAAGGAGAAATGTGCTTGATTTCCCATTGCCTGTGTCTCCTCACTTGCACCTTGTGGGACCAGCACAGCCAAAGATGCTCTTGGGACTCTCCAGCTGTGCTTGGTGGGACCCTACTGATTGCACTATGAGGCAGAAAGGGGGAAAAAGCAGCAAAACCCTTCAGGAGTTCACCATTGCTCAAGTACAGACCATCTCTAATTGAACTCGAGATTCCCCAAAACAGGAAACATCCTTAGCAGCATCTGTGCAGTCCCAGTAGAAGGTTGCTAATGTTTTAATACATCACTTCCAAGTGAGAGCAGGATAAAAGCCACAGGGACTGAAGGAGGAGCTGATTGTGGGCATTGGCTGCTGCAGAGAACAGAACAGCTCTCTGAGGTCTCTCAGGGAAGCTGTGAACAGTGGGAAAGCACCACAGGGGCCAACCACCACGTGGAAAATGTGGAAACATGTCCCCTTCTTTCTGCACAATCATGTGTGGTATATTCCTGTCCAAACCCATCCTTCAGCTGACCAAGCTTTCCCTGGCTATCTGCAACACCTTGTTCAGCAAATACTGGTCCATAATAGAAAAGTCAGTAACAAAGGGAGCTGCTAATTACAGGGCCACAGTTCAGAGTGCTAATGCCACATCCCTGGCTGGATCACCAGAGAGTGATCTCCAAAAAGGCCTAAATAGTCCATAATTACAAGAGATGTGCCCAGACCAGGGCAGGTCTGGGACAGCACCCAAGCTACAACCCAAGTTAGCTTCCAGTGGATAACCCTGGGTAACAAGAAGATGAGTAGAAGGGGCAGCAGAAGGGAATGTGCATCCATGCATTTTGGCAGGACTATCTGCTCAGACTGTTTCGTTCAGCATCAAGAGAAATCCTTGACTCTGCTCTGGGGAAGCTGTGAGAGATGCAGCACAGGCTGGTTCCTCACCCAGAGCTTTGTCATCACCAACAGGCCAGTCCCTTAACCAGGGGATGCAGGGACATGACCACAAAGTGTGTGGCCACAGCCTCACCTTGGTGCTTTATCCCACTCCTGCAGGGTCTTGGGGTCACCCTGTGAAAAACAGTGAGGTGGGAAAATGTGTGCATAAAGGAGAGGTGTGAGAAGCAAAGATGGGCACAGTGTGAGGAGGGCTCAGCTGTGGTGATCAACTCCTACGAGAGAAGACTTGAGACCAAAACAGCATAAAAACAAGGGCAGTATGGGATATAATGCAAAATCCTCAGGAAATATCCAAATAAGCTCTGCACAGCCTCCAGAAACTGTAGGCTGAGCACCAGACTTGTCTTTTCATTGTTCCCACAGGAAAACAAAGTCTCAATATTTCTGTTAAATTAGCATGCATGGGTTGGGTATGGAAATTGCTAAACTATAGCAAGAACCATGGTAGGCTCATTAAGTATCAGCACAAATCCATCTGTGGAGCCAGCAAAGGTGGGCCTTCAAAATATGCAGCAAAGTACCTGAATTGTGTTAAAAGTAGGACTAAATAGAAGATAAAACAGGATGGAGGCAAGAGGAGTCATTCTGGGAGATTCCCAAGGGTGCTTTGCTGAGGCAGTACATCAAACTACTGCTCCCAACAGCAGAAAGATGCCACAGCTTGGAGCATTTAATTAGAAACCAGACAGAGTGACACAGGTAAGGAATAAATGGTTTGGAGAGCTAATTGGTGGAAGCTGGAGAAGTCCCCCAACAACAGGAAACCTCATCTTCCCTATGATTTTGGCAAAGGGTAAGAGGCCATGTTCTGCTGCTCTTATTAACATTGTGCAGTTCCCAATGTCCTGCTTCCAGCGATAGCATCAAAAAGATGCCAGCCCCATGAAACAGAAGAAATGGGCCTTTGTGTCTGAAAGGGAAAGCTAAATCCAGCACTTTTCTCCTTCACCCTAGATAAAAAATATTGTTCCTTTTTACATATATTTGCTAAAGTTTTGCAGACAGTGACAGAAGTACTTAACCAATATTCTAGAGGGTTTACTTAAAACCAGGCAATAAAAGAGAGAGTTTATTCCCTTTTCTCTGCCCACTACCTACTCTCAGCACTCCAGCAGATGGACAAGAGCGACCCAATTATGCACAAAGCTGCAGAGCCAATACCCAGGAGGAAGCCTCTGCAGACCTGGACATGCCAGGAAGGAGAATGAAGAAAATGATCTCCAGGGTCCATTCCAATTGAATTCTATGATTCCATGTCCACAAGCCCCCAGACAGGCAGAACCCCTCCAGGAGAGGTCCATTCTCCCTGCCCTCATGGAAAAACCTCCCCATTTGTACAAACACAGACACACTGCACCGAGCTGGGAGTGTTCCCAGCACAGCTGATGGCATCTCCTGGGACCCCCAACCTGCTGTGTGTATTTCAGACCCAGCCCTGTGGACGCAGACGAGCACCATCATCCTCCCTGCTCTCCCTTTACCTCCTTGGCCCACGCTGGCTTCTCGCTGGCATTTATCCCTTCTTTGTAATGGTAGAGGGGTTTCTTCTCTGCTGGCCTCTGGTCCTGCCTCTGCTGCTGCTGCTGCTGCTGCAGGGACACCAGGTAGTCCCTCTCCTGCTGGAGCTGCCTCTGCAGCCTCTCCGCCTGCCGCTGCTCCTCCAGCTGCTTGCGCTTGTACTCCTGCCCAGCAGAAAACACAGTGACAGGGTGCCCTGCCAGCCTGCAACCTGCAGATTTATCTGTTTGGGTCAACAATGGGGCCTGAGCATCTAAAAGGCTGTTTTCTGGCAGAGCTCACTGATTTGGAAGACTTTGGGGACTGAGCTGTAAAGCATCCCCAAGGAGAGGCGGCAGAGCCAGCAAATTCAGAGCTGTGACTCTGCCAGTGATGCTTTGCAGCCACTGAACTGCCCCATTTGGCAGGAATGGGGGATGTGAGTGCTGCCTTGTCAGGGAAACCCTGCAAGACCCACTGAGGGCTGATGTTTGCTTAGGAGTTACCACTGACTTTGCCCAGGGTTTTCTGGATAGAAAAATGAAGGATCAATTCAATGAGGCGCCAAACATCACCTGGTCAAGATGGGGCTCAGAGTAACCTGGTCTAGTGGAAGGTGTCCCTGCCCATGGCAGGGGGTTGGAAAGATGTGGTCTTTAAGGTCCCTTCCAACCCAAATCATTTCATGATTTTATGGTCAGACAAATCCCAACTGAAGCTAACTCCTCTGCAGGACCAATGAATTGATCCTGGAAAGAGCCAGACTGCAAAGCCAACTGTGTGATCTTTCTGAATCCCTACAGCTCTATGACTTTTAAGGAGTAAGTAATTTTGAGAAGTCCTTTTAAAAGGCAACGGCTTGTGTGAGGGTTTTTGCTTTTCCTAAATAAAATAGCAAGACAATAAAAAAAATAACCTCTGTAGATTAAAAGAAAATGCAGTAAGAGTAACAGCTACCAGCAGTAAAAAGGATAACTCAAACCCAAATTAAATAAAAAAAGAGGACATCTAGAATGCAAACAGCACACAAGGGAATAGACAGTGTTCCTATGAGGAAATTGAAACAAAAGCCTTCACTCAGAACATGAAGAACTGCATGGCAGGGTGGGTTTGATGGATGCACACAACAGCTCGAACACACCCCAACATGCTGCAAACAGCCTCCCAAACTTCACAGCAGCAACCAGGGCTGCTCTTCTCAGGAGGGCACACGCACGCCAATGCTGCGGAGGGGACGCCACGAGAGCCGTGCACCATGAGGGGAGCCAGCCCCGAGCAGAAGGGGGGATCCAGGCATGCTGCAGCCATGGAGCGGGACAGGAGGCTCCAGGTAGGGTGGTGACAGAGGTGTCCCCCATGTCTGGGCGTGTTAGGAGGCACTGGGGGGACACGGGTACACGCGGGCGCATGCGGACACGACACGGGCAGAAAGCAGCAAGCGTGGCCGTGGCTTCCCATTTACCAGAAGTAGCGCCTGCTCCTGCAACAACTGCTGCTGCAGGATCTCTAACTGTCTCTGCTCCTCCTCTAACTGTCGCCTGATGTACTCCTGGAGGCATGGGCAGCAAGGATCAAAGGAAAAAGAGAGAGAAGGTAAAAGAGCCAGTATTTCCGGAGAGGAAGGAGAATGAGGTGGGCACCCGCATCCGCCCCGCCCAAGTGATCTGATCAATCAGCCTGGGCGCCCTCCATCCCTGCCCAAAGAGCCCAGGGTGTCCACCACTCTACAAGAATGGAAACCACTGGGAAATGGCAATTACTACCCAAGAACAACAAAAAATCTGACCCCAACAACAAGCGGGCATGGAAAACCTGCATCAAGTGCCTTCACATCTGCGGGCCAGCAAGTGGATCCACCAGAAATAAACAGCAGTGAAAGCGACACACGCAGCGCTAACAATTAAGCAATTTGCTCTCAAGTGGTAAAAAATGAGTGTTTACAAGAAGATCTCTGATTAGAAGCAGAGGAATCCGTGCTGAAGGCGGCGGCCCCACTCCCACCCCGTTACCTGCTCGTGCTCCGCGCGCCGCCGCTCCTCCTCGCGCCGGATCTGCTCCTCGTAGTGCCGGCGCTGCTCCCGCTCCTGCTGCTTCCGCAGCTCCTTCTCCCGCCTCTGTTGCTGTGGGGGCAGGAGGTACAGGTCAGCATCCCCATCTCTCTCCTCAGGAGATCAAAGTCCCTTTCCTCAGAATTTTTTGGGTGTACTCTTGCCCGCAGACCCAGAGTGCTCCCACCCGTCCAAGGAGATGTCTTGTCAGCAGGCTGGTCCATGTGGGTGGCAGAGGGACTCCTTGATCCCACTCTGTCCTCACGCACTCTGGTGCTTGGCACTGGCTGTGGAGAACCCACAGCATCCTCCTGGCCAGAACCAGACCATTTCTTCTCCCACCTGCAGATGAAGCCATGGGGGCAGTGCATGCTCCCCATGTCCCAGCATGGACAACCAGGGGCTTAATGAGGCCTTGGACACCTGGGAGCTACACGAGCCCATTGCCTGCAGGTAACACATCTCAGCCCCAAACCCACCCATGAGGATGAGGGACAGAGCCAGGGGGACTTACTGCATACTGAGAGGGAAATGCATCTCTCTTTATGTTTGCTGAGACCAGAAACCAACAGGAAGACTCAAAATCCAAGGGTTTTTCCTTTTTGAAGCACCAAATGAGCAGGATGGGACTTCCCTTGCTATTCTCAGGTCATGCTTGTCCCATTCCCTCCTGGGTGCATCCCTGCCTGCTCCACTCTGTAGCACCTTTGCTGACAGCAACCCGGGGAGTGTTGGGGTGATGACAACCTACAGCCTGCTGTGAGTCACCCTGGGTGCACCTGCAGCCCCCACACTGCTGTTTTTAACCCAGCCTAGCTCCTCCAGCTGCCCAAACCATGCCGGGAGCAGGGGCAGGCAGCAGAGTGCTGCGGTGCTGCCCAGGCTGCTCGCCAGGGCAGCCCCTCACTGCAGCACCACCTCCAGCATCGGCAGAGGGCACTCAAATGCCAGGATTGGCTACTGGAGCTGCCTGCCCCGACTCCATCATCTCCATCATCTCCTGGGTGCAGCCACAGCCAACAGGAAGGCACCCACTGAAGCAGAAACCTGGCCCTTTTTTCTCCTTTTTTTTTTCCCATTTTGTTCTCTCCCGCTGCCGACACACGGTGGCTGAGCAGACTGCACTGGGAATGCTGTCACTGGAGAAGCTGGCAATGCCATGCATTCACTACATCGTGGGGAGGGCTGGAGCAAGCAGCTGAAGAGCTGGCTGAGCACTGCAGAGACCAAGATGCCTCCGTGTGAAACTGCTGCTCTGCAGGAACCTGCACTGCACAGACTGATTTAAAATCTGTATCTGTCTGTAGATACCTATACAGATACTGTGTTTTCCTCCATATTCTATATATTTGTGTCTCTGTGGAGATATATATCTAAAGATATCTTTACAGATAGATATCCATGGAGATAAATCTATCTACAGATGTTGTAACAAACATTTAAAGACCCCTTGACCAAACATTTCCATCAGGAGCCACTGCCTGTCCTGCTGCTGCATCCTCACCCACAGGTAACATCCACATGGACTCCAATGATTATCTTGAGCTGCAGCACAGCTTTAGTGCCACCTATAGCCATATTTATCAGAGCTGCCCCCCTTGCCTCAGGGAAGGAAAAACTGCCTCCAACCTGGAATAACCTGCTCCAGCCAGCAGTGTGCCCCACGCCAGGCACAGTCACTGGCACTGCCCACGTGGGCAGGGGATGCATTTGCTGCTCTGTGTGCATGCCTGTCCTCACTGGCAACAGGGGAATGTGGGCCTGGGAGCAGCTTTTGGAACTCTGCACCAGAAACTGCAGAGGGCTCACCAGGACACAGTCACTCTGCAGCACCCTGGTGATACACAGGATTTCTTGGCTTCACCAGTGCTCCCTGACCTCCTCAGGTGATGGCCACTGCTCCCATGACCTCTGAAGCACAGATCTTCAGACTAATGTGTTGAATAAATGTTACCCTGAGCTTCCAGTCACAGTTGTGTCACACTGGTTTTGGGGTGGGTTTTAATGGCTGGCTTTTTTAGTTAAACTACCAAGCTGCTGAATAAAGCACATAATGCTTGTGTAGGCTGGGCTTGGCTGGCAGGAGGCAAGACCCCAAATACCACAGCTATTTCTTAAATAAAAATCACCCAAATGGTCTTCATTTCCAATCTAGCAGGCAAACAAATCCAAATCCTTCCAAAGAAGGAGGCAAAAGTGATTTTCTCAAGGAGAGAGTAGCACACCATCCTTCCTGGGTACCACGTGCCCCAGTGAGCTTGCCTCACTTCTGGCCCCTTTCCTTCCAGGCAGCATCTCACCACCAGCCTTCTAAAACCCTACTTTAATTCAGGAATGAGAACTGAGGCCCACAGGTACCACTTCCCTTTAAAGCCAGGCCTGATGCTCTTTTGGATAGTTAAAGGCTGCACCCTGCTGCAGCCAGGCTCTTGGGGCTGAGGCTCTGAGCAGGATCCAACACACACATTTATGGAGGCCAGGAGTGCAGCACTCCCCTCCAGCTCCACAGCACATTTGTCAGGTCACATTATAAGCAGGTCATTTGTCATGGTAGCATTACCATCACCTTCAGCTGAACACTGCAGCCCAGCAGAGCAGGGCTGAATCAGCTGCCTTCCCTGTATGGCCCTGCTGCAACAGCTGGCAAACATCTGGAGAGGACCTGGCACTGCAGTGGGCAAAGCCTCCAGCAATGCCCCAGTCTCCCCAGTACTAGGATGATGGGGATCATTTTTAAAGGAGGGATTTAGATGAGGGAGATGCAGCTGAAAACAAGTGCATGTAAAAAAAAAAAAAAAAAAAAAAAAAAAAAAAAGATTCAAAGCTCTTTCTTCTCTTTCTTTCCTTGCCTCCTTTTCTCCCTGTTTTCTGACCTCCCTCTCCCACTGCAAGAGCACACTTCCCACATTTCTTCAAGCCTGAAACTACTGTGTGTATTTACACTATCCAGATCCATTATTCATGCAAGGCAAGAGCACCAATTAATTAGGGCTGCATTTATATAACTCTGCAGGTAAAGCTATATGTAGCTGCTTGTAAGCCAGAATGGGATCTTATTTGCACTGCACCAGATATGACAGGTTTTAAATATTGATGAGAGAAGACACACGAAGGCAGAACCTCTGGTGGGAAGGCCCTTGGAGGCCTGGCATGAAACAAGGACTTCAAAGAGCAAGCTCACTTTGCTAGATCAGACTCATCCTGAGCTATGAGCTCTGAGAGAGCTGCAGCTGCCCCTTGAACCCCGTGAGCTCAGAGAGGCACTGACACTTGCAAGAAGAAGCTCCTGGAAACCCTGGCTCGCTGCTCCCAAACACCAGCATGAGCCAGGAAAGAAGTGGAAGGGGAATTCCAAGTGACAAATGAAAACAAATATTCTAGGTGGTTGCGTTGTTGTGACAGGCTCATTTATCTGAGCCACCAGGGAAAGAGTGACTGTGGCTGGAACATCATCTTTTCTGACATGCCAAGCACTGGAGCATGGAGAGGTGTTTCCCCCTGGTAGAGAAACTGGGTCAGAACTTCCCACCATGGCAAACAGGGATCTGATTTGCTCTGAACCACTGCAGAGCTTTTACTCAGGATCACCATGGAGGGATGCCCCATGCAGGAAAAAATCCCATGCTTCAGAAACTATGAGACCTACATGCTTCTTGTACAAAGAAAAATGAGAAAGACATGAGGTTTAGCTCATAGCTGTACTACAGGAGCTGCTGTAACACAGCTCTCCCCAGAAATGGGTGCAGGAATGCTGCTGGGACCACTGCAGTGTCCCCATGGACCACACAACTATGAGGGGGCTGCATTGTTACTGACAAGGTTCCTACAAGTTATAGGACAACTGCACAAGCAGAAAAAAAAAACAAACTAACACTTTTGATAACCTAAATTTACCTATAACTAATTGCTGAATTTTTTTGGTTTTGGAATTGCTTTATAAGAGCTTCTAGATGATGGTCTTCTGCTGGTTAACATTTACAGGAGCTTCAGCAATTTTTTACCCCTGGAACATCCAGCTCTGTAAGTGCACTAACTGGAACCTCAAACGAGAACAGCAAGATGCTTAAATCTGCCTTGAACATTCCCTGTAACGATCTGACCTTCA
The DNA here is from genome assembly GCA_013400575.1 of Peucedramus taeniatus. Classification (NCBI taxonomy): domain Eukaryota; kingdom Metazoa; phylum Chordata; class Aves; order Passeriformes; family Fringillidae; genus Peucedramus; species Peucedramus taeniatus. The sequence continues at coordinate 309,372 of WBNO01032994.1, forward strand.
TTTTATACCTAGAAAGGAGAAAAATCCACAATATGGCAGAAAAATGAGGTTATGTAAAGCCCTCTCTGACTCCATCTGCCCACTGCTGCCAAGGGGTGTGCACACAGATTTGTCTTTCAGGATCCCTAAAGCTCCTGACCCCAGGATGTGTTATTCCTACAGCTCAGCTGGAGTTTTGGTGGTTAAACCAGTGCATCAAGGCTCATTCTGTGCCACCAACAAATGGAAGGCTGATTAGGGAACTATATATATCTAATATATGTATATATAGGGAAAAATTAAAATATATTCAAGCCTATTCACCCTTCTGCATGACACAAACATTTTCTGCAGTGCTGTTGGATCTATTGATATTTAATTCTCTAATTTGAGGGTTAGTTCTGGTGCACATTTTGTATTCATGAGACCAACTTTCTGTATGAGGGAAAACAAAGCTGCAGCTCTGCTCCCATGAAAGTCCCGGTTTCAAAGCTGGCTTGGGCATTTTTACTTCCACTGCAATTAAAGACAGCTGCAAATCTAAATCTCTTTGGCTGCCTGGAAGAAGATTCAGCCTCAGAGAAGGAAATTGGTCAGCTCCTGAAAAAGGAGACCCAAGTGTCCAACAGATGCAGGGAGACACGCAAAGGGTGGCAGCAAGGTCTTGAGGGGACCAAGAAGGCCATAAAGAGACCACCAGGAGACTTCCTCACTTGTCTTTTTTCTATATGCATTTGATGTTATTCTTAGAGCAGCATCAGGAGATGGTGGATTTCCCCAACAAAGCCCTAACGTGGGAGGTACTTTGTGAGAGGTTCAGAAATCCCCATTTAGGAAGATCAAGGTGACAGAAAAAATGTGATTCCTTCATTCTGAGCTCTGTTAAATGAGACATGAGAAAGGGTAGGAGCTCTACCCCTGCCAGTGTTTCAAGAAAGCATTGGAAAACCACTAAAGAAACCTCCTGAAGGTCTGCACTGACAGAGGAATGGGCCAGTTATCTCACTAAGGCCTTTCTTCAGCTCTTTTGCTGTGCATCTCCAGTACAAATTAACTCCAGGCACTTCTGAGCTTGGCATCCTTCTACATCAATCCTTTTGGAGCTGCACTTGGGCCCAAATGCCAACTCACTCCCTCATCCTGGACACCTCCATGGCATCTTATGATGAGTAGGAGCTCTTTCTGTAAACACAGTAATATGTTTAGCAGCTTGAACAGGCTGACTTAGGAGACCCAAAAGCCACCAGCTCCAAGGGTTTATTTGTCCCGGCTGCTCTACTGTGTTTTAAAGGTCAAATTTATTTTGAAAACACAGTAATCTGAGTCTTCCACTGGTCTCTTCCCCCAGAGATCTGCTGGTACCACTGCTGCCTGCTGGAGGCACACCCCATCTTAGTCAGACCATAAAGTAGCATGGAAGAAATCCTGTTCCCATTAACCAAAATAAATCCCTGGCCAAGAGTCATTAACAAAAGTTAGTGCAAAGCTGGTGTAGGAAAAAGCAGAGGCCCAACAGCAGCAGCCTGGCTGGGGCAGCTCTCCACACCCGTGCTGGGAGCCTTGGGACAGTCACACCAAACTCAGCACAACTGTGACAGCTGCTGGTGGCTGTCCCAAACCTCTCTGCTGATCAGAGGCTTCCTGCACCCAAATACCAGGAAGGGCAAAGACCAAACTACATCCCTGCAGCAGTGATGAAACTTTATTTGCTGATCTCTGCACTTACAGATTTTCTGGTTTTGCAGATTCAGGGCACCTTGCAGCTGGCAAAGCCACAGCCAGCCATGCTGGGGAGCACCTGTCCTCACCACTGCCACAACCCACCACATTTGCAACAGAAGGTCTGTACCTCTTTCAAGGACTCCAGTTTTAATCCTCACCATAGCAACTCAGCTGCTCCTTGCTCACCACACACACAGTGTCTAACAGAGAGCAGAGCTCACTTTACTCTGTGGCTGGATGCAGGTGAAGCTAAACCTGGCCAGATGCACCTGAGGAAATGGGCACTTGAGAAGATGCTGGGGCTATCACAGCTGCCAGCTGGCCCCAGCATCTGCCCTGATCCTGGCTGAGCCCGTGGGACAGATCACATCAAGGGGGGCAGAGGATGCTCTTCAACTACAGCCCCCCTGCCCTTCCCCACTCTGACATGGCAGGAGCTTGCAAACACCTCTTGGCCAGCTTTGCTCCAGCACATCCCCCTTTCAGCTGAGGTCCAAAAGCTGTAAGGCAGCTGGGAAGGAGGCAGTGGGGGAAGAGCCCAACGGGGCTGTTCAGAGCCACTAGAAAAGGCATTGGGTTTAAGTCCTGGCTATGGTGACATTAACTTTTAATGACCTGGGGACACAACAGAAGGGAACTGGCAGAGCCCAGGGGACTGAGCACAGCCCAGCCCAGCAAGGCAGCAACTCTGTAGCTTAGGGCAGAGCTCTCCAGCTTAGCAAAGGGATTAGTCCTCCATTCAAAACCTGCCTGGGAAGCAGCAAAGAGAGAACAATTTTCTTCTATGTGAAGAGAACATATTAATACAGCAGCAAGCATTGTATTCATTACAGGATTGCAGTTAATCTGGTGTCTGCTTTTATTCTGCTGTTGTTCTGCTCCTGTACTGCTTGCAGCAAGCAGGCTGGGACAAAGGCAGAACCAGGCTTCCTTACAACAGTCCTCACAAACATCCACTGGGGCAGGGGATGTTGGGGTGCATTTATGTGCAAACCCTGTCCACTCCCAAAGCAGCTTGACAGCCTTGGCATGGGTGCAGGGCTCTAGCAAAGCCTGACCTACAAAGTATTGAACACTCTGTGCTCTGACAACACGACAGACCTACATATTTACCAGACTGAAAAAATGCTTTGCCTTGGATTTGCCTGTGTTGATTTTTGCCCTGGAGGGGCTCAGAGGACCACCTCGAAGAGGGGCCATACCATCACCATCATCACCATCAGCTGCCTGAAATTCCTTCCTGTCTGTGCTCCTGGCCTGAGGCATTACCCAGTACAGGGAGAGATTGGTGACCAGAGTAATAGACCTCTTGCTTGTGCAAATTAAGGGGGTGGATGCTCTAATAGTGCATTAACTGCAAATCCTTTTATCAGACATACTGGTGACCTCTTCAGAAAGCTAATTTAATGACCCTCAACATATGAACCCTTCAATGAGTCACTTGGGCTGAGTTCAGAGCAAGGCTGTGGGTGTCTTTTTGAAAAACTCCATCAAAAAAACCCAAGACACGGGAAAAGCCCCTTTATTTTTTGGTGAACTTTTTCAACACAAGAACCAGGAGCTAAGGCAAAAGCAAGCACTTCCTCCAGAGCATGTGGCCAGGCTGAGCAGCTCAGGGACACCCATAGTCACAAGGTCAAATCCTGCAGCTGGATTTTAAATGGGGTGGATAATTTTAAGAGCGATTGCATTTGTGGCTGGTATGTTAAGACAAGGGTAATGAAATCTTATCCTTCGGGGCACATATGGATCATTGAACAAGTCAGGCAGGCATCTGCCACTCCCTTGCCAGAGAAATTGTAATTGGCAGGGACTGTAAGACTGAAGTTGAAATTATGGATTAAATGGGACACAAATGGTACATGGATCCGGGGATAAGGCAAATTGAGCTTTTCAGCTTCTTTTCAACTGTAACAGTCCACAGGAGCAAATAACGATAATGAACTTGACAGATGCTGGATTGCACACCTCGACTGAATACAGCTGTCACCCCAGTCATGGGCTAACTCTGCTCAGTAGATCCAGGGACCCCTTTAGGTTTGGAATTCCAAGAGTTTATTTATAGCAAACCAGTTCTATTGCCTTCACAAAAGCTGGCAGCACTTGCTACGCTGGGGAGAGTGGCTGGAGGTGGCTACGCCAAAAGGATGAGCAGAGGGGCTTGACCAGTGTAACAAAATATTTGGGATTACTGACTGGAGAGGTCAGCAGGTGACCTTAAACCATGCTGAGAACAGTCCCTTGGGACCCGTCACCTGCTGCTCCACCCAAAAACCAGCTCAGCCCTGGCCAGTTACCTCCTCCAGCCTTCTCCTCTGCTCCTTCTGCTCCTCGATGCGCTTCTGCCGCTCGGCCAACAACTGCCGCTTGTGCTCCTCGTTCTCGCGCTGCTGCTGCTCCAGCTGCTGCCGCCGCAGCGCCTCCGAGCGCTCCTTGTTGGCCAGCTGCAGCCGCAGGAAATCCCGCCTCAGCGTCGACTCCCCCGGCAGGTTCAGGATGGAGCTGCACACAGGAGAAGCATCAGAGAAGATCCCCTCCCTGCAGCCTTGAGCTTCTTGCCCCTGTGTGGTTTTCCTCTTTCCCCTCCGTCCCAACAGCATCCGAACGCCCGACAGAGCTTGGGCAGCAGTGGGTGGAGGGATGGGGGCATGCAGGTGCCAGGGCAGGGTGACAGAGCTTTGCTCATGGCTCACTGGTCATTTACTCACTGTAAATGGAAAGGTTTCCTTTACATTAAGTTTCTAACCAAAGCCTCTGGTGCTGCAGTGGCTGGCACACACTAAATTTAGCTGTGCACAAAGCACATTTAGCATGAATCATTGCCAGCTATTAAAATACTACATTATCTCAGTGAAATAATGGAATAACCTGATACTAATTACAACGGCTCTGAAAAATGTCACCAAAGAAAGTTCCAGCCCCACGATGCCTGCAGCAGCACCTGGGAGGTTTCATGGTGAAAAACTACATGGAAACAGGGAGTTAGTTACACTTGGATGTAAGGAACCAAAGAATTTTTTTATTTCACCTCATGTTTTTCCACATCTCAATATCCACTTTCCCATGACAGCACCATGTCATGCTGCAGATCCCACAGGCAATGGGGTTTTCTTCCCCAGCTTTTGGTGAAGGTGATCCAGAGCATCAGTTTATACCCACGCACCACCCGGCAGCGAGAATTTCCTCTGCTCTGCCAGGGAACAGGACTCAGTGCCCAGAATGTCCTTTTTCCCTTTCCAGCTCATATGAGCCCATAATCCAAGCTGATTTTACACAGAGCTAAAAGGGATGTAAGGGCACAAATGAAATGCTGATTCTTACCTCGGTTCTCCAGAGTCATTTTCCTCCTCCTCCTCCTCACTTCCACTGTACTCGTACTCTGTCTCATCTAGGAACAGAATTGCTCATCAGTGCCCTTTGCTGGACTAATTTGTTTTTCCAGTGGCTGAAAACTCCAGAGCTCTGAAGGCAGAACAGCTCTTTACCTTGCATGACCAAGAATAAGCAGCATTACTGCTCTGCATTTTGTGTTTTTTTAGGGTCATAAGGCCAGGGAAGCACCAGCACAGTGGGCAACAGCCCTGACAACCACAGCTCCTTGATGTAAACATGGAGGTGTCCACAAAATAAGAATTTATCCCCACATTATGACAGTGAGTGATCCCCTTCTTCAGGATGGTTCTGCAACAGGAGGTGCACCACCAGCTATTGGAGCCACAGCCACAGGAAGGTGGGATTTAACCAAGGCTCTGAAGGCACCAGCTCCTCTTTCCCTAAACATATGCTCTTCCTATGCAAATCCATGTAATTTCCAGGCAATGAAGATATCTACATAAAAGCTCACTGCAATGTTGTGTTACATACTGCAATTTCTGTTGGGATATCATCTTTATCGGATGAAGGGAATTATAGTCAAAGAAAGGCTTGCATTTATCCAATTACTCTCCATCTCTAGGGTCCAACCTTCATTTGCCAGACTAAACACATTTAATACTTCACTGGGATCCCATTTTATTGTTTTGATTGTAGTGAAATCCATTACAAGGGGCTGGAAGGTACGCATGAAAAATTAATTCCGCTACCAATAAGAAGAGAAACAGCAACATATTAATTTGCTGGATTCTACAAATGAGCTTTCAAATTAAAATTCAGTTCACAAGCAGCTGAATACTTTAACAAGTTTCTTCTGCTATCTGATCTTTCTTGCAGAGGACTTTGATAGGGCCTGGAGAGTTCACTGAAAACATTCAGTTTAATAGGTTATTCCTAGTCAGCGAATTGCTTTGGGGCAAGGGTCTTATCTGGATGTTCGTTTGCACAGCTCTGCTCATTGCTGGTGCTGCAGGGATGTCACGTAGATCAACACACTTGGCATGAAATACGTGAGCTGGGGAAAATTCAGCTTAGCAGCTTCACCCTCCCACACGCCAGCACGGATCTATGCAAACGTAAATTTTATACACACGCTTTAATGAATCAAAGCTTAGATGCTCCATGTGGAAATCACCACCTGGACTAAAAAAAGGCATCATTTTTCATTAGGAAAAAAAATTAATATTTAAAAACACTGATTAATTCTAATGACAGTCACCTGTCTGCTTTGCATGAACATTCATTGTTTAGTTACAGGTATTTACTTTCATTTCAATGACTGAGAGGAATTAAACCAAACAAAACAATCTGTCCCCAAAACCACATGAAGGCTCACATCTACTGAATTTAAGGAGATTGCAAACAAACTCAGCCATCTGAGGGGAATTGCTACTGAGACCATGGGCAACCCAGTCCTCTCTGTCTTCCCTCTTTTACCCATAAGCTTCACCTGCCTGGATGTGCCCTGATCTGCACTTGGGATCCCCAAGCAGAGGTCAGGGGTTGCCCAGACAGGGATATCTGAGCACACAGCAGAGGTCAAGGATTGCTCAGAGTGCTGCTTCTTCTCCACTAACCCTGCTCTCTTCTCCACTGACCTTTCTCTCCTCTCTTCTTTTTAGTCCTGTCGATGTGGTCCTTGAGCTGGATGCGGACCTGCCTCTCGTTGGGCTGGTCTCTGATGAAGGGGTGCTTCATCAGCTGCTCCGTGGTTGGTCTCTGGCTGTGGTTCTTCACTAGGCAGCTCTCAATGAACGACTGAAACTTTTTAGACCTGGTCAAGAACAGGGAAGGAAGGCACAGAAATAACAGGTAAATATAACAATTCTCAGGTTAGAAAGTGAAAAAGACTTGTTGGTGTTTGAGAAGATTTTTCTCAGTTCTCGCTCATTATCCAAGAAAGCTGGGAACCATCAGTATGACCAGAGAATCACCAAAGCTAGATGCCACCAATGGCATCCAAGAAAAAGCAAGAGAGTGTTCCTGCTCCCTTCCCTCTGAACCTGTGAAACTGCAGGTAGAAATGAGATCCAACACACAGAGATATAAACACAATGCCTGAGTGGATTGTTTCTCATATTTTATAGCCCCTCAGGCAGTGTTCCAAGAGATGAATCTTTGTGAAGGTGAGTGAGACAAGCTAGGTTAATTTTTTTTTTTTTTTTTAGATTTAAGTCCCAACATTGCAGGGCTTGGTAGAGTTCAGGCAACCTTTGGGTGATGCTGCTGCCTGCAGCTCTTCCCTGCTCTCAGCAGCATCACAACCCACCAGGGCTGGGGGGTCAGCAAGCCCCAGACCCCCTGATCCAAGAGACTCCTGCTCTTTTCATAGAGATCTTTTAATAGATCTTGCTCTTTTGATAGAGATGGGAGCAGAGCCCTGCCCTCCTCACAGCCTCCCTGCCCACAAAGTTACATTCAATCTCAGCTAAAATAGTTTCAGCCAAACCTTTCATAAACAAATTTGTCTTAGTCTCAAGTGCTGCATATCCAAAGTTTTCCTGGAACTAATTTTACCATATTATAAACTCAAGAGAACAGGGATTTACAAGAAAGGAAAATGTTGACAGGCTACTGTAGTCTATGTTGCTTTAGTAAATAAGAAAATGAATATAAATTAATGTCAGAAGCCAAAAGATACTACAGAATTGCATTAGAAGTAAAACAATAAGCTTCCAGGGATTTTACTTTTAAGCTGTCAGACTAAAAGTGATTTATCTTTCAAGTGCTAATCCATACAAATTGAGATGCAAAAATAAAATATGCTGCTGGATCCAATTAAATCTTCCCTCTAGCTCTTCTAATGAGCAAATCTGCCTTCCCCACCTTGCCTTGAGAAATTCAGTGTTTCAGTGTACCCAGAAGGCACAATCAATGTGATGCTCAAAAAAAAAAAACCACTTTTAAAATATGATTCTCTCTTGTTGGTGTGAAGCTGGAGAGACTCCATCCTGGATGTGTGGTCCAGAGCATGTGCAAATGCAGTAGAGGTGAAGTAGCTGAGAAGTCATCCTGCTGGAAGTGATGGGATGGGGGTCCCAGTGCCCTGTGATGCCCTAAGACACCTTTGCTGCCTGAGCAGCTATGGACAGGGATTTCCCATCCATTTTCCAGCTCAAGCTGCTGCATTTCCCAAAATCTTCCTCTCTCAAACAAGCCAGCCTCACTGGAGCTGAAGACCAGGGCTTTCTCCTTGGCTCTGATCCAGGAGGACTCACCACAGATTTCATCCCCTCCCCAGGCCAGGCCAGCCCACCTTCCTGAAACACATGTTCCTCCAGCTCCTGGGGTTTGTAAAGCTTAAATCAATGTTTGCAAAGCCTTTGCAGCTGCTTGGATGAAAAGTGGTATCACAGTGCAAATATCACCTCATTAACAAAGAGGTTTCATGTCTTTTACAATGCAGGGCTAGAGAAGGTTTATGGGAACAAAATCACTAAAGTCTGAGTTCATTTTGCCTGCAAACAGGGAAAGAGGAAAATAAAGCTTCATTGCTGGCTGGCTTTAATTGGGAAAGAAAATGATACACCAAAGACTTTAATTTCATAGGAACACAGTACTGTTTCAAAAGCTAGTTTGGAGATTTAGCAAGCAACAAAATTATTTTCCTCTCTGCAATTTTTAATTGAGGGCAGGCTTTCATGCCAGTGTTCTCTCTTGGCTTTCCTGACTTACCCTCAAAGGGGCTGGAGTCCCTTCACTACTTTTACATGTAAGGAAAAAGATGGTCTGCCCAGGCAGTGTACTTTTATTTATGTGTTGCTGGGCACAAAAGCAAGGACAAACTCAAGTTGAACCTTCCTCCATTTTGCTTTGCTCTTGTGACCTGTGGTTGTGAAAATCAGCCCACTGACTGCCAGGAACACACCCCAAAAGCCTGGCAAAACATCTCCACTCTTCCTGGGATGGATGAGCTTGCAGAATTCCAGGACTCATCCTGATAAGGCCCAAAAACCCCCAGCTGAGAAATGAGCCAAGGGACAGCAAATCTGGCAGTGCCACGTTGAAAATGCTGTAAAAATTTGCTTTCAAGAAATTGGTGGAGCTTCATCTGGATCCTCTGAAGCTTTCCACTGCAATGACAGCTTGGAAGATGAACAGAGGTCTGAGCTACCTGAGGTACACATGTCCCAACTCTGATGGACACCAGGGATGCCTGTTTACTTGTGGAAGGGGAGCAGAAGCCAGGTGAGCACCAAGCTGCCTCTCAAAGCTGGAGTTTTATTACACAGTGGCTTCCCAGGAGATCCTTCCACCAAAGCACCCAGGATGCCACCCCTGGCACAGGCAGAGCACAACTCTGGGCAGACCAAATGACCCCAGGCAGACCCCACAGGATGTGCAAACCTGGGACAGCTGCCAGATGTGTGGCACATCCTGCAATGGCAGGGCAGTGACTAAATTACAAATTCCATCCCAGCTCCATTTTTACCTTAAGGACATGGGGAAACATCCTGCTCAAAATCTGCTTTCATCAGCTCTCCTCTGCCTGGAGGCTGAGGGAGTCTTTGCTGAATAAACAGCACTTTTGTATGAAAAATAAACTCTCAAGTCTCACAATCCTTTTTGTGCTGTAGGAGTGAGGATAACAAAGGAGCAGACTGGTGATCTGGCAGAAAACAAGCACCTACACTATTTTCTCAGATGACTAATTGTATCCTCAAAAGGTCATACAAAGAGAGCAAGAATATCTGACATCCTCTGCAGAGGCAGCTGGGAATGGTCCCTCTCCTCCTGGTTTGGTACTGGAGTAGCTGATGATCAAGCTGACAAAATTGAGATGCCTCCTGCCAAAGCCTGGGTGAGTTTTTAGGCTGGTCTAAAAGCCCAACACCATGCATCCAAAGCAGAGCACTCAAAGTCCCTCTCTCTCCTCTGCCAGCAATAAAATAGCTGCTGCTGCCCCAAGTGTTGTCACTACATACCATGGGCTCTTCTCCTTTTTATTGGTGTGCAATCAATAAGATATTAAGCAAAATTTAAAGGATTAAGGCAAAGCTTTCCTCTGTGAGCTCAGCCCATCTGGGAACAAGGGGCAGTGCTGTCTTTCCAACATGTGGCAGATCTTTCCTGACTAAACCACTGCTGAACCTGGGGCAGGAAAACAGCACAAACCAAAGACAAGTGTTTTTAAGGACTCCACTTCCATCAATACAGGACATACAGTAACAAAACAACATCTGGCTGGGCTTCAGGAATATTTTTCCTGTGGGTTTTTATTGGCATGCCTCACTTTCTTTCCTTTTTTTTTTTTCTTCCAAAACAGTGATGTATCTTTTCCTGCAAAAATTTTAAATAAAGCCCAAACAAAGTACAAATCTCTGCATTCCTGGGCCTTCAAGATAAACCATCCTCTTTTTTTTTTGGCCTGGATACATGTTTCCACTTGAGAACGGAACCTGACTGGAATGAAACAGGAGCCAAGCAAAGTGTCATCAGACTTCAGGCTGCACAAACTGCCCAGGAAAAGCCAACTCTGCACTGTGAAATGGCAGGGTGAGTGTGCTGCTCTCTCTGCATACCAAGGCAGGCTCCATCCCATGGTGGATCCTTCAGAACAAATTTCCTCTCCCCAGGACACCAAAACCCAAACCTGCAATCACCAGCGTGATGCTGGAGACCATCACCAACCCCCAAAACTACAACAAATATCAACACCATGTCCCCAGCATGCTCAGCTGCAGAAAAAGACTGCTCCAGAAATGTTTGTACAGTCCCTAAAGATGGAGAAAGAAACTCACCACTTCTTTGATTTCAACCGCGGGGCCGGGTTGCGGGGGATGAGGAAGAGGGCTCTCATGGGATGCATGTCACACAGAGCTGCAATTTGTAAGGAGAGGCATTAAATACAGCACAGACATCCAACTGGGAGACCAGAGCTTCCTCTGGGGCTGACAGACATCCTGGTGGTGGGATGACTGCAGCAACAAGCCCCCAGAGACAAGCCCCAGCCCTGGGGCTCAGGTGAGGGCTGATGTTCCCATCCAAAGGCTCTGAATGTCCCCAGCACTGCCAGGGTCACTGCAGGGGCTGGCTGGGGACATCTCTGCTCCTGCAGCTCCAGGTCCTCAGCACCTGCCAGGTGCTGACATCAATGGGCCAGAGCATGGGACAGCCACACCCCGTGGCACAATGCTCTGCTTTATTGACTTGCACTTCCCAGCAAGGACAGCCCAGGGGTAATGCTGAAAGCCTTGGCAGTGTGACTTGTGCAGGTGCACCCAGCATGTCACTACCAGTGCCACACCAGCTCTGAGGTGTTTTACCTGCTTCCAGTCCTCCACCCCTTCTTAATGTGTGTTTTATTTGAGGAAACCATGTCCCAGAGTGCTCCAAGCTGTATCAGGTGTCACACAGGTGCCTTTGCTCACTGCCCTCCCCATCCCCTGGGCCATGCTGCCCTGGCAGCTTTGTCCCCACGGGTGCTGTGAGCTCCACCTCAGCAATCCCAGGGAAAACCTTGGGGTGGTGTTCCTTGCACAGAGCTGAGCTCTGGCTGGTGCTCAGCAAACCCCAGCATTTAGGACCCAGGGGGAATGAACAGAGCCATGACTCTACTCACGGGGAGCACCTTCGGCCATCTCGATGGCTGTTATCCCCAGAGACCACAGGTCACTCTGTGGAGGAAAGCACAGGGACATTGTCAGAGCAAGGAGAAATGCACACATTTATTTACCCTGTTCCCAAGCCTCGCTCAGCCCTGAGTCTCCTGAAGGATCAGGGCAGAGACAACACACCTATTTGAGAAACTTTGATTTCATACCTCTGACACTCTTCCTTCCATCAGCTCCCTGCCAGGCAGCAGCAGTGAGCTGCCCTCCAGTGCATCCTCCCCATCCCACCATCACTACTGAGCAGTGGCTGCAGCCCCAGCCCTGATAAGGAGCCCCAGGGGATGGACTGGCTCTCCTGGCAGTGCAGGAGGCAGAGGCTGGATGTGCCCAGTGAGAGGAACCCATCTGCTGGACTGGGAACACAACTCAGACCAGTGCTGGTGCTTCCACCTAAGGCTGGAAGGGATGGACTCTGCCTTCCACCCTTATTCTTGTACATCCAGCTCTCCTTTGCCCTGCTTTCTGCCATGTCCCTGCAGTCCCACTTCCCTCTGCAGTTCAAGAGCTGCTCTTTCTAAACTGCCCCAAGCCTCTAAACCTACCATTTAGTGAGTAAATCCCAGAAAGGTTGTTTTTCCCACTACAGAGTCCCAAAAGCCAGAACTTGACAGAACCACAAGCACCTTTTCACATACACCCTCCAGGAAAGACAACGTGGATTTCCAATTTCAGGGCACTTTTCCTCATTTTTAGTTTAAGTTGTCCCTCAACAAATGCTGTCCTTGCTACACATCTTGGTACCTGCTTAAAAATTCTCTCTCAAATCTTATTTTCAGCCCTTTCACAGCACAGTCTCATCCATTCTTTGTTTCTGGTCAGCTGGGATTTCTGCTGCATACTTAATTATCACAGTCTTTCCACATGATTCAGCACACATGACCCCTTCCCTCTGGGTTGCCACTGAACTCCTTCCAAATTCCTAATGTGTCTTTCCATATTGAGGTGCCCAGTATTATATGCAAGATGCCAAGTGATCTTAAAGCTGGAGGAATACAGAAAAGGATTATCATCTCTCTAAGTCTCCCAGAGAAAGCAGAAACTCAGCAGGAAGCACACATTTTATAATGACCTGGAATTCAGGATTTTTTTTGAGTGGTTTTTATTTTTAAGACTGAAAAGCCTTTCATTCCATCCAGCAAAGGGATGCTGTGCTAATGTATTTGCATTGCCTTGACTTGGGAAGGGAAGCAGGCTCCCTTCTCCCCCTCCTTTTGATTCTAAGCTTATTGACAAGATATCTCTAAAGAAAAAAGGAAGACTGGCTGGAGAAAAAACCAACAAATAACCTCAACAACGAGGGGGGGGTTCTGTTTGTTCTTTTTTAAAGTGGTTTATTTATGTGAGGAGGTATTTACTGCCTCCTTCCACAGATTATACAGGCATCTCTTTCTGGCTAAGAAAACAGTGAGATCAGAGGCTTTTTGTCCAAGAGATTAAGCCTGTGAGGATTCCTTTTCTCACCCTATAAATCTCATTTTTTTGTATTCAGCATTTTAAGCCAGTCAGCTAAACCTGAGAGCATCTGATTTGCATCCCTTTTAAAAGAAATAATTATCATTTACATCCTCCCCACCCTACTTCAAAGCAAGAGCATCAGGTGCAAGGATGTGATCCGGGGTATGGACTAATGTCCAGTGGCTCCCACATCACCAGGAGCTCTGAAAGCCCCCTGCATGGAGCGTGTCAGCAGCAATCAGCTCCTGTTCCACACCCCCAGCCACGGGAAAATGGCCAGAGCCAACTTCAGAGAGGCTCTCTGAGAGCATCTGATCCTCGGGGACAATAGAGGGATTCTGGTCCTGGAGCCTGTGCATCAGTCCATGGCATATTAAGTGCCCCAGTTATTCTGGCAAGAGGAAAATCCTCAGGGATTTCAGAGGGTAGAAGTAGCCTATGAAGATATCAGTCCTTTTTTTAAAAAAATAGTAACAAAAAGCTGTGATTAATGAGAGCAGCTGCCAGTGGAGGAGTGGTGAGAGCAGCCAGTGCAGGGTGCAGCCCTGTCATGAAGCACTGCCCTCAGCAGAGCTGAGGAAATGCCTGTAGTAATTGGTTAATCAAAGAGTGATAAGCAATTGGAGATTAAACTATTTCTACATGTCCCCATCATTAACAATTTCTGTAACCCAGAGTCTGAACTCAGACTGGAGAGCTGCTCTCTGGAAAACCCTCAGTTCAAAAGTTGACTGATGCACTTAAATGGCTGCAATAGCAAAGCATCATTTGGCTTCTTTAAAATCATTCATTTCTCAAAAATTTCTCTGAACAATCAGTAATTGCAGCTGAAATTGTATCACAATGATAGGCTGTGGCTCTGTTACATTGGAGTGTTCTACTTTTAGAAAGCAGCTCACACCAGAGGGTCTCAAAGTCCTTTTTAAACATCACCTTGTGAAGTGACCTCTCAGCATGCACATGAACAGAACCACAGCAAGCTTCACATATGCCTGAGCTTCCCCCCCCTCAGAGCTCATGTGGCAATGCCCTGCCCTCTCTCTGGACACACTCAGTGGACCTCAGGAGGTTTGGAGCTAGAAATTCAAGTTCTGGACACTTCGAAAAAAACAAGGGACAAAAAACCAAGGGATATTTCTACAGATGTGTGTCCAGAAACTTGTAGGAAGGCAGAAACAGGATAAACTATAATAGATAAACTATAATAAGCTCTCCCTGCTTTAAACATCAGATCTCACTGTAGTTTCAATGGGCAGGTGGGACTCCTAACCTTCCTGTGGATCTGCTGCATGGCACAGGGCTCTGTGCCACATTATAACTCAGCAGCGATGTTGTGCTGCCACCGATCCAAAAATAAACTTCAAACAGGCTGGAGAGACATGTGAAAAGTAGGTCAGCCCCCTAAACGTCTGATTGTGTGGCAGCCTTCACATCTCCCTGTGAATATCAGCCTGCAGGCCAGAGGATGTGATTTTACCCTTTCTAAACCTGACCCGACTCCTCTCCAGAGTAAATAGAGCAAATACAGCTTGTTTGACTGGAGTATTTGAATACACAGCACCAAAAAGCAGCGTAGCAGGTAGGCAGCCTGAGCCTGACACCTTTCTCCACACGGGGAAAGACTCCTCACAGTAAATTTGGATAGGTGAACAGCACAACAAAGATTCAGGCTGGACCTGAACTGGCATCCCAAAATCCCACAGTGAGAAAGCAGGAGGAGCCTGTGCTGCCTGCCAGTGTGTTTTTCAGTGCTGAACTGAAATGCTGAATCCCTGAGCAGGAAGATGCTCGTGTAGGTACCTTGAAGTCGTAAGTGGCGTCGGGGTTTTCGTCGCAGGCGATGACCTCGGGGGCCATCCAGTAAGGCGTGCCAATGAAGGTGTTTCTCCTGCCCACCGTCCTGTCCAGCTGGGCACTGACACCAAAATCCACTGCAGCAGGGAGACAACGGGGCAGAGTGAGGTCACAGACAAACCTGAGCCACGCTCTGCTGCTGAATGTAAAACATCGTGTTCATTCAGAACAACTCTGCACAGCCAGGAAAGGAGGACGTGGCTGAAGAGATTCCTGTTTGATCTCTGCTGGCATCAACAGAGGTCAGTCAAGGACAAACCTGATCATCTGATGTCCAGGTTTTGTACGAAACCCTGTGCCTTTTCCTCCTTGCCAGGAGGCAATGAAAAGAAATCACAGCTCCTCATACTAATGAGAAACAGGGTTAGCAACATGAATAAGCAGCAGCCTTTGTTCTATGCTTGCTTCATTTGAATTGAAGCCTGCCAAATGCTGGTGGAAGCCTCATTTTTCTACCTAAATTCTTGCTGCAAATGGCAGAAATGCAAAAGACTTAAGGAGCTAAGGACCAAGGACAAAGACCCATGGGAAATGTCAAGCAGAGAGCTGCAAAATGAAGCAAAAATGATGAAATCAAACCAATGAGAGAATACTCTATGGTCCACTAACTGCACTTTGCACAACACAATGGCTAGAGATTTGCCCTGGAGAATTTCCCCTTGGAGAGGAATCTTCACCAGCATAAAGCCCAACGAGCTGGTGGTGCCATCTGTTAAACCAGGGTTTTATTCTGCTGTAGAGGGAGAGAGGAGGCATGGGAAAACCAGGCTTGCACCACACATCACCAGTGTAAGGGATCTTCCATCACCAGCATAAACTAGTTGTGCAAAGATAGCCTCAATAGCATCAATACTGGACAAGTGAGGATGTGAGCACATCATCTGCACTGATCTGCTGCCTTCCATATGATCTCCACACCAATGCTTGCTCCTCCCCAGGGTGACTAACAGAGTGCACAAAACTCAGAGTAGTTCTTGCAAATTAAACCCCCTCCATCAGGTTAGCTTGGAAAATGAGTCTGGATTATGCCATGCTAAACTGAAAATGGATTATTCTCCAGGACACTGTTATGCAGCTGTGGGGGAACAGCCCCTGACAACAGCTGGTGGTGACCACAGGGCAATTTTCAATCCAAGGCATGAAAAATTGGTGTTGGTTGCTTAACCTGTACCTGGTGGCAGAGCTGTCTGAGCAGAAACACCACTGCAGGTGCATCTCTGCAATCAGAGCCTGGCCATCAACCCCTGGCAGTTTGAGGCACAGCACTCAGTCAACACCCAAGGTCATGTATCAAAGCCAACATAACAAAACCCACAGGGGAGCTCTTGGTACCCATCCTCTTTCTTCAGGTCATGTACAAGCCAGTTTTGCTGCTTCTCCCCAGCCACCCCATCTGCAGTTTCCAGGAGCTCTAACCACTCTTACCTAGTTTCACTTCTGCATTTTCTGTCAGCAATACATTCTGTCCCTTGATGTCTCGGTGAATTACTTTGTGCTGGTGTAGATGACTCAAGCCCTGGAGAATTCAGAGAAAGGTTAGAGGAACCCAAGTTCAAAGCATCTTATTTTCTGACATTCCTCCTCAACCAATTATGCCCCAGAAATGAAAGGTTCACAGTTGGAGTTAAGCACTTAGCCACCACAAAACCATTCACATGCTCCAAACACTGTCCCGTGTCCCATGCTGGGAGGACACGCCTGGTGAGGAGCCTGTCCAGTCTGCAGGGTTTTAACCCAATCCTTCACATTCCAGCAGGAACCTGCATTAATCCAAATTCTTCTGTCACTCCAGACATCATTTCCCCCATGTGCTCCCTTGCCTCAGGGAGCCATTTCTGTGGCAGAAATAATAGAATGGGTTTGTCTCCCTTCTCCACATCCAGAAACTGAAGAAAACAATTCTCCTGTTTTATCGGTCCAATAAACTGGATTTCAGTACACTGAGAAACTTGTATTCAAAAAGCTACCATGCAAATAGAAATGTTATAACTTGCACATATCCCTAATAGAGATATAGCTCAAGTGAAAAGCCTGTCTCAAAGGCTAAAGGTAAACTAGCTTTGCTGTTGTGCTGGTTTATTAGCTCATTAATTTCTTTTTGCAACTCACATTTTTATTTCATTCATTTATTATTTCAGTTTTAAAGTAAAATCCACCCAGACTGCCAACTTAGGAAAAATATGGATTACTTCAAAAACTAATTTTGCACTAGGTTTGCACTTCACATTAAACATTCATATTTGAGGAAGAAAAGGATTTCTGCAATCGCTTCTGGTAGTTATTAGTCATTTTATGCTCGTTACCTTGGGAAAACTGTGGAACAGATTATATCTGTATAGGAGTCCTTTTTTTAGCCATATTGGTTACAGGCACCTTTGAGCATTTGAGGCAAAGTGAAAATTCCACGGGATTTTGATAAATCCTTTAACAACGTGCGATTGAGCCTCGTGTCAGAATTCCAACTGTCCATCACTGTCTGAACCAAGTGTGAGCCACGTTCTGCAGTGTGAAGCTGGGAGCCTTTCCTCACCCCACACCCCACAGAGGTCACCCACCACCACCTCAGAGTGTGGCCAAAATGCAGTAGGTGACACCTGATGCTGGCCCTGGGACATGAGTCAAAGGCTGGGTTGTGACTCACTGCCAGGGACTATTTTAAGGAACAGGCTCATGGAGCTCATACACTTAAAATAACTCCATGTAACTGTGGCCTCCTGGCACTGAAAGCAGTGTCCATGCAAAAGCTGATGAGCTACAGTGCCAACATCTTCTGCACATCACTCTGGTGTGGACAGTGGCATTCAGGGTCAATGCAGAAATGCTGTGTCACCTCTGGACACCTGTGGCAGCCTCAGTGTCAGGCACATCCCTTTGGAGAGATCATTTTGCCTCATTTTCTTTCATAGAATCAGAGAATTGTTTACATTGGGAAAGACCTTTAAGGCCATGTTATAACCCTGACAACTGCCAAAGCCACCACAAAACCATGTTCCTAAGTGACACAGACACATCTCTTTTAAATCCCTCCATGGATGGAGAACCATCCTTCCCTGGACAGCCTGTTCCAGTACTTAACAACCCCTCTGATGAGGAAATTTTTCCTAAATCTCCCCTAGTGCAACTTGAAGCCCTTTCCTCTCATCTTATCACTTCAATGGCTCTTGTGCAGGTTTCCTTCACATGCCAAATATTCCTGTTTTCTTTTGAACAAATCTTTGTTTCACAGAGCAATAGATTTTAATGTAGGGCAACCATTACAACCCCATCCTCTAACCTCAGCAATGCAAAATGCAGGAAAGTCTTTGCTGAAGCTGCCATCTCCCAGTACAGGAAACTCTGGCATGGCCCATTTTAAGACATTTCAGTCAAATATTTATATCGTGAGTATAAAAGCTGCAGCATCCTCATTAAAACCAGACATGTGGATTTAATAAAACATAGGATGCTTTTTAATCATGAAAATTCTTCTTTCCACAGACTTTATTAGTCCTCACCTTTCTGTTAACTAAAAACGCAATTCAAACATAAATAAATCTTTGCCCTTTTAGTACTAATAGGAGATTATATTTTTGTTGAAGGAAAAAGAGGGCTAAAATTCAGGCAACTAACAGAGCTAAAGGGCATTAAGCAGAGCTTATTTATTATGCATCATACAGGCACATGAATCATTCACGCCTGCTGGCACCGCAGAGGCTCCAGCCCATGGCAGCACAGCATCCACGAAATCTGTGGAGCCAAAGGCTTCCTGTGTCCCCTGAGCACTCAACTGCCACATTCCCAACAACACTGAGCTCCCCCTGGACACGTACCCGCAAAATCTCTCTGCAGATGTAGGCAATCCACTCCTCCTTCAAGGTGTTCCCCTTTGTGTTCTTGATGAGGTCAGTGACGGAGCCCGCGCCGCAGAACTCCATCACCAGCTGCCAGAGGGAACAGGAATGAAATTAATGACATAAATGTCGTGCAGTGACACCACCAGCAGCATCCTGACATTGGCACTGCTTCTGTGGGGACCCCAGGGTGCTACACAGAGCCATTGGAACATCATCCTGGACCTATCCGCTTGTAATCCATTGGGGGTTTGTTATAAAATGAAACAGTAAAAGGCTGGATGGCTTGAAAGGCTTGTGGCCCTCCAGAAGACTGGGAGTGAGAAACAGGAATCAGACCAGTGCTGAAAATCAGTGTAGGAGATCAGAATCTCAAACTCTACCCCTAACACACCCTACTTTATACTTCTGATCAATATTTAGTATCAACAGCAATAAAACAAAACTCTCCCTCTTGCATGCAAGCTCTTCAAACCTGAAAATACAAAGACACTGAGGCAGATGTTTGAAAGCTTCCTATGATTTAGGAACCAGGTGTACTTTTCAATTTTTATTTTTTATTTAACCAGACAAACTTTGGTTCTGACCATGTCTTTGAGCAGGGAACCTCCTTTGAGGGGAAGGTTGCCAAGCAGTGTCAGGCTTCCCAGGAGAGAGCTGCTGTCCTACTGCTCAGGCTGGTTCCAACAGGACTGGCCACTGCCACTTGTACCACTCCCAAAGTTTCAGAATATCAAACACAGAAGTATAATGATCTAACCCAGCCCAAACTTAATCTTGTCATTCAACAACTGTGAAATAAACATTACAAAAATAGCATGGGATGTGAGTCTGCCTCCCTGGGATTTCACAGATCCCCAGGGTGTGCAGGAGCAGTCAGCGTGCTCCAGAGAGTGAGCACAGCTCGTGTGTGCAACAAGCTTCCTCCAAGGCCTGTGCAAGTGCCTTCCTCTCAGATGTGAAACCATGTTTTCCAATTAGATCTGCTCCTACTTGAAGAATATTCCCTTGCCAGATTCTTCGATGTGCATGTTTCAAGTTTCTTATCACATGAGGATTACATGGCATTTAACGTTCTCCAAGCAAGTGACATCACTATTAAAAGCACAGGCCAAGAAGAGAATTAAAACAGCAGAGGGGTTACTCCTGATCAAATTGCACAAATGCAGTGATTTAAGACTATCATAAATTATAATGATCATAAAATCCAAACACAGGCCTGCCATAAACCTTCACGCTAAATAAAATACTTGAGCAGACTATACCTTACTTGGCTTTGACCATGCTGCTATCTTTAGTTTTGATGTTAAGTTTCCCTTTTCTTCCTGAACTGGTGCTGAAAACATCTTGGAATATCCCTGTTAAGTCATGAAACTGGCTTCAAGAAATGGAAGAAATGGCAGAAATGGATGGGTCACTGGCCAAAATCTGCCCCATGGAAAGGCAAGGAATGCACCTACATCTCTTCCACCCCAGCAGCAGGCAAGCCATCCAGCTGGGTCACTGACATGGCCTAACTCCTGCTTACCCATTGCTCAGTGAATGGGGAATAATGGAACAACTGGTTTCAAAGCTGCTTTTCCTCTCTTTCTTCCCTTTGGACCACTGAGACGTGGGGGATATCAGTGTCTGCATGTGTGTCTGATTAAACTAACATCTGGGATACCACAGCAGCTAATTTGGAAAGGAAAATCCTGGATAGCTGAGCCAGTCACAAATATCTTGCAACCCAAAATGCTGCCCTCTCCAGTCTTCTTCCATGGAAACTCTTCCACAGCCTCTCACAAGGGTTTGGAGCAAGAGGAAGAGGAAGGACTTGCTATGCTGTGCATGGCAAACAAAATGCTTTAAAGAAAATGGAAGAAATCCCATTAAAAGTACACAGTGCATACGTTATTTTGCCAGATTATCTTAATGGAGCTGGCAGTTTGCTTGGTCCTTTACCCTGCCCTTGATTTCCACAGAGCAAAGATTAACTTCGCACCAGGAGGAGAATAATTCAGTCACCTGCTGATGTACCCCAAATCTGTAGCTGTGAAACCTCCTGGAGATTAAATTAACAGAGAGAAAAAGATAAAGTCACAGGAGGAGTGTTTCCAACTCGTTTTTTTAAGAGGTGCATATCCCATAACAACCACTGGGAAATATCCAGCACTGGCAGATCTCTGCCAGAACCAAGAGGCTCCGGATTCAAGAGGGCTGAGCACCTTGAACAGCCTGAAAGCTCTGCAATGAATTCTCTAAAAAAAAAAACAGAAAGGTGACAAGGTTGCCAATCCTTTCCCTGATGGAGAGCTGATGGACACCTCACGTGAACAGCCCCCATTCCCATGTCTGGGTGGCTGCTGTGTGCAGCACTGGGATCCCCCTTTGCTCTCATGGCTTCTCAAGCTCCTCAGGTGGAAGGGTGCTACAGAATTCCCAACCACAGCTCATACAGAGCAGCCTCCAAGGAGAGGAACCACAGATGATGGCAGGCCAAGGAGACACCCAAGAGGCCAGGTCAGACCTGACCCCCAGCACTGATGCCCTGCTGGGTGATGGAGCCCAAGAACAATAAATGCACACTGAAGTGGGTACAGGAACACGACCAGGTGTTCTCAGAGGAGCTGAGAGCTTGTTGAGCCATGCAGAGAATGCATGGTTATGGGCTATCTGTGTATACTGTCAACAGTAAGGACAGGTAAGCACCAGAGAGGGAGAAGAACAGTGCAAATACTACCATAACATCAATTTATGGACACTCTGGGTACGTTTAGGCTGGAAAGCAAGAGCCTTCCAGGAGAAAAATTAAAATGAGCAAAAGTTCTTGCTGATTTTAGGGCAGAGCTTAATACATTCAGAAAAGGCTTCAAAGGGCACTTGGATACTAAAATACTTTCTCACCAGTCTCATATCTCTGGGTGAGTGCTTTGCCCTCACACACTTGCATCATTACCCATTTTCTTAAGGGATGAAGCCATGATGGAGTAAGACAATAAACTGGAAATGCATACTGAATTTTTATTAACCATAATTAAAATTACCATCAAGATGGGCTAAAGGTAAGATCATCTTCTGAAATTTAATTTGCAAGGACATTTATTGAGGAAGTATTTTTAAATACAGTTCATTTAGCATTTACTTAGCTCTTCATACCAGAGTGACAGCAAACTTCATAAGCCAGGCAAATTCAGAAGCTGCAGCTGTAAATCTCTGTGTCCTGCTGTCTCATGAATTTTTTGTTTAAAGAGCCTTTTCAGTTTTCACATCAACCACTACTTTCCTCAGTTTGGGAATGGCAAGACCTCTGTTCCAATCACTGCTGTGGATTACCTGGAAGAGCTCAATCCCAAGCATCTCCAGAATACCAAATCCTATCCATCCTGCAGTGAACTGCTCCAGCTTGTCCAGAGGAACTCCCCAGATTAAATCCTTTACTACACAAGACAAATCCTTCTGTGTTCCTATGCCTCAGCTCAGGAACAATTTGACTTCTTTGAAGTTACAGAAAACAAGCACACAACACCCTCAGGCTAAATGCTGCTGGAAATCAATCCTTCTGCTGTGTGTGTAAACAGAACCTGGGTGCAACATGGTCCCATATGTCCAGGCCACTCAGATTTCCCATCCCACCCCTCAGCCTGGCTCAAATGCAAAAGAGTCCCTCAGGACCCACATGGTGGCACCTGGAGGCAGTGACAGAACATTAAAAACACAGAGACCTTCCCTTGGTGGATCAGCAGAAAAGCTGATGCCCATTTCAGAAACAGAAAAAACAACCAAATTGGTGTTAAGCAGCAACTAAAATATTCAGCAGCGAGACAAGGCCAGGTTTTCATTGTTTCTGTTGGTGTTGGGGTGGGAGCAGGCTGACACTGCAGCTGCACACCCAGGTGGGAGCACGGGGACCAGCACTGCTCTGCTCTCTCCTCTCCAACAGCAGCATCCAAGTGTTCTTCCTGCAGTATTTACAGCACTGACACTGCTTTGAAGAGCAGTGAGAGTTAAATAGTGCTGGATTACTCTGCCAGACAGCAGAAGAAATCTGCTCTGGTAACCCAGAGCTCCCTCTGATCAGGGCTCTGAGGGTCAGAGCCCTGATCCCCTCATCCTCCCCCAGGGCTGCAGAGCTTGGAGAGACTGAAGAGAGATACAGCTCAACAAAAAACTGATCCCTCTCAAATGTTCATGATCTAATTTCTGTAATGCAAAGAATCAGCAACTGCCCAAAAATATTTTTCAGGGTATATAAGCAGATTAAGAGCAATCCTGCTCAGAGCTGCACAGGTGTAACCCAGTGCTTTGACAGCTCATGCTCAATTTTCAATAGAGCCTTGCTGCCCCCATTTCTGCTCTCCAGATCCCTGGTGTGACTCTGTTCACATCCCCCTAAAACAATTCAATGGGCCCCTAGAGCTCAACAGAGTGAAAAAACACATTGCAACCACCCAACCACAGCCCTGAGCACTGCACAGCTGCAGCAGTGCCACCCTGACCGAGGGGCTGCTCCCACATCACCCTCATTCCTTTTTCCCTCACACTGGCCCAGATCATCTGCTGCAGAGGATGCCCCAGAGGCCACCTCACCACGTGGGTATCTGGCAACCTGCCTATTAGCAATTTGTCCCCCTTGGTGACAGATGCAGCTGCGGGCAGGGTTGCCATGGCAGCCCATCCATCGAAGCCAGCGCTGGCCCTGGGGACAGTGTGGGCTCTGCCCTGCCCTGGGTGAGCTCTGGGTTGCTGCCAGCCTTTGCTCAGCCCCCACACTCTGCAGAGCCCCTGCACGTGGTGGGGGAGCTGCTCTGTCCATGGCCTCAGTGTACAGTGGACAGCAAGGGCAGATGACAAGTGTCCAGCTGAGTGGCACCTCCACGATGCTGCACATGGGCACAGAGTATGGGGGTCACAGTGCCTGCAGCTTCCAGCAGTGCTCAGGGCAGGGGTCCTTTGGGATGGAGTCACCTCCCCCTTCCAGCTCACACTTCTTAATGAATGCCTCATTTCCAACCATTTAAAAAAACACCCACCCAAAAATATCTCAACATCCTTTCTTGGGTTATGCACAGCCTGGTATCCCATAGCTTAGATTTGAGAAGAGCAAGGAGAATTTAATAAGTTTAACTCTGAGAAGCAGCAGTTAACTGCTGCTGGATCCTTACATCCCCTGGGAACTTCCCTAGTTTCTGCAGCCCACCCTCACCCTGTCCCCTTGCCCCAGAGCAGGACCCCTTCACCTCAGCCAGAGATGCACAAACCCTCCCCAATACCCTCAGCACACCAGAATGCAACACATTATCCAACACAAGAACAAACCTACCTCATATTTTTTAATTTCTTTTTACAAGTTCCATAAAGGTTGCCACTATGACTTTTGCTTCCTTTTTTTTGCCTAACATAGCAGATTTGTGATGCATCTGCTAAAACACCCTCTGCAGAGCTCCCTAATTTTTGAAAACAGGGTTGTTTGGTGAGCTTGAGCTCATATTTCAGGGCAAGTGGCTGCTGTGGAATGGAGCAGCAGCACTGACAATACTTCATGTGGGAAGCCTGCCACGTTTCTGAGAGATCCTAATCTCCACTGAAAGAGCTCCCTATTTTTTATTTCCATATCAACCTCCCAAGTGTCGATAAAAAGAATTACTTGGGCATTATCAGAAACCATTTTATTTCAACAAAGAGCCAATGAAAAATAAACAAGCCTTTATCTGTGAGGCAAGACTGATAGAGTTCACACCAGTCCTAATTCAATCAGATCCTGAAACAACAGCTATTTAACACAGTGGCACCAGCACACCTCTCCTCCAGGGCTGGGGAGCTTTCCCAGGAATACCTCCAGCAGTCCCAACACTGGGCATAGACTTAAAAAAACCCCTCACACCCCACTGCAAGAAAAGCACTTTTGAAAATATCTTTTTCACTAACACATGAGAAAGGCCCCAGATTGAGAGGAGAGGCAGTGGTCTGGTAGATAATTCAGATTATCCAGTCTGCCTTTCCCAGGGGGAAGAACAAGCAGCATAGCTGGACTGTGACCACCTTCTCCCTCTGCACGACTGGGTGACCCACTAGGGAAAACCCAGGTTGCCCTCCTGATTTGGGGCATGATATAGCACATACAGCCTCCTCTGCTGTGTCATGGTGATGAGGATCAGTGCAAGAATCACAGAATGTCCTGAGTAGGAAGGGATCCTGTAAGGACCACTGAATCCAACTCCTCATCCTGAACAGGAAAATCCCAAGAATTCCACCCTGTGCCTGAGAGCTTTGTCCAAATGCTTTTTGAATTCTGTCAGGCTTGGTGCTGTGACCACTTCCCTGGGGAGCCTGTTCCAGTGCCCAACCACCCTCTGGGTGTACAAACTTTTCCTAATATCCACCTTAAACCTCCTGTGACACAGCTCCATGCCATCACTCTTCATGCCATGCCTCTTGAGCCAAGGAGTTCTCTAGTGAGCTTTCCTTTTTGAAAGTTTGGACTGCTCTTTTGTTAACACTTGTGTATGCCAAGAGCCCTTTGTATTGGAGCTGGAGGAAAGAAACAAAACCAAAGCCTCTTGCCTGGTCAGAGCACACAACCCCAGACCCAACCAGTGTAAAGGCACTGAGCAGAGCCCAGCACCAGGGGGGCTCCTCTCAATACTGGGGGACTTGGCACACAGTTGGTGTGATTTTTTTTTCCCCTCCAGACACTCCTGCAGCATAAGGAGGAATACTGTGGGTTGTTTTAATATTTCACTTTAAAAAAAAAAAGAAAATTATAAACCAGCCAAAGCCAAATGGAATTTCACGGGATGAAAGAGCTTTTCTCAGCCTGACAGCTTTTGCCTTGCTGAATCCCAGGCCAGCTGCAAAGAACATGGTTTTTAAGAGTTTCCACCAAAAATTACCTGGACACCCAGGCTACAAACATGCTTGGAGCCCAAGCCCCCAAGTCTTCCCAATAATTCAGTGTATCAGAAAGTCTTGGGGAACAAACTGGCACAGAAGTCCATCAACTTCAGTTTTCTCCTGGGAGGAACCTCCTCTGAATCCCTCCACTTCCCACTGGATGCTCTGGTATGTGGATGCAGGGGCAAACAGCTGAAGTCACTAAATATTTTGCTAAAACAAAATACAGAAAGCAGAGGGAAGAGCATTGCTGCTGCTCTCCAGCATCTCCATGGTCCCCCAGGTGAACCATGGATATTTGTCACCCTTGAAAAATTAGGCTGCAGCAACCTTGCTCAGGCACAGAAAAGCTTTGGGAACCACACATGGGTAAGGCAGAATTGACTGGATTTACAAGACTGTGAGGAAATAAAGAATTTTTTGACCACAGGACAACATCCAGGCCATTGTACTGACGATAACTCCACTGCAGCCTTCTCTCCAACAGACCTCCAAGGAAAGCAGGGCCCTACACTGCTGCTCTGATGGCCACAGGCACTGCAGGCTGCTGCTCCAGAGACTCCAACCAGCACAGCCAAGCTCAGAACACAGCACAACAACTTCAATTAATTTTACAGCAGCGACCGGAGCCCTGACTCGCGGTGCCCTGCCCGGCCCCCTGAGCACCAGCTGCTGCCAAAGGGATGGGCTCTGATGCTCTGTCTCTCCCCAGGGATAGAGCAGATTTAAACTCCATCCTCCCTGCTCTGGGAATGCTGAATTAATAACCAAGAAGGCCCTGACAAGGGAAGCAGCAGGAGAAGGCAGCTGTGGATTTGTGGAGATGCAAAGCAGCTCGGTGCCCTCCAGCAATGTCAGACATCTCCCCCAAAGTGGCTGAGCAGACACAGATCCCCCTGACCTCCCCTCACTGTCCCCCTCCTCTTTATCTGCCTGCACAGGCTCCATGAAATGGGAAGCATGAGAGGCACCACCAAGAGCTGGCAGGAATCACCCTCAGCCTCCATCTTCCCAGAGATGTTCCCAGCTCCCTCTGACCGCCAGAAGATGGAATGATTTTCAACTGGCTATTGTAATAAAGATATTGCTAATGACACTTCAGAATAAAAATGAGTTTACAATCAGCCTGCAAAATGGAAAAATGGAGATGTGTTTTGCAGTGCAACAAGAGCCTGATCAAAGCCATGACTTTGAAAAAGATGGATGCAAAATAAGGGGTTTTGTGTAAGCTGGGTGCTGGTAAGAGGACAATTCAGAGTAAAAGATCTCTGTCAACCCAGTTATTTTAAAGAAAAGAAAGCAACTTACCCAGAGCTGATCATCCATTCCTGGTGGGTTCTTTTTAATAAAAGCACCATAATATGTAGCAATATTTCGGTGATGAGAATACTTCTTCAGCATGTTAATTTCTTGTTTGATCTCTTCCTCTTCATCCTGGGATGAGGTGAAAGCAAAATAAAGACAAAACCAGAGGCATTAGGAGACCATTTCACAGGGTCTGAGCTGTCTTTGCACATGGGTGAACTCCCAAGCACCCCATTCCTGACTGAGCTCTCAGTTTTTTTGCACCATTTTTACAGCCACTTTGCAGCAGATTCTGGGAGCATGAGAGCTGCACTGGAGACTCATCATGCTCTGAGGCTCAACCATACCTGTGTTATCCCAGTGGTGCACTAACACACCCTCAGAGACACACCAGAGGCCCAAGAAGGTGTTTTTCTACAAACCACTGCATGGCAGAAGTGTTCCTGTGCTCCCAGCTCTCTGGCACATCACTCCTGCCCAGCCTAGAAGCAGCACAAGACCTCTGGAGACACCAGAAACTGCTGGTGATGGGGTGGCACCACATGGGGAGCAGGCAGACACTGCCTGTCCACAAACTCCATCAGAATAACTCAGTCCTGGTGACAAGCACCATTCCCATGGGCTGTCCCAGCCCCTCTCTGTCCCATCTGCAAAGTGGCTTTAGCTGAAGCAGCAGAGGCAGAGGAGCCACACCAACACCTGTTTTGATGTCCCACCTTTTGTTCTCACACCCATCAAAGGTGCCCTGGTTTTATTTTAAGCTGACTGAATCCCAGCCCCCTGTATTTCCACAGGAAGCATTTAGCACCTTGATGTCAGTGAGCTTTATTATAAAGGACCAGAAGGGCTGTTTGTTCTTTATTCTCCTTTATTCCCCTCGTGTCCCTCACCTGCCTCTCCTGACCTCAGTTTTACAAATGGGCAAAGGACAAGGCACCCACAGAGCAGCAGAGCTGGAGGAGCAGCTTTTCTTGAGGAGCAGTGCCCCCTGACCCCTGTCACACAGCACGGACAGAAACACATCTTTCTTCCCAAAATACCATTCAGGGAAGAACAGCAAAGGTGAAGACAGGAAGAACAAGTACAAGAAATATCTGGATGGAGCTTGCATAAACAACCTCCAGCTTTATTTTTGGTAAGAACACGGAGGGTATAAGCACCAAAGAGGTGGAGGAACAGGCTCAAACATTACAAAGAAAACCAGGGAACTATTCTGGAAGAACCTTTATCACCTCTCTTCAAGCAGTCAACACAACTTTGCTTGTTTTCATTTGTCCAGGAAACCAGGGCATATAACATGAAGGTTATCAGAGATGATTTATTAATTGAAGCCCTTTGCAACAACAACTAAAAAGCAGCTGGATGCCCAACAATGCTGGGAGCAAGGAGCAGCACTCAGCACAAAATCCGTCCAGCTCTCTGAGCACCCAGTCAGCTTTTCAGTCATCCTCCATTCATGCCTGGCTCTCTAGGAAAAAACAGAGGCAAGCCAGAGGGAAACTTGGTCTAAAATTTTATTTTGACTCCATCTTCAAGCTGAAGAACTCAGAATGGATGGAAAAACCCTCCAAAGCACAAGATCTGTGGATGGCACCTGAGGGCGTGTCTGCATGGCCAGGCTTGGGGGCTCCAGCCCAAACTCCTGCTCCAAGCAGGACTAGTGAGAGTGACCATCCCCAGCAAATCCAGAGAGGTAGGGAAGAAAATGAAATCATCACAGCAAGCTGCTGCAAGTACTCCAATCCCAAACCTAACAAAAGCCAAGCTTTGCTGCCTCACCTTGCCTCCATCAACTGATTCTGTTACATCCATCACTGCATGTAGATCATGCAGAGCACAGCAGGACCAGCCCCTGGATGGAAAACGAATCTGAACTCTTAATTCAGAGGGAGCAGCTGCCCAAACTGATAAAGTGCTGCAATTTGAGGACCTCTATTCTGCAATCTTCCCTAACAGATAATTAGTAAGAGCAGAGATGAGTTAAACAAAGCATCACTGTCAGGAGCCTGGTGGGGTTTAGCGCAAAGCACGTGGTCGGGATGAAATGCTGTCTGGGAGCTCACTGAACACAGAATCACCATGGTTTGGGGGTTGGAAGAGACCTTAAAGATCACCTAGTTCCACCCCCCCACCATGGGCAGGGACACCTTCCACTCACTAGACCAGGTTGCTCAGAGCAGCATCCAACCTGGGCTTCACACTCCAAAGGCTGCAGATGGCTATGGCTGGGATGACCCCAGTAATTCTGTTCCCTGCTGGTTTCTGAAGGACACATTGTCACCAGGGATACCCTGGGAAAAGGGTGGGTTGGAAGGTCAGGATCAAACGGAGCAGCAGCAGCTCTGAAGCTGTGTGTGAGGAGGAGGCCAAGGACTGAGTTTGGGTTTTCAGCAGCCGCATTTGCACTGAGCCTGTAGCAGGTGCCAAGCATGGCTGGAGGCACAGTGCAGGGACCAGCTTTAGAAATTCCTCCAGAAGCAATGCCCAGGACCATTCCTGCAGGCTCTAGAAGTGCCTCCAGCACCAAAAGCTATGAAGCACAGATAGCTTTTAGCAGAACAGAGGTCAGCACTGCCTGACTGTGGTCACTGCCCATCCTGCTCCTGCCCTGAATGAGCCTCCCCTGCCTAAAAGGAAAATACCTAAATATCCAAAAGACATATCCCCTGACAAATATCTGATTTACACTTTGTACATTCAGACATGAAGCCCAGCTTTACAAGGTAAATCTTAGATCAGGGACATCTACTTAAAGATGTGTACAAAATTATTATTGGGCAATATCAGATTTCAGGTACTTTTCTCCAGTATCTTTCCTTGGAAGTGATGGTATTTTAAAACAACTGAATTAAGTGTGGATTCAAATTTAAGCCTGTGTTTGGCCTCAGAGTAATATTTTGATTTCTCAGCTAAAATTCATTCTAACATCAGACTTCATCCCATGGGAATTTCACTGCTATTTATGCCATGGGTTTACACTTGGTGGGTTTGCCTATTCCCTTAGAGCCTGCTTCCCACGAGAACGAGATAAATGGCACTTGGAGATACTACAAGTAAACAGGAACAAATCTCATTCACATTTACAGGCTTATTTCCACACACCATTTCACCTGTTAGCACCAAAAATAAGCTGGATGAAGGTCCCATAGATATTAATACCATACCACAGCATCAAATCCAAACAGATTCCCAAGGCCAGCTGACTGCTTTCACAGAGAGTCATTTCTGCATGTGCTGAGCTCCTGAAAGCTACTAAAACATTAACTCAAAAATTAAGGTGGGTAGATTGTGATTGAGTCCTAATTCTGAAATGTGTCATTCCAATCAAAAAAAAAAAAGACAAAACACATTCTTACTCCCAAGCATGGCATCGTTTCCAGTGCAGGAACTTTGGGAGGGATAGTACAGCACTTAGGAAAAAAATACTCAAGAAAAAGCATCTTCATGCCACACTCCTAAATGCATCTATGTTTTTAAACCATAGCAACTACTTTTTCTTTTGTAGCAACTGGGAAATGGTGAAACCATCCTTTTTCCTCATTTTTGTTATTCATTTAATGATCTGTAAATTCTTGGTTCTCAGTCTGACACATGTTTCAAAAGAGCCACCTTTAAGACCAGGGTGGTGTGGTTTTTTTCCCTCTTTATCAGTAGGATGCACAGGAATTATTCGACTTGCCTCGTGAAGTTATCCATGACAATAACTGCAACATATTTTTGATGAACAAAAGTTCTTCAGTGAAAATCATGGATGCAGAGAAACAGAAATGAGTTATGAATACACAATCCTGTTGCTACTTTTGTCATAGTCATGTGCAATAGGACAGGAGGGAATGGCTTCAAACTGACAGGGGGCAGGGTTAAATGGGATATTGGGAAAAAATCCTTCCCTGTCAGGGTCGTGAGGCCCTGGCACAGGTTGTCCAGAGAAGCTGTGGCTGCCTCATCCCTGGAAGTGACCAAGGCCAGGTTGGATGGGGCTTGGAGCAGCCTGGGACAATGGAAGGTGTCCCATGGCAGGGATTAGAACTGGATGATCTTTAAGGTCCCTTCCAACCCAAATCATTCTATGATTTTCTTCAGAATTTAGTAGGGTATTTAAAAGAGCCACTGCTGGAACTGGATGCTGCTTTGTTTCAGCACGAAGTATCTAATCTCCAAAACTCTTCCAGATATATTTTTTTCTCACATATTTATTAAAACTAAAACCTCTTAATGGCACATATCACATTAGGACAAAGGCAATTTATACCCCAGGAACATCCGTCTTCCACCCACCCCCACACAATATCACACCCCAGCCCCTTTCCCCTCTTATCTACAATTTGAGGATGCAGGAGGAGGAGCAGGATACATTACCCCGGTGACGTCCATAACCTTAATAGCAGCAAGCTGGCCTGTTTTGACATGACGACCCTGCAAAAGAAAAGGGAGAAATTTGTTTGGTTTTGCTCAGTGGCAATGTTTTCCTCGCAGTGAACAATATCCTTAAACAATCTCCTCGCCCTGGCAGCATCCACACATTATTTGTTGCTTTTTCAAGAGCATCTTCACAGCAGCCATGATGAGAAAGCAATTCCCTCCCCTTCCTCCTGCCACTACAATTAATTAGTACAGGGCCTTCAGTGCTGTATTTTCCTGGCAAACAAGTACTGGAAATACCCTTTAATGCTCAGCCATGCACAAAAAAACAGCTTGGGACCTCTCCTGAGCACAGAGCATGACTCGGCTGGAAATGGGCTGCTGGAGCTGGGATGATGGGAATGTGCTCGCTGGGGTACCCACACTGCCTTCAGTCCACTTGGATGCCATCCCCTGGGCACACACCAGGGACCCCTGGCCTGCAGAGCACCATACTCACTCTGACCAGTCATTTATTTATTTTCAGAAAGACTTGGTTAGCAGGCTAGAGAGGTTTTTACAATTTTCAGCAACTGAAGAAATCAGCAAATCACTGCAAAGAGCTGTTTGCTGCACAGTGCCCGACTACATTAATCCTAATGGGAAAATGCCTGGAAGAGATGGTGAAAATATAAAAGAGCTCCAACTATTTATGAGGTCTTAAAACCAACACAACTGCTATCAAGCAAGGCAATTCCCAGCCTTTCCTCCTTTCCCAAGAAACGGATCACCCAACATCATATCCAAATTGCTCACATCAAATCATTCCACCCCCAACTGAAGGACATGTGCTCTGCTTCCAAACCAGGCAGCCTGAGGAAAAGATGTTTTTCCTCCAGGAAAGTCAGCAAATGCTGATCCTAACAGGAGAGCTGGGAGGCAAAGGGAAGCATCCCCATTTCCCAGTTTACATCCCTATTTACTGTGGGAGCTGCCCAAGGCCCCATCTTGTGAGATATGGTGTGGAAGATAGATGGAATGTCAGCTCCTGCCCTGCAGCACTGGTAATTAACACACCAAGGACAGAACCAGGAGCAGAGGCAAAGATGGGTCAAGCTGCAGCATGGCAAAAACAGGGAAAAATAGAAGCTTTCCCTAAATTGCAGGCTCCTCCTGCCCCCACAGCAGTGTGTGTGCTGATGAGCTGGGGTTTGTGTCAGGTCTCCCTCCTGCAGACTGGAGATGGTCTTTCACACCATCTCAGCTCGAGAACCCTAAATTACCAGACATGGGAACCTCTCCCTGGTCCCTCAGGTTTCCAGGCACGGCGCTGGGAAGCAAACCCACGCGCCGGCTGTGGAGCGAGGCAGCATCATCCTCTCCAAATTTATGACTTCACCAGGAAGCCAATTCACCCACCAGGGCTCCTCGCTCATTTATTAACACAATTTATATGTCCTGAGCAAGCCCATGCTCTAGCAGCGGAAAAAGAGCTTCACTTTAAAGAATGTGCAACATAAAAAGTAATAAAAACCAAGCGCGGCCCAGCAGCCCCAGGCTGTGGCTGAAGCATCCCCTGGATGTGGCCGTAGGGAAGGAGGGGCACGTTGCTAGACACCATCTATTGAGACAGCATGATGTGCAGAAACAAATCCTCCTCTTCCTAAATTCATCCTTGTTGGCTTGCCCAGGATGTCCCCACGTGTACTGACACTTTAATTAAAGCCCACGGAGCACCAGCAGGGTAAACACTTGGACCATGGCATGCCCCATCTCCCGTGAGCTGGAGGAGGAGGAGGGGGAGGCAAGCTGGGGCATTTCAAACCATGGATTTAGGAGTTATAGCTGCCATCACCACATCATTTTGTATGTTAAGGAAATGCCCCGGCTTTGTCGTGGTGAAGTGCTCCTGCTTCCCTCAGTACCATCCAAGGGGAAAGGGATCCCTATGTGCCCACAGCATCCTCCTGCCAGGAATCTGCTGCCTCCTTGCACACCTCCCAAACATTTACAGACAATGGTAAGAACTTAATATCGTGTAAGCATTTACCAAAACAAAATAAACCACTTGGAAACATATGTTAATGTAAGCCATAAGGGGCACTTAGTCACGCAAAAATCAGGCGGAGTAGAACCAGTAAGTGCTCACCCTGGGATATTGTAGCAAAGGTTTGCTTTTCCTATAGTTTGTTCACAGCAATGGATTGCAGAGCTTCACCCTGGCAGATGAAGCCATCCGGGGAAAACAGGCATCTCCTCACCAGTCAACCATCCCCTTTAATTCAACCTACTGCTCAGCACTGAGACTTGCTGTGAAACCTTCATAAATAGTTTAGAAAACCCAGTTGATTTTTACCCTACTGTAGATGTTCTTGAATTTGCAATAAAGATCCAGTTGGATCTGAAAGTGGAACCACCTCTGCCAAAGCCAAGGCAAGCTGAAATTGGGAATGAATTCATGTCAAGTGTTAAGTTGTCCAGTGTTAATCTATGCTGCTGTAAGAAAGCTACAAAAGAGGACTGGGGTACCAAAATAAAAAAAGCACCAAAAAGCTCTGTTGTGATGCTTTTACCTCCTCTGTGTCCTCCACCCCCCACAACTTGTTGTTTTTTTCCCTTTAAACCATCACAACAGTGCTTTTTTCCTTTAAACCCTTGCACACTATCCATCCAAAAATCACACTAAGACTGAGAGAGCTCCCCTGCTCAACTCTGCCTCCTTGACACCAAAGATGTGGCTCAAAACAGGCAAGAAATGATGTGGTTCAACAGAAAATCTCCACTTTTCCAAAAGTACTCCCTTTTGGTGCCCCCATGGGCATGCTGGAGAGGGTGCAGCTGCCTGAAGGCAAAGCCTCCAGGAGGATAGGACCTTTCCTGGGTGAAACAGTCACTTCTGAGCCTTCAGACCACAGCAGCACCACTTTTTTGTTTTTTGTGAGTTTTTGGTGAGAGGAGCAAAGGTAGCTGGCAGGGAACAGCCACCATTGAGCACCCTGTGCCCTCCTCACCTCCTGCCTGCCCTCAATCCTCTGTCTGCTGGTGGAAAAGAAGCTCCTTAGCAATCTGTAACACTCTGTTTTCCCACTCTCTTTGTCTCCTGTTGTTCAGGATTTTTCACTTGGTGGTGGCTGGTGGGAGGTGAGCTGCTTCCAGATGCTTGTACGGAAGAGCCAGAGGTGCACGAGAACCAGGATCACTCCCTGAGCCCAACCTCCCAGCACATCCCACCATCCCAGCACATCCCACCATCCCAGCACATCCCACCATCCCACCACCATCCTCATTCTGCTGCAGAGCTCCAACTCCTGCATGGCACCACCTTTGCTTTGGATGCAACCATGGGTTTTCTCAGTGTTCCCTCCCCATTCACGTGGGACGGCGACTGAACCTCCAGAAACGCAAGGAGAGGAAGGGAAGAGCTCTCCAGAAGGAATTTGGTTACCCCATGCTGGCTGTTCACAGCAGCACTGCCAGCACCACCTGGGCTACAGCTCCCAGAGGCCCCAAGCACACAAACATCCTCCAACATCTCCCTGCTCTTTTCCAAGGCAGCTTCTGCCTCTGGCTCTTCATCTCCATGAATTCAGCACTGTTGTAGACACTGATGGCTACAATGGCATAAAACATACAGAAGGAAAAATGAACTACTAAAGCATTTCCCCCTCTCCAGATTTGCTGTCAAGGTTCACTTGGGTACAAACCCACATTTCAGCCTCAGGATTATTCAAGCATGATCTTCAAAGCTGCCACAATTTTTAATTGAACATCCATCTGAGCATAAATTCATGTTCCTAATTACTCTCAAAATGTTATATCAACTATCACTAACTTGATAATGTCAAGTATTAAGACTAATTTCTACAAATGAAGCAAGTACCACGAGTTTTTTCTTCAAAGGTTGTGGTCCTCACACTCCATAAAGTGTAATGGACCAGCACACAATCAGAACATTGGTAAATGCTTTTAAACATCAATTGATGCATTCAGGCATTATGTTTACTAAATAAATAAACCCTGGCCTCAATATCAGCCTCTGTAGACAACAATTGCATATCTTGGCCCAAAATTCAAGTCCACATTTTAAGGACAGAAAGAGGATGATTGATTGTTGCTTTTTAAAATTTTCCTTGCACAAGCATGGATTTCACCTCTAAGCAAAAGCTGCAGTTTCTGTACCCAGAAACGTATTCCATCATATTTACTTAACTTGTGCTGTCAGCTTTTATTCATCCAACAAAATAAATGACCCACCACCTGCTGCAGCCAGTGGGACACAACCAGAATTGTCACTTTGCTGGGAAATGCAGAGCTCTCATTTCCTTCTGCCAGGCAGAGCAACATCTCTTACACTTCCCAGCCTGGACAAGCAGCCTCCAATGCTCCATGCATACAAAATCCCCACTGCAGCCACTTAGTGTAGTAACCATGTTGTATGCCTGATACTTTACAGCAAAACACTTAAAATCCAACCATTTTGCACTGCCCTTAGTAGTGTTGCATGTAAATATTAAAATGAGTGGGATTAGGGTGCTCTTGCAAAGCACTGCTGAAATTTCAACATGCACAGCCCTGCTGGGACCAGACCACAATGTCAGCCCTCACCACTGAGGAACACTGTGTCTCATACAGAAATCTCAGAGAGACAAACAACAAAAAGTCTCATAAAAGTCCAAATATCACCAATTTGGCAGCAGAGAAACTTCCCAAATAAATTTCTTCATTTCTGTTGCAGTTAAAATACTGAGCCTGGTGCCAGCAGCCCAACCACCACCCTTTCTACTGTCCAACCCCTGCCTCCAAACCCAGCACATCCTCAGCACCACCACATCCTGCATATTCTTCCTACAACAGGCACAAGACACCAGAGATTTTACCAGGTTAGAAGTCACTAGTTCACTTTTCTGTGTTCACATATAATTTTGGTAAGTGCTACCTTTGTCCAGCCCTACTTCTGCACATGCACCATTCAAGGTGTCCCCTGGTGAGTCTCATCTCCCCCAGATTCTGTTTCAGCATCCAAGACCTTCTGCAGTTAAGATCTCCTGGGATGGGCCAGATCCTCTCACAGCTCCATGGTCTAGGTCCTGCCAGCTCCTTCTTTTCCTGTAGTTCAAGGCAATCCAGGGACTCAGTCCAAGATTTTGAGCATGAAGGCACTTCAGCACTAATGCACTGAAGACTGCATCCAATTTTTCCTGGGAGAAGGAGCTTTGTCTTCTGACAGGAGTTGTGAAGCTGAACTGCCATCCTGCTGCACATTAGACCATTTTATAGCACCTGGCATGATTTGTTCTCAGCTTTTACAGAGTACAGGCACATTTATGTACTTGGTTTCCCATTGAAAGCAATCTTGAGGGTGCCAAAAGCCCCTCTCCAACTAGTCTGAGGGGCTAAAATACTTACTGATGTAAAAAATAGGCTTGTTTTAGTGTGAAAATTCAGCAATCTCCAAAACAAGCTGGCTAAAAATGATGTCTGCAAGCTTTGCACTTGGTTTACAGATCTCTTCAAATACATCCGAAATAAATCCATGTATCTGAGAAGGTAGTTAAAACATTGGAGGCCAGCATAAGAAAAACTGAGTCATGTAACAGGATGGGGAAAATGTTTATTTTAACAAAGAGTAACATATCTCTTTGATTAAAACAGAGCCATCATGGGCCAAACCTTATTATTGCTGCCTGCACTTAACTCCAGTACTGGGAGGGGGATTTCAAACCAGTGGGGACTCAGGACATCCCTGCAGATTGGGGACCAAGTCCTCACCCTATCCAGGGATTCAGCCCCATCTCTCTGCTTTACTACAGCAGGAGCTAACTACATGGGCAGTGTCCTTCCTCCCCTCCTCACCCTTCCATCTCTCCATCATTTCCTGGGCTCACAAACAGATCTGCAGAGCTTCAGAGTGTTCCCACTGCCTCAAGGCACCAAAGGAACATGACTGACTTGTTGCAGTTCCTTTCCACTTGGGGCAAGCTCCACTTAAACCAGT
Source organism: Peucedramus taeniatus (assembly GCA_013400575.1). NCBI lineage: Eukaryota > Metazoa > Chordata > Aves > Passeriformes > Fringillidae > Peucedramus > Peucedramus taeniatus. The sequence continues at coordinate 346,712 of WBNO01032994.1, forward strand.
CCCTGTTTCCCCAGACTTCAACACTCTGCAAATGGCATCCTCCAGTAAACACAGCACACCTGAAAGTCCAAGGCTTTGACACCAGAAATGGAAAACCTCTGAAAAACAAAAAAGCTGCATCCAGTGTTTGACATCTCACTTGGTGGCCAGGTGAGGCTCCAGAGTCACTCCTCTGCTCTCCTGAGCTCTCAGAATGCTGGTTGCTCACTTGAGCACAGATCTTCACCTCTGCCCAACCTGCTACCCACCTTTGGGCTATTTCTGGAGAGCAGAAGACCTTTCACTGGGATGGACAAACACAAATTTCACTCATAGCCAGTCCTCCCCTTACACCTGTCATCCTTTCCAAGGTTTTAAAGAGTAAAATGTTGAAAAACATTCAAAAAACGTACAGAGAAACTAAGCAAAATAGATTTTTTTTCTTTTTTGGTGTTCAGCTGGGCATTTTTATTAATACTTAAGTTTGGACTGAACAACCAGAGATTCCCCTTGGAAAAGCCTAAATCCCCTCCCAGCACAGATGCCTCTAATTGCACAGGGCCATGCTAATGTTCTGTGCTGACCCAACAGAACAGACCTTTGGAGTGGAGTGTTTTCCAGTCCTCTGCATCAATCCAAGCTCTGATCAGGACCCTGCAGCTCTGAGAGCTGCAATTCCATTACTGCAGCTCCACAATAGCTCTGACGTTAAGTAAAGAAGGCAGGGTTATCAGATTAACAAACTAAATTGTTAAATTAGCATATTATTCATCTCCAGAAATAACATGCACTACAGCCTATAGGTGAGCAAGACTACAGTTTTATATTCCCTGTATAAGGGAAACACATCTCTCAGGCCAATGCTTGTACTTATTCCATCCTCTATCCCTCCTGCAGTTCAAATGAGGCTGGAGACTCCCATCTCCAGCTCAGAAAGAACCAGGTTTCCCTCTTCCATGGATAAAACCATTGCCTAAAGTAGTCCAAAATCAGCATCAGAGAGCTGAATCCTTCCAGAAGCTTCTGCAGATGGTTCCTCTAGATATGGCCTGCCCCCCTTTTAATTTCCACCCAGGGAAGAACACTGGTTAGAAAGCCTGTCCCCCCTCCCTGTGGCACCATTCAGCACACTGGGCATGGCAGGCTGTGCCTCTCCTCCAGGGTCACACCAAGGACTGTGACAGATTTTGCCCACAAGTGTTTGAAGATGCAGCTTTTGAAGGTCTGCTCTTCATGGTCACAGCAAACCTTGCAGCAGAGCAGATTTCAAGGTGTTTCTGCATTTGTCAGGGCTTTTCCAGAGCCAAGGAACAAACATTGCTCTGGAAAAGGGAGGTCAAAGCCTCAACAAGAGCAGGTCTAGGCTGGAAGAGGAGTGGGCTGAGCACCACAGCAGGGAGCAGAGAGAGATGGAGATCATCAACAGACACAATATACCCCAAAAGTGGGTTTTAGGAGCAGGCTATGGAAACCTGAGGCACCAAAGGACTAAGGAGAAATGTTCCTGACAATGAGTAATGTACATATAAAAAAACCCAGGAAGGTAAGAAGTGTCTCAGGAAAATACTCCCTGAGTTGGCCCCACACTGAAGGCAGCAGGATTGAATAGAGTATCATTGGGATGAAGGAAAGGGATGCCACCATTTTCCACTGAACCCCAAGCAGCCTCCCCAGGCCCTCAGTGAGCTTTGCCCCCTTCCCCAGCATTCCCAGATCCATCACAGGGCAATCCCCACGGGTCTTTGCCAAGGGGAGCAGCCCATCAAGGCAAGGAGGGCAGCAGCCAGACCTTGGGGTGCTCCTTCCCCTCCCACACAGCCTGTCCTCCCTTTGCCCCAGCTCCTCTGCAAAGTGCACATTTTCACAGCTAAAAGGAGGCAGCACAGCCTGTTCCCAACAACATTAGTTCATGACAGCCATGTTATTACCACCCCTTAACACCCCCACTGTGCTTCTGTTCCACGTCGCTGCCTATTCAACACTGCAGTATTCACAACTAAAATTAAATCTGCCTTTAGGAGACCCACAAGGCACCCTTTCACACAGGCCACATCCTGATAGCAGCACCAGGTTTCCTCCCAGTGGGAAGCACTGAGCTGTGCAGGGAGCACTGCCTGGCCCACACAGCACCCTCAAGGGAGACCCCTGGCTCTCTAGGGTGGCCCAACAAAGAGCCACACTCCTTCAAAGGGCCAGGCTATCCCACAGCTGGCACCTTCCTGCCACAGCACTGCTGCCTGACAGGTGACAGGGTGCCAGCACAGACCTGGCCAGGTCTGGGCTGCAGCAGGGAGCTGTCACATCTGCAGAATGCCATGCAGATCCCCATCTCCACACACTTCTGCTGTCTGCAACACACAGCCACCCATTTCTGCCTGGTCCCAGGGCACCTTGGCTTTACTGTGGGGCCAGAACCACTTCAGCTTCAACATTCAAACCCAAACTCCAGGATGAGCCCAGCAGCTTCAGGCACCAGTTCCCATCACAGATGAAGCAGGCTCTGTGCAGGGCACAGGAAAAGGCATCCCAGGGTACCAGGGATGTAATTTAATGACTGGGGATGCTCATGACTTCAGACCAAAAGCTCAGCATGAGAACGAGCTGCTGTGTTCAGAGCTCAGGGGCACCAGCACAGTCTCTACATTGTGTGCTTTGGCAGCTGCTGCTATTTCTTCTGTACTTGTAAGAAAAACAATTCCCTTCAAAAGAGATTGTTCCTAACCTGCTCCCTGCTGCAGGGCAGACAGGACTTAATGCCTGCAAACAAGTGCTGCTGCCTCCCCTAACAATCCATTCCAGAACACCAATGGACACAGGTGCCCCTCAGCCTCCTCAGGTTTTTGGTACCCCATTTATTTGTGCCACACATTAAACAGCTGCTCTTCAACATCTGAAGTGTCACCTGCTCTTTAAGCTATTCCCCAAATCAGTAATTGTCTTGCAAACCAAGTTTTAAAAATGGCCCTTCTGGAAAAAACACTGCACACAGTGATGGAGTTTCTGGAAACACCTCTGCAGTGCCATCTGCTTGACTTCGGCTCTAGTTTCATAGTAGCAAGATCCAATTTTGGAGGTGGTATGTGAAGTGCAAGGTGATTTTTCAACCAACAACAGCAAGGGAGAACCACCTTCTGTGAACCTGAGTGCTTGGCATCCTCTCTGGCAGCAGGGATGGACAGCACTGGTGGCAGGAGACAGCAAAAGTGAAACCAGGTAACAGAGAGGCATCTGTTATCCAAAGCTGCTTGAGGCTTTTGTGCTTTTTTTTTGTGGCTGTGTAAAGAAAACTGAGTAAGAAGGAAAGCCTGATATTTGTGGTGCTTCCCCAGCCATTTCATTCAGGAAATTTAAATCTATGGCTGTCAATGGCTTTTCATGAAGGGATTCCACTGCATTTCATTGACTTGCCAATGGCACAAACCAAGCGTGTCCGTGCTCCCATGAATCACCCCAGCTGACTGAGCAGCCCAGCCTGCTCTCCCAGCCATGTTTTTCCTGTTCCCTGTGTTTCTCCATGTAACTGCAGGGCAGTACTCTTTTATCTCAGCTCACAGCACAGTACAGCTGCTCATGCTGCCCCACGTGCCCCCAAGGCCCTGTTTCTCTGCAGACAGGATGGCCCAGGATGAGATCCCACCATGGATCTCTGGACACCTCAGCAGAGGTTCTCAAACGGGGAGGGCTCTCATCTCTGTCACCCTCACCTGCTCCACGACTCTCTGCTTGTAGAAAAGAGCCTGAACACAAATCCACCGGGTCCATTTGTGCACCAACCCTAACACCCCAAATCCAGTAAAAATTTGGGAACTTCTAAGGTCCAGTCCTAATGCTGGTAATGGCTGGGTGTCCAGACACCCCTGAACCACTTTCTAAGCAAGCCATGCTTACAACCCTTCCACTGCCTCCCTCTTTGAGCCTTTCCAGTCCTGCAAAACCCTTGGATCAGCACAGATCTAACCCCCTTGATTCCTGCCCACATGGCAAGGCTGACTGGCACCTGAGCCAATTCATACACTCAGGCTTCACTCATTCATCATCCAAGTCCCTGTCTCAGGGTGGTAGAAGTAACAAGAACAAGCTGATAAAGGTACTTACATTTTATGGGGCTTAGGAGGAAATGCCACAGCTGCCAGAAAGTCTCACATATATCTCTTGGGTGACTGAGGTCATAGCATGAGGAAAATGAGTGTAAGAATGACATAAATAACCCCAGATCTTCTTCTGTGGAGGGCTGAGGTGCTCCCCTAATCCCAATGACTTTGTAACTCAAGATACTGCAGACCATGTGCTGCACATTTCTCTATCTATGTCAGCTCAAATATCAATTTTAGACCTTACATACTTGAAGGCAGATGGACATCACACTCCCTTTCATCCAGAGTCGCCTCCAGGCTTTTTGTCTGCCTTGAGCAGCCCTGACAACTTATTGTCCATCCCATCCTACCCTGAGTCACTTACTGTCAGGAGTCAATAAACGTTTTGCAGTACCTGTGTTGTACTGATTTAAAAGACCCAGCCATGCCTAGAGCAATCCTCTGTGATATACATACTAATCTGGCTGCACAGGGAGGCATCAAAGCTTTCATGTCGTCCAATGTTTCAAGCAAGTCAGGTATTGAGTAGCAAAATTTTAGAACTGCTTATTGGAAAAGGGAGGCTGATGAATGACACATAGACCCCTTCACCCTTGTATGTGCTTTGTGTCTGTCACATGAGCACTCGCTGCTTTGTCTGGGATAAAGATGGGATTTTTGACTCTGCTGCAGAACAGCCCCTCTGTGGCTCACCCTCTAAGCCAGCCTTGAGGGTTGGGATCTACAGCGTCGATCAGCAGATTAAACTACACTGCTTCTACAGCTTCTCCATCTCCAAGCCTCCTCTCTCAAGCAGGAATTTCCTACCCTTGTACTGGCAAGGAAAAGCTTTTCTATGAAGCAGTAAGGCAGCCTGATCACTGTCTTCCCTTGCCTTCCCTGTAAAACAGACCTGATGCCACCACTGGGCCGCCCTTGCGTGGCAAAGGACCCTCCTCCCAGGACACCCAGGGCTCCTCACTGGTCCTCATTTCTCTGCTGAATAGAGAAACTGGGGTGCAAGGGCTCCTCTAGGAAAGGAGTGAGCCCTAAAAGACCCCACAAACCAGAAGACCCTCCCCAGCCCTGCACACAACCCCCATCCAGCCTTGCCACAAGGCAGCACAGCAGAGAGGAGCTTTAGCCAGGGATTTGAAAGCAGGGAGATGAGGAGGAGGACTTGGGATTAGCAGGGGAAGGTTAAGCCAGTACCAGGGGTTGCATGGGAACAGTACAGCTCAGGAATGAGTGGGAGGAAGCCAGAAAGGATCGAGTGTCCCTGCCACCTTCAGCACTTGGGGACATGAGGGACGAGCCCAGCACTGGCACAGCAGGTCACTATTTGGCAATTCCAAAACTGCAGCCACTGCCTGATGTGGTTATCAAGGCAGGAGGGCTCTCCAGCCATTAAGGTCCCTACTTTGAGAGCAACATGTACAGACAGAAATCAGTGCTGTACAGTTTGAAGGAACTGACTGAAGGCTATGGATTTTACTCACAGTTATTTGCAAAGTGAAACAAAGCAGACAAAAAAGCTCTCAAAGCAGCCCCAAAAGCTGCCTGCAGGAACGTGGGCAGCTCACGAAGGCTGCCTGCAGCTTTGCAGGGAGAACACATATGGGCAGGGGGTGATGGCCTTTTATTCCACTGGATAAAGATCTTAGTGGAAATCTGAAAAGCTCAGTGTGAGACCTCATCCACAGCTAATCCACACGGACTATGCCATGCTGCAGGCACGCCAGGAAGGAAGCAAGGCCAGGCACTGCACTGAGTCACGCCACAAACCTGCAATTTCAGCTGTACTAAGAGAAAGAAATTGGTAAGGTACAGCTTTAGAAGCATCACTTTGGACCAGCTGCATCCTGCTCCTACCTAAAGGCAGCTCAGGCCACCCAGAAATCCCATTCCCTACAGCCAGGACTACATGCCACTCCTCCCAGCCCACCACAGGCTTTTAACCCTTTCCCAGTGGATCAATGCTTGCTAAGCACTAGAATTCACCAGTAGTTACAGGCAGATTCATATTAAAAAGCTCTTTCATATTCAAGGTGTTTCCCCTCAGTGAGAGCTGCTGTCAGACAAAATGTTGGTTTGGTTATGCTGCTTGGTATTCAGGGACTGCTCACCTGTAACACTGTGGGCAAAGGTCATTTGTAGAAGCCACTAACATGCAAGAGCAGGGAAGGACCTCCCTGCATCTTCCCAGGGGAAAAAACCCCAACCTGTCAGTTTGCCCAATCCTTCAAACACTCACAGTCAGGGCTGTTTTGGTATACACTTACCAGGGTGTATCAATTTCCTTTACATCGGAGCCTCGACTGAGTTAATGCTGATTTTTAAGGGCACTTAAAAAGTCTTAAACTCTGAGAAAGGATAGAAAGCACAGCCAGTGATGTGTGGTGTGAGACAATTTCCTGGGATGCCAGGCCAAGGCCAAGCCAAGCAGCTGGGTGCTATTCCTGGATCCCCACCAAGTGCTCTCGACCTTGGATAAGAGTCTGGGCTCTTTGCTGCTCAATGTTATCCCCTGGTAAAATGGGAAAAATAATACTACAGTTACCCCATAAAGATGATGTAGTGGGTGATGCCATATTGCAAAAAGCCTCCAAAGCCTTGCCTAAGTGTAGAGACATGTTAGAGAATATCAGGAATTGTTCCTCACACAGCCATACCCTGCATTCACACCTTCAAACAACAGCCGTCTATAAATTCTTAATTATTTTTTTCTAGAGCAAAGGGCTTTTGTTTTCCCAGAAGACTTAACAAGAAAAAAAAAAAAAGTCAACAAAATTTCTTTACCTTTTTAATTCAAATGCTTCTACACAGCATTTCCACAAGACTGCTTAAAAAGTGCACTAGAAATTGTAATTAAAAGCTGATCTGCTTCACGAGATGACTCAGGCTTCTGCAGCTTCAACCCTGGCCTCAGCCAGCTCTGCCAGTGCAGCACTGACTGTTTCCAATCAGCACACAGTGAGCTGCCAGCATTTGTGAGAGAACAGAGGAAGGTTTCCTTAAATGTGAAGGGTAAAAGATAAAATTCAGCTACTATCACCCAATTTCTTACCAGCATCAGAGGGGAAACGAACAGCCTGTGAGAGCATAAGATGAACCCCTTTTCCAATGCCCATGAAAACAACACAAAGCCCATGGACAGATGTGTTTTTCTGTACAAATGCCATCATAAATGTAACCTGCTCCTTTGCCTTAGGAGCAGAAAACTGACTTGTCAGATCGCCTGGTATTTCTCATCCCTCCCACAGCTGCAGCTCAGCAGGACACACCGGCTGCAGAAATATCACCCTGGGATTTAGTTTCTAATATTTCCACGGACACCACATCTCCCAGAGGGAGCTACAAGATGTGCTTGGCTCTTCTGTTGTTGATGTTGTTGTTTCAGTAATCACAGAATCGTTTAGCTTGGAAAAGACCTTTAAGATCAACGAGTCCAACTGTAAACCTTACACTGCCAAGTCCAGCACTAAACCACATCCCTGAGCACCACATCTACTCATCTTTTAAATCCCTCCAAGGGTGGTGACTCAACTGCTTCCTTAGGCAGCCTGTTCCAGTGCCTGACAACTCTTTCAGTGAAGAAATTTTTCCTAAGAGCCAATCTAAACTCCCCCTGATGCAACCTGAAGCCATTTCCTCTTGTCCCAAACGACGCCGGGGATGGGCTGAGATGAGGCAGAGATGTCCTGGTGCTCCTCATTTCTGCAAGAGGTGAACCTGGGGGACTCCTGGGTGTGCAAAGGCAGCTGGGAGACTCCCAGAGGACAATGAAATGCCAGAATGCATTTGCTCAGACAGGAGCAGCACTGTGAGAAGCAGAGGATGTTCAAAGCAAAGGCACCAGGAGGCCATGAACTTTAAACCTCTGGATGTGTCTCTATTTGGGTCATTCTTCTCCTGGGTGCATGTCTGCCACCTGGGTCCTCTCCAGAGATGAAAGATGTTCCTTTCCTTATCTCACAAAAGCACACACAGATCCCTTTGAACAAAAAAGCTCCTTGGGAGAAGAGCTTATTTTGCATCACAAAGGGAAGTCCTGGCTGAACAGGAAGACACATTGCTAACATGGAAAGGGCAGCACAGGGAAATGGGTGGAAGATTTCTGTCCCAAGTACTGCAGAGCTGCAGCCAGAGCCAGACCCAAGGGCCACTCGAGCATCAGTCCTGAGAGAGAAAACCTGTGTTCAGGAGTAATAGAGAAGATCCCTGCTCTCCTGAAGTCTGTCTGCCATTCATACAAAAATGGAAGATTAGACAGTAGGACAACAAATGTGGCAGACCCTTTTTTCTCCCTCCCAATGCCCAGCTTGTCTCCATTCAGATCATCACCCTCTAGAAGCAAGACACCAGGAGCAAGAGTTCCCAATCAGGTGTTCCCTGGTGGAAATCAGGGTAACACAAACAGAAAGCACATGGGATGGAGGGACCAGTCCCCAGCTGAGCACTGGGTATTTGCACCTCTCCCTCAGACCCAAAGCTCTCAGGTCAGTAAAGATGAGATGACCACCACTGCAACACTTTGGGTCACTTTGTGTGGCTGATGTAGCAGTTTCCTCCCCTACAGATGTTTACAGTGCCAGCACCACTGTCCTTAAACAAAACACATTCAAAGCCCCTCCAGGAGAGATGTTAAGAGCTCCTCAGCACTTGGCTTGGGACCCACCCATCAGTCTGGCCTTTAAACCTGCCTCCCTCCCCTTCCCACTATTTGGGAATTTAAAAGTTGCATGAGCCAGTTCTCACTAATAAAACAAGAAATGTGGAGATAAATCTTCTTACTGGGAAAAAGCACACCTGGACAGACACTCCCCTAACTCAGACCCTCCTTTCCAGCACTCTGCTCCTGCCTTTCACTTCAGCAGGTTTGCTGACCCCAGCATAACTTCTCTAGATATTGCCTTCAACCAAACTCACTCTAGAGAGCCTGCAAGGCCACTAAAATCCATCCTGGCTATTTAACTGCAAGTGAGAAATTGTGATTAATGATCACAGTAGTGATGGGATTGAGAAGTCACTGGCAGCTGCATCAGGACTGCACAGGAGGTGACTGCAGAAGCCACAACTCATCCTTGCTGCCTACAAGACATGAGTCTCCAGTGCTTCAAACAAAGGAGGAAGATGAATAATTTCAGACAAAAGAATGAGCCATCATCAAAACTTCTGACACAAGTATCTCAACTGGATTAGGTACCTGTGCTACATGTCTCTTTCTTTTTTTCTATTCATCTTTTTTAAGCTTTTAACATTTTGTTTCCTTCCTCCAGATTTCCAAATTCCTGTCTCTGAAAGAGCTGAGCTGAAGTATTCCCTGAAGGCTGCTGTTCCCAGTACTTTCCAGATCAAGAAGAACCAGAGAATTCAATAAATCTTGTTCCTTTTCAGGCACAAGCACCCCTATAAATTTCTGCTGCAGTATCTTTCCTTGTCTTCTCAGGCTCTCAAAGCATTTATGTGCTGGACCAGGAAGAAATGGAACTCAGCATATAAAACCTACCCAGAAGATAAATGTAAATATAGAGGGGATAAACTGCCTTGATGTAGATGTAAAGCCATGCAAGGAGATCAGTCACCACTAGTTGACCTGAATGATGGCCAAGCCAGGCTGTCCCCTGACAGCAAGCTGGGTTTTGTGGTCCTGGAGGATAGTTGTTAAGAGGGACAGATTTCAGCAGCACTTGCAGGCTGGGAAAAGCTCCTTACACCTGCTCAGGACCTGCCATCTGTAGCAGCCTATTAATGTGCTCTGAAACCATGGTCCACTCCCTCCTGAAGGGGCTTATGCTGATGATAAATAAAAGTAATTCTCTGTCTTAAATTATGATGGGGGAAGAGTCTTTTACAAGTGCTCATAAAACCTGCCCGAACTATCAGTAATGCACAATGTTGTTATTTAGCACAAATGTGTCCCATTTCTGTGAAAACACAAGGCAGAAAGAAGAAGTGAAAAACACCCCATGTTACAAGAGAAAAGCAGATCTTAGTCTCCCCTGAAATTCCTGGACAGCTTGAAATCCCTTTGAGGAAATCTCAAATCATTTCCTGTTTCTGAAAGCTCAGTAAACACGTCAAAAATACACCTGTCTCTCCAAAACAAGCATCCCGTTTTCCTCAATGATTTTACACAAATTAGATTAGCCAGCCCTTGCTCTTCTGCTCTGAGCCCAGAGCCACTTGAAATACCAACACTTAGGGAGAATCTTCCAACATACAGCAAACCTGGTCCTGGATGACAAGAGGTTGCCAACGTGGTAAATTGCTATTGAATGAGTGGTAAAGCAGATTTCCAGGAGGTGGGTGGTACATGGTGGTTCCCTGGCTCATGTGTCACCTGGAAATGCTCTGCTGTGCTGGGGCAAGTCCCAGGAGAGATGGGGTGGGAGGCTGCCAACACCTCTCACTCTGCAAATGCTGTGGTTCCAAGAAAGGAAAACAGAAGTGAAACAAAGCCTAGTGGGGCAGTGGCAGGAAGAGCAGTCATTTCTCTTCTTCTCCCCCAAACCCATTATTTACAGTAAAGTATAAACCCAAGTGTCCCTAAAAATACAAGTTCAGGCTTTCTGCAGCCTCGTGTGACAGCAGCTTATCCAAGTCCTACGAGCCCCTACTGCCTCCTCACTGCCTTCCTCCTCTTATCCCTTTATTTTCAGTCTTTCCATTTTCCTCTGTTTTTCACATTCTGCTTCTCCCTGTTTTATTTCCACTACAGTCCTGGTAAGGTTGGCAAGGCATCCAACTGACACCAGGTATTCCCCTGGTACCTGGCATCCATCTGAAAAGGAAGTTGGAGGACTTGGTAAAAAGCCACTGACCCCACAGTTTCATCTGGAGAAGGGTGAAGGGACAGGACTGATGGGAAGGTTTCTCCTTTCCCCACCCATTCTTCTCTGACTGTGGCACCTGGACACAACACATATTAGAGCTAAAAGCACCTAAAAGCATGGAAAACGAAACAGGCTAATTCAGAAAAGCAGAAGTACATCTAATTTAGTTACTGGGAAATGAATAAATGGCAATTCCAAGTCTGCAAAATTGTTCCATGTTGTAAAAGAATACATATACTTTTTAAAAAGGGCAAAAAAAGGTAGGAAGGTGGGCTGAGAAAATTCTTCATTTATGCAATTACTTTTCTAAGACCTGGCTGTGCTGCCACACCGGAATTTAGCATTTCCCCCCTCATCATATAGGCAAACCTAAAAATTCACATTTCTCACTTTTTTTAAGTAACTCACTTTTTTAGTGCAGTCCTAAGGTTGTGTTTCTGCAAATGTATGCTTTGTTTCTTAAAAAAAAAAAAAAAGTTAATTGAGCTCTGTTGCCATGTAATTATTCACAAATGGGTATCTGCCATTCAAGGCCCAGATTTTCACATATTTTCTACACTACTAAACCTGACACAAACATTTCCGACTAAAGACGGATTTCCAGCAAGGATTCCCACCATTCCATGATTTTCATAACATATACAAAAAGATATCACACCACCTTTCAACCTACTAACTTGTTTTCTCAACCTTGTCACAGGACAGAGGTCCCACTGGCATGTCTGGGGCACACTTGAATGGGAAGCTCCTTCAGTGCTCCTGAAATTCACCCCAGGATCCTGCAGGATTCCTGTGTGGAAAGACCCAGCTGGAGGGTCTCCTGCTCAGAGGTGTCACATCACCCCTTCTGGAATGAGGAATGAGGGCAGTGAGCCTTCCAGGGGCTATTCCACTCTATTTATTCCTACTGATGTCTGCACTGTGGCACTCCAGAGAAACATCTTTGCTTTCAGACAGGCTCAACCATCCCAAAACCAGTAAGACTTACCCCAGCACTCAGGCACATGATTTTCTAGGCACAGCCTTGTTTTCTGGCTACAGACCACATTTGGGAATAGCTGTTGCTTACACAAAAACCCCTCAGTGCTCACTTGCAAGCCCATTTTTCCCTCTCACACTGTGCTACCACGGCACAAGTGCACAACTCATCGCGCCACTCCACGCCTGCCAAACCACACTTTAACAAGCTGACCACACACATTCCTCACCTTGCAGAGCAAAACCCTCCGAGCTCAGCTTGGACTGAAAAGATACCACCCCTCCTCCATCTTATCCCAGCTTCCTCAGGAAGAACAAGCTGGGATTCGACTCACGTGGGTGCATGCATGTGTGCACTTGGGAGCTTTAACACTATTAGCTAACTTCAAAGACATCAAAGATAATTATTTTCTACCAACTTCATGGCAACAGGCAGCTGGGTGGCAAAGGATGCTGTAAGCAGCCTTTCACGAGGTTTATCTCCAACAGCTTTTAATCCTGCTGGCCCCTTTCTCCAGTCAATTATAGCAGCCTCAGTGTTGCCAAAAAAGTAATGGCAGTGAGAGACTATAGGTATAAGCAGACATAATAGAATCCTAATTTAATTAGGGAAGTACTCAATCAACCAAGAGACATAAATACAACGGAAACCAGGTTTATTAGTTCTGGTGCTTGCAGAAATGCCCATTTCATTCCTTATTACTGAGGGAGGGATAAAACAGATCAGTAATCTTAACAGCACAGTCCTGGTTTGATCTTTCAAGAAAAGTTAATTACAAAACCAACCAAAACTCAAGAGCTTCTAGAACCATGGCGCTCAAGATGGACAAGTAACTGAGCTCATTATGGAGGGAGCCAGGTTCTGGCTTAACTTTGGTTACAGAACACAAACTACAGCTGGACAAGCCTTATGGGAACAAGATTTCAACCTCAGTTCTCAGGTCAGATTTAGATCAGTGCTTCCCAGCAATTCCAGTATCTCACTTTCCCCAGTGTAAGAGGACAGTCAGGATCACTGGGTGTCATAATGCACTCCAAGAGGCTTTTTTGAGAAGGGAAAGGTGAAGGCAACAACTTCCCCAGGGCAGCACTGAGCCCACTTGAGCTAGAAAGTTCCATCCTTTGCTACCCCATTCTCATTTGGGGCTGGCAAGTTCAGAGCCAGTGGGTGTGTGCAACATTTGTGCTTTAATGCCTCAGAGTTAAATAATGTAAAGTGATTAACGAGGGGCTGGGGAACGATTTGGAGATTAACTAACTGATTTCACATTATGAAAGAGCAGGTTGTAATTTTAGGATTAGAAATCTGTATTTTGGATGTCAATACCTTGTGTGACAAAGAGGCCAGAAGCAGTGGCACGATGATGCTCTAATCCATCCACAAGGAACCAAGAGGGCAAGCAAGGAATGAGCCATCAATGCCAAGAAACACCAAAAAATACAATAAATCCACTGCCAACACCACGTTCTGTGCTCTCCTGCAACAAGAGGTGGGCTAACATACACCTCTGTGCAGACATCCACTGCCTTCACTGGGACTGTCCAGCTACAGCCACAAGGTTTCAGCACCTAACCAGCATTGGGGCAGAGCTCAGGCCACCATAAGATGGATCCAAGAGGAGTCCTCCACCACATAACCCTCCCCACTTCTCCCTACAGCCTCCAGTTACTGCTGGCAGCACCGACAGGTACCAAAAAAAAAATAATTAAATGCCAGACAGAGAAAAATATATGAGAATATATATGGGAAGCCATGTGGTGAGACTGTCTGAACATTCCATTCTGGCACTAATTTAGCAAGACTGAGACCACACAACCACACTGCTCTTCTTCCATCCCTGACTCACTTTAAATGAGGTATTTAACCAGGACCAGCAGACTGTGACCTTTCTGACATCCCAGGAAGTCCCAGCTTCACTGTGTCCTTTGGGTCTATTCTTCCAGGACAAGAAGAGACCCTTTACTACAACATGGCAAAGTCCTCAGTGCCCTGCATGGGTGCATCTCCACCAGCTCAGCCTTTTGCAAGCCTCCAATAAAAACCAGTGGATCCCCATTGCCCCAGCAAAGCTGTAGGGGAGCAGTGGCTCACTTTTAACACTTATCATATATATATATATATATATATATACACTTTATTTTTAAAATCCATGTTTATAGATATCCACTCACATATAGGTACCTATAAACAATATATGCAAAGTGCTGAATCAGCACATCATGGTTTCCTATTGTTGCTGTTGGCCCACCAGGATAATCCCCAGAGGAATCAGGGATGAAGCTGGATAAAGCCATGACTACTGAAGAAGAAAAACAGTCCCTGTGCTGTATCCAGGGCACTGTCTGAAGGTACATTAAACACAATATTTATCTAACCAGGCACTTGTGGTTTTATGTTTTGAGATTTTTCAACTTCCAGTTAGAAGGAATTTTGCAGGCTCATAAAAAGAAAAAACTCACTGCAAGGTGAACATAATTTACCAATGCATTTTTCATTTGATTTGGTTTGGTTTTACTCTTTCCTTCCTTTTTTTACATCCAGTTTTTCCTCCTTCTCCTCACCTCTTCCAGTTTACACTACTTAAAATTTACATAGTTTGAAACAAATAAATCCAGACTGAAAATACACAGTCAGTCTTCAATGTTGCAGAGGTTAAAAATAGGTTTTAAACCAGCTAATGTCAGCATCAGCATGAAAGAAAGGACACCCTGACAGCTCTAATTATTACATTCTCTTGTTTTGCACTTCTGAAGAGCAGCAATTAAATCTCTGCTTGGGCTTATAAGGAAAAAGTTAAGTGCTCTGCACCTGCAAAACGGATTCTGTTCCATGGGAGGATTTCAGCTCCCCAAAGCACATTACCCAGGGCAGCCTGCAGAACAAAACCCATCCTCCCCTTTCCAGCCACTGAGGATTTTGCTGCCGGATCACGGCGAAGAACAGAAATAATGGCAACCCCTCCTCTGCTGCCTTTGCTGGATAGATTTATTTAAGAAAAAGCTCACCATTTCTGGACAAAACCGCTGCAGACTCTGGATGTGCAATGCCTGAAACTGCCATATGGTGATAAGAGCAGTTTTATTCATAATCATTTTTATTGCAGTAGCCTCCGGGGACTTGAACTAGGTCACTTTCCCATGAAGGCTCACTACAAGCTGTTAAATAAGTGGTGCACACAAGGCCCTTTAAGCATCTTGTATAAACGAGTCATTCTGTTCATTAAAAAAGGAAAAGGGAAACAAGCACGGCAGTTTATGAAAACTATTTTTTGCCACTCATAAATATAAGTCCTTGGATGCTCAATAATGTCAGTGTTTGCAGCTGTTCCCTCAGCAGCATGGAGGGTCTCTTGCTTATTCCAACTACCTGTCTTAGGGATACTCGCTGGTCCCAGGGACCTCTACTCTTGTTAAATCTGGCTGGGGTGAGCTGGGAGATTGGAAATTTCCCTGACTTGGAGGCAGGGGAGACTCACTGATAATCATGCCATTGGCAGCAGCTTCATTTCTTTGGGAAATTCAGCTAAAAAGCATATCATCGCTTTCATGCTCAATTCCAGGCTGACATGAAGTAAAGACAGTTTAAAAACCCTCAAAACCCTATAACAAAAGAAAAGAAACCTCCCCCAAAACTGCCAAGATACTATGTGAAAATAAATTCAAGACTCTCCATGGAAAACAAACTTTTAATTTGCAGAAAAGAGTATTTTTTTTTTCCTAATGTAAACCAGTTTTGAGCAAGATCTGGGCATCCCCTCTCCGTGACGAAGGGAGGACTTGGTATGCACCAAAGGAACGGCAGGCACCAGCTGGGATGCCAGGAGAAGAAAGGCACAGTGTTTCCATAAAGCCAGTGGGGAAAAAAAAAATATAGCTGGGAACATTTTTCTGGCAGAAAACATTCACTTATGGAAGCACAGCACTGATAGCCAAGGAGAAAGCTGAGCTCGCTGAGCCAGCTCTCCCGCTCCCAGGGACACCTGCAAGTTGTCCTCTGTGGGAGCAGCTGGATAGGGACATAAATAAGGCTGCCTAGGCTCTGTCCTCAAACACAAGTGATCCCTAATGCCTTCCAATCGATCTCAGTGGGTTTCACATCAGCCACTGACCCAAGGATCTTGGATCTCCTTATGGCAGCAGAAAAATCCCATCCATTCTGCATGGAGATGGACCAGCCATTCCCACCCTACCTGAATCACCGCCCCAGGAAGCTGATTTAGATCCTGCCTAACAGAGTCAACAGTCTGCTGAAAATATTTCCATCGTCTTTTCCCAGGCTGAGGAAAGGGCTGAGCATGCCCCAAGGCTCAGGCAGCTCCTCCAGGCTGGCTAAAAACTGCTGTTCTAATAAAAGACATTACCTCTCACTGCAAACCTGGGGCTCCTCTGTCCCTGGTTCAGTGAAACTACTACTTCTAAATGCTTTGCTGACTAGGTACACAAAAAGATTTAAATAAAAAAGCTACCTCTACTCCATGCAGTTTAAATTTACTCTTAATTTTATGGGTCTTGAAAACTTTTAATGCAGTTTATCAGTCTGGGAAAAAAATGAGTTATCCCTATCAAGCTCACTGTGCAAAACAAAAATGCCTTATCCCGCCTTGACTCAGCCCTCAATTGCTGACCTTATAATGGAGCAAAACAATGTGATAACGTCCTTGCAAGGTACTTCATCACAGTAATAATGTCACCCAAGAGAACTCAAGGGTGTGCTTCTGCTGTTTGTCTTTACCCTATAAGTCACGGGTTTATCTGCTGGCTGCAAGGGCCAAGAATAAAGGAGCATATTTGAAGGTGCACGTCATGCGGGAGGCCTCGCATTCCTCCCGTCACACAAACTGCTCTGCAGTTGCTGCTGGGCTGTGGCACAAGCTGGGACAGGGGCAAACAGCCACAGCCAGCTTGTCCTCCAGGAGCTCACATTGCCCAGCAGGACCTGGGACCTCTTCAGAGCATCGCAGGCCCTCAGAAAGCTGAAGAGGATCACTTACAAACTCATGAAGCAACTCAAGAGATTAACTCATGAAACTGGTGAAGAACAGATGGAAAAAAGCCTAACCCCATGGATGTTTGAGCCAGCAGACCTGCCTGTCCTTGCACCAGGACTCTGGCTTTTTCCAGTGCTTTTCTCATCCAGAGGGCTCTGTGCCTGACAGCATCCCATGAGCACCAACAGCCCCAGTGCAAACAGGGCTGCCATGACCTGTCCCACAAAGCACCTCGGTCTTTCTTATCACTAGTATTAAAAATCGAGTACTAAAATTTCTCTGGGTGCAAAACACCTGCTTTGTTTTTAAAGCCTAATGTTTATCCTGACAGATTTCCTCCAACAATCGTGTAATAGACTTCATACATTATGGAGGTGTTACAAAAATCTTACTGACTCTAAGCAATACCACTTATCAATTCCAGGTAGATTGCTCTTCTGTCGGCACAGGGATGGAAGTTAAAGTCCTGAAAGATGTTCTTTTTTTGGCAGGTCTTATGAGCCAGCTCAGCACATTCCCATCTCCTGCTTCGTCTAAAAATAATAAACCTTCTGAAGCGAGCAGTGGGGATGATGTGTGCTGTGCTCAGGCATGCAGTGTGCCCGGCCAGCCTTGCTGCTCCCACCTCCAGCCCTGCCTGGGAAACACCAGTGCCTTGAACCAGGAATAGTGCCCAGCCAGTGCTGCCAGAAAAAGGTCATGGTGCTCAGTGTGATGTTCCCTTGGCTTCCCAGTGATCAGCCAACGGAACATGCACCACATCCTGGTACTGATGGTGCAGAAATCAGACATTAATCTGGCCTGTTGGTGGGGATGTCACCCCACTTCACACGTGGGGACAGTTAGAAAACAGCAGAGCTAAACCAAGACTTGCTCAGCTCAACCAGATTTTTGCACCTGCTGACTCCACAGACAAAAAGAGTGCCCTGACTTTTTTGAACGTGCAAGGATACGGGTTGGAAGTGACCTCCATCTGCTCCAAGCCCTGTCCAAGACAGGGCCACCACAGATCATGACCACCCAGGTGCAGGAGCTGACCCACAGGAGGGAGCAGGGCCACAGCACAGAAATGCTGGTGGATGCTCCATCAGCTGCCATGGTGACCCTCCACCACCTCCTCCAGGTCCATAGCACACCCCAATAACTAGCTGTAAATTCAGACTTCCAACAAAGCCAAGAGCTATCAAATTTTAATGCTCTATTAATGGCACAGCTCTATCTGAATTCTAGGAGGCATTCTACAGCTAGTAAACCTAATCTTCTACCCACGACTTTTCAATTTGCTGCTGTGATATAGGTGCATTCTGCTTCTCTGAACAGCAAGAATGAGATTGCTCTCTCCTTCTGTGTGATATAAGAGCACCTGTCCCACTTACAGTCCCTTCTGCCCATCAATTTCTTGCAAATACACCACTGAACACACTCTGGGATTCTCCTATAACAGGGTGTGAGAACACAGTGGTTCATGAGAGCAATTTTTTCATTACAGTCGTTTGCTCCCTGACTCCTAAGCCATTTAGTGTAGATGCACAGTGCTCACAAGAGAAAATGGTCTCAATCTTACAGGAGATTCTTATTTGAACTTTAATCCCAGAACTGATGCCATTTATTCACAAGGTATCAAGAAGAAAATAGATATTAAGAGATTAAGAAGAACAAGAACAGATTACAGAGAGAGCTTTGCTCCTTGAACAGGCAATGTGCAAGGTCCACCACCAGACCCTTCTGTGATGGTCACCTGTCAATCAGAAAAGTCCCTCACTCATCTCTTCACATCTCTGCTGCCTTTTTGTTCTCAGAGACCCCATCTCTGGCTATTCTCAAAGCAGGCAGGAAGAGCAGAGCTGACTGGGTAAAATGCTGTTTATTTAGGTGGCACAATTGAACCCTCACGCTACGCTGAGCTCAGCTGACCTGACACATCAAAGCCTCTGACTGCTTTCCCAGCACTGACAGCACTTGCAGAAGCACCAGGATGTACAACACCACTAACAACCCCACAGTCACAGATGAGAAGGCAATAGAAGCCACAAAAAGTGATGCTTACCAAAGAGGAGGTTTCTGGTACAACAGGGCACAAAATGCTGTGATGGTCCTTGCTGAGGTGACCAAAAGGGACCACTTTGCCAGTAAAAGCAGAAGAGTAGGGTGTGTAACAGCCAAGGCTTTTTGGGTGACACATTATCTGGCCATGGCAACTCACCCACAGGTTGGGGTCAGAGTATGGCACCCACTGGGCTTTGCTGCTCTCTGGGAAAAAGGGACCACAAGTCCTGCTGCTCCTACAGCAAGCCCACCCCACTGCACTTACTCAGAAAGTAACATACCTTGGGACATTTGGGAGAAGAAGGAGCAACAGAATTCAGTCATTCCTCCCAACAGAGGGAATATGTTTTAAGGAAACAGCCAAAAAAGTAAAGGGGGATGAGGGGAGGGATGCAAAGCAATTGTCTCATAGAATTTAGTCTTTAATTAAAAGAGTTGAGCAGAACGTTCCAAACACCACATGGGTATAATTTAGAGAGCAGTTTGTAAGATGAGTTTTCATCTTCAGCGTGGGCTTTCATGTATTGACAACAAATAAAATTTTACATTATTTCCACGAACAGCAGCCTTTATAAAAATCCCAGCTTTTTCACAGTGGCACAGCCAAGGTTCATATCAAACTGTCTGTACAAAAGTCATTCTGTGAAAATCACAGCTTGGTCCCAGGTATTTGGTCAAAAAACCCAGCACCTTTCATAGCCACTCTGAAAAAGGACTCTCATTTTCTTATATTAAGAAGGCTGTGATGCAGACAGGTATGGATGGAGCACGATCTGGCCTGGGGACACACATATGCCACAAACTGGAGGGCACGGGGAGATCTCTGACCCCTCTTGTTCCACTTTTAAAACCAGCAGGAAGTTTTTCTATCCATACCAGCATATTTTAAAGGGTGCTTCTTGGATCACCTCCAGCTTAATTCATCTCTCACCAGCCCATCCTCTCCCGTGCTCTCCCTGTGGGGCCACAGTGTTACTGAGCAGTGTGGTCCCTAACAGAGTAATAGATGTTGAAATAAGTGCAACATCTCTACCAGATCCCAGTGTTTAATCACAGCAACCCACCCTCTCCTTTATGGCATGGTTCACTTAAGAGCACAAGGCTGCTCCTGTAACCAAGTCTACTCCCAACCAACAAACGCTTCCCAGATTTTTAAACCTGCTCCCATGGTGAGGCACATGCTATAAATTCATGGAAGCAAGAGCAGCCTCAGGTCCCTCACAGGACCCTTGCCAGTCCCAACCCTTCCATGCACTGCCAAAAACAGGTTCAGGACTGACTCTTCTCCATGAGGGATGTGATCTGCCCCAATGCTGCAGGAATGCAGAGACAGTGCCAGCACTCAGGGCAGTCACAGCCCCATGGAGGCATTGAAGCTCCTCCTCAATCTGCCTGCAGAGATCCATGCCTGTGGAGCCCTCCTGCAGCACAGGACCTGGGTCCCCCACAACCCCTCTCCTGACCCACAGACCACACCAAGGACCCCCCCAGAGCTTCACAAGGCTGACAAGCCCATTCAGCATGCCCTAGGGAGTCAGAAGGACTGGCTAGAAAATGTGGTTTTGGCATCAGTTACCCAAGAACTGTAACAAAGTGAGGAATGTCCCCGTTGGGCTGATGGTACTGATGAGCCAAGGGAGGCACAGAAAGGTCGACAGCCCTGATCATACCAAAACCACGTCAGCTCTTCAATCCTAGCCCTGTGCTTTGACCACACACATCTGATCCTTTTCAGGCTGTAGCCCACTGGTGTTATCTGACTAATTCTGCAGCAAGGAAACCCAAAAAAGTTCCCCTTTCCACAAATTTTTCATGACCACAGCTCAATGACTTACACAGCAAAAGAAGTCACAAGGAGTCACTGTTGAAAGCCCTTTCAGGAAGATGCCAAATTAATTACCAAAGCACCACAGAGTTCAAAGTCATTCCAAATGTATCAACATGGCGAGAGATGAGTCATCTCAGGAAATGCCAGGAGCTCCTCTGTCACCAGCCACAAGGCAAGGCCAATTTTTGCTCCCGACAGGAAGAAAAATACTGTGTAATCAGAAATGGATCACATCAGGCACTGGACAGGAGGTAGCAGAACATTAAGATGGCCCACAAAATCTGTTTGTGTCACTGAAAAAGAAGTGGAGATGTTTTTCAATGTGCTGCTGTGCAGGAGAAGCATTCTACTTCCTTCCTCATCACTGCTTCAGAGAGCGCACAAAGAATGCTCCTCCAAGAGTGAATTATTTAGGCAGTCATCTCAGCGAGTTATTTCTGCTCATTTCCGAGGAACAATATGGCTCAGCCTGGGATTTAAACCATCAGCAATGAAATGGTGCCCAGTTGACTCCAACTCCAGAAAACAGGCAGAGGATGGACAGAGAACACCACAAAATAGAGGATGATGCAGCACACACATTCAACGTGGCTTAAACATGGAAATGCAACTACAGGGCCTGCAGCTCTCCACAAAAAACTGCTCCATCTTCACACCCTGTGAAGGAATGGAGGAACAGACTTTCCTCCTGAAAGACAGCTGGGTTTTCTACTTTTATGTGAATTGCTCTAATCTTGTTGTGACAGTGCAGAGCAACCAGAGGATGCCGCGAGTTAAACACCGTCATTTGTCTGTAAGTTTTACGAGGGAACAGGGCTGCCAAATCAGACCACAGCAAAGTGAGGATGTGACAGCTGTAACTAGGGCAGTTTCAGTTGGGGAAAGATATAAATAAATGAGGAAATGGGTAAAAAAAGAAATAGCAGGGAAACAATGCATTACAGGAGGGAAGGGGGGAAAAGAAATGCAGCTACTAAAGACAAAAGTTGGCTATTTGTCTATTTAATGTTCTCTTCAAACCATTATTGTATTCTTCATGTGCCTGATGCACAATGGCTTAAGAACAGATTGGGAGAGGGAAGTGAAGAGAGAAAATTGAGGGTTCAAGCACAGCACCTGCTTGTCTAATTGCAGTGTTTCCAAAAGAACCACAGCTAGGACTTGGCCAAAGCCCCCAGCAGCACTGATGGAGGCACACACCTCCCAGTGTTTATGGAGGTGGTTTCAAGTCTCAAGCATGTGAACCCTGCATGGAAAAAGTCTGTGCTGTGACATGACAGCCAAAGCAGGCAACAACCTGACACCCTGACCCTGATTCTCTGAATTCCAGAGGAATCAAAGAACCTCTGTAATGAGACTCCTGGAAAATCAGATCTACCTGAGCATTCTCCAAAACAGAGGCCAAGTCTCTGCTGCCACCCAACTCCTCCAGGATTATAAAACATTAGGCCATGAAAAAAGAAATAATCTCAAAATTGTCAGTAAATTTAGATGTACAGCAACTCTTTTTAAGAAATATTTTCTCAAGAAACAGTCTGAGAATTAAAAATAGCTGAGTCCATCTAGCTATTGTCGTCCTCAACACCAAAAAAGTCAAATCCACCTTTAAAGCCAGAGAGCCCTCAGTGGCTACAGATGGCCTGGAAGCAGAGCCAAAGCCTGGTGGCTAACAAGCTAACGCTGAGGAGTGTACTTTTAAAATGTGCACTTTGCAAGGTTTTGGCAACATTTCCTTTTTCATGTTGATCTCACCACAATTATTCTTCCATTTCTGCCCAAGACCAGCTCATCACAACAGCTTCTGTAAGGAACTCCATGGTCCTGCTGGGTCCATGGTACGTGGAGTCAAGATCTCCTGTAACCAGTCATGACAAGGTGCAGCAGAACCTCCTCCAGGGACAGCTTGGGCAGCAGAGATGCCTCCAGCTGTAGATCCTGAGCCAGAGACTCCACGTTTGCCTACCAGCAGTGTCCACATCAGCCAAACGATGATGTATGTAGAAGACAATTCCTGTTTGACCCCCTCATCTGCTTCCCATACCAACACCCATGGTAAGGCAGCCAGTGCCCATCAGACTGAACAGGAACAGCAGCTGGGTGTGACCTTGAGGTGTCCCTGAGTTGCACCCACAGGCAAGTTCCTGATCCCAGCTCAGCCCCCGACCCGCCCGCGCTTCCTGTGACCCAGTTCCACACTGGGAAACTGGATTGTGGCTCCATTGATCCACTCAGCTTTCCACTTCGATTTTGCTGGTGAAGCAGTGAAAGAGGTCATCTCTCTCTGCTGTGTCTGCTGAGGCAGCTTCCTACCTACCAAAGAGCAGAGCTTACCTCCTTGGAGCTCCTAGCTAGCAACCAAGAGCCAAACAGCAAAAATATCTTGGAACTGTTAAAAACAGAAAGTGTGACAAGCAAGACGTGTTCCTGGATACACAGAGCACCTTCCCAATCTGTACTCACAAGGCTTAAAAAAAGGGCTGCCAGCACATACTACAGACAGTATTTTATATTATCTTTACAATGTAGTCCACAGCATCCATCACCAAGATGCTGATGATGTGCTGAAGGACAGACTTTTATTGTCAGCAGGAGATACCCATCGCAGCTGAAGATTCTGTAATTACTGTTTCTTAACAGAAAATGGAAGATTTATTGTTCACATAATAGTCAATGAAGGTCTTTTCTGGAGTAGAATAGTGGCTTACTTACAGGCCTTCATCTATGTCTCACATTGTGTTATACAAGATTAAATAGTTTAATTTTTTCAAGCTGGGATTTTAGGTAATGTGTGGATTGTCCAGCAGTAATTCTAAGGACAGAGGCTGCTTGTTATATCTGCTGTGCCTCCCCAGTCAGCTGGTACAGAGCTACCAGCAGGGACTTTCTCTTCCTATCCAGACAGTTTCTGGCTGTATTTCTTTAAGTTATGAAACCACAGGTAGAGAAGATTTATATTCTGTCATTGGATAAAGGTCTTCAGCTGAGATCAAAGCAGTTAGCTGTAATTGCAGAGAAAAGGTTGCAAAACAAATCCTAATTTATCAGTAGGGATTTTTCACCTCCTTAAAGTATGTGCCATCTAGAGTAGGCAACAAAGACAGGAAGGCAGGAAAAAATCATCCATCATTACAGAAGCTGCCCTCATTCCGTTTTGCCATTAGCCACAACAAAAATCCTTAACACAAGACAAAATCTCAGTGCTGTGTGAAATGTCTTACAAAAATGTCTTTTAAATGAACACTGCATGCACAGAGTCAGGGATCCCACTACTGCAATGTTTCTGCCTTCTCTCCATCTTTTCTCCCATCTTCTTCTTAAAGCTGAGACCAGATTGTTTAATTCCAGCAGAAATTTCAGGAAAAATCACAATTCCAGGCAGAGGCAGAAAATGGCAGACAGAGACCACAAGACCAAATGACTCCAAACTGAAAATAGACAAAGACTAACGGGAAATGAAGAGCATCATTTATGAGTGAGAGTAATTAATCACAAGCAGGGACTGATGGACAAGCAGTGGAACCACTGACGCTTGAAGGATTTACACCAAAATTAAAAGTTTAATCTGAGTAAGCTGCCCAAGATGCAGTTGAGCCTGCATGAATTAACAGGTGGAGCCCATCATCTGCCAGAGGGTGAAGTAGGTCTGACCACCCCAAAATCCAGGATTTCTCACAGGGGTAGAGGCTGGAAGCAGAGGACTGAACCCACACAATGCCATCCTGCTGCCCAGCCCAGCCCCAAGGAGAAGATGCCAGTGTAACCCCTCTGCCCCCCTACCACCTCACCATTTCAACCCTTCTCAAAAGCTTTAAGACTAATTTAGGTGTTACACTAACTTTTGGGACCCACTTGTGAACATATTATGGTCATCACTTAAGCAGTCCTTGAGTGCAGGAGAATAAAAGAATAAATAAACTGGAAAGAGAAAGTCCAGCCATCATAGAATCAACCACCAGAAGCATGCAAGGCAAAAGGGAGGGAATAAGGAACAGTACTCTCCCCTTTTACCTCATCCTAGCATTAAAAAGACAAGATACATTCCAAACTATGCCTCTATGAATGAAAAACTGGCAGAGTCAATAAAATGTGAAGTAAGCCTAATTCATTTTTACTATATGACCTACTTTCAGCCAGTTTTGATTCACATGAGCAGCTAGAGCTTCAAGGTGGTGATTCGGCAAGGTCTGTTCATTAAACTCATTCTTTCTTTATGGCTTTCAGCTTCAAGGGATAAGAAAACACATTTCTGTCAGAGGCATTCTCCAAAAAGGTTCCCCCGGCACAAATGCAACAGCAGCAGGAATGGAAAAAATGGATATGAATGTAAATGCTGCTTCAGAACTGAAAGACTATGGGAATGAAGAAAAATTTAATTGCTGGAGGTGATGCCTGCTCCGCTGTGCTGGGGCCCATCTGAAGCCCTGCAGGGTGGGAAGGGATGTTCTGGGGGCAGCAGGGTGATGGTCCCTGTTCCCCAAACATCCCCTTGCCACAGCTGTGACTCAGCTGCCTGCCTCAATGTGTCCTGCCACCATGCATCCCTCTGTCCCTATGAAGGAACAGTGACTGTTTCCTCTGACAGGCCAGGATGAGACCCCAAGGTGCAAGGTGGGACCCCCATGTCTCCACCCTGGCAGCAGCAACCCCCCTGGGGCTTCCCTCTTACATGTAGGTGTAAGAGCCCTGACTGCTTCTTTCCCCCCCTCTGTCTTCTCAGGGGAAAAAAAAAAAGAATTTGAAATAATCTGCTGGCTCCTTGCTCTTCATCACACCCAACTATTTCTGGTGCAATAAATGAGACTGGATTTAAGACAAAATGCTGCAGAAAGCAATTTTCCATTTTGATTGGAGCATCTTCTCCCCCCGATTTTAAAAGGGCTGTTCATATGCCTGGGCTGAGCATGTAAATAAACACATCAGGAGCAAATATGGATGAGACTAAGCACTGATTGATTTATCCTTAAATAACCACAGAGGTGATCTCTCCTCCCTGCAACTCTAAGCAAGCTGGGTGCCTCATCTCCACACAGCCCAAAATTTGCAAAGCTGTGAGGAACTCAACCTAACCAAGAGAAGTCATTTGCTTTGTAAGCAGATAGCTCATTCTGTTCAAAACAATGTGTTTTGACATCTCCCTGGCTAACCCTGACATCAGGGTGGCTATTCCAGAGCAGCATCTCTATTACCTGCACTGCCTGGGGCAGCCCAGGGGGCAAGGAAGGATGGATGAACATACAGATCCCTCCTCTGCAGTTTTTGCTGTCTGCTCAGCCCCTGCTTGAAGCACCTCCACCATTACAGAAAATTAGCAAGGAACAATGTTTTGACAAAGGCTGAGAATGCTGCAGCAGGAGAACACAGCTCTGCAGGCGAGGCTGGAGTGAGCCACCCCTCACCAAAGTCACTGCAGCACAGATCAGTTACAGACCCTTCAGAACAATCTGCCAAAATAACAGTAATTAGAAAATAAAGAGTTCATTCCTGTGCTCCTCTCGGGCTGCTGGCTGACAGCTTTGCTCCAGCTGGAATAGAGGGCACTGTCACCTCAGCAGCCACTGCCACCAGCTGCTCCAACAAAGGGCACTCCAGGCTCCTCCAGGAGCAGCCACGCTTCACCTCAGGCCAGGGCAGGAAAAGGCAGGAAAAGGCAGTGGCTAAGGAAGGGGAGCCTTGGAAGACTTCTCATTAAATGTCTCCATGTGGAGTGAGCAGAGCTAGCTGGAACAGCAGCAGCTCATGCTGCAAAGATGTGTTAAAAACAAAGCAAAACCTTAAAAATACAGCACATTCCCCAGACAGGTATTGTGTTATATACAAATTTTACAGTGAAGAGAAAAAAAAAAAGGAAAAGGAAAAAGGGATATTATTTTTTTCTAGAAGGAAACCATCATTTGAATATTTTGGCTCGGAAGAATTTCCTTCCGTCATCAGCAAAGCAAAGGATCTGTGAGAAAATGTCCTTCCTGCAAAAAGGGGGAAAACAATTTCTGGCTTGAGGCTAAAAAAAATGAAGCAATAAACCCTCTAAAGCTCAACTGAATAAAATACCATGAGAGCTTTTAGGCGGAGCTGAGCCTGACCTTAAGCCTGGCCTGGCTAACTGTAGCCTTCTCGTAAGATTAAATAAAAATAAAAAAAATCATGCCCTGTGCCTTGGTGTTCTGATGGACACACCCTCCTGGCATCAGCCCTGGCTTGCCACCAGTCAGTAGATTTGAGACTTCTGTTCACCTTGAAGCAAAACATGCAGCTATACAAATGAGTTTTTCCATATTTTCAATGCAAATGGGGGATTATTCAAAAATAAGTTGATCTCAGCCTCCTAGGAGACATGGAAAGGTCACAGAGCAGGCTGCAGAATACTTTCCCAGCCTTCCTCAAAAATATTTAAACTTACATGATTTCTCTATTTTAAGGCCTTTTCTGAGGCTTCTTCCCAAAAGTTCAAAAAAATAATCAATTAAAACGAAACCGCTCTACAAAAAGAGGACACCTAAGGACAAGCAAGTGTGGGCAGGAAAATAGATTTCGGTACTTCTATGAACTCTGGCAGCAAAGACACGGGCAGATGGAAGCAGCAGTGAGGGAGCTCAGCTGAGCAGAGCATGTGCCCAGCGAGAGGATGCCCAGCAGTGCCACCCAGCACCGGGCACCTCGCTCCAGACACACAATTCCCACTCCTGGATCTCGCTGGAGCACAGGGCAGAGGCATGGGCTGGTCTGGGCAGCATCCCTGGTGCCCATGGTGGGAGACACAAGGCTGAAAGGAGCGTGGAGGAGGATGAGGGGATGTGGGAAGCAGGGCAGCCCTGTGGCCGGGAGCTGCCAAGGCTGTCAGCAGAGATGCTGCAGGACTGCGCTCGCACGGGAGAGGAGCTGCCTGTGAGTCACAGCTCTGCACCACTCTGCCCAGATTCCCTCCCCTCCCAACTGGCTTGAGTATTAGATGTATTATTATTCCTCTCTCCTTTCTTTGGGTTTTTTTTCCTCACTGGCTGTTTCACCGCTCACCAAAATATCTTCTGCTCAAGGGAGGGAAACGCAGAGGGCGAAAGCCGGGGCTGATGGGGAGCCTGCCAGCCCCAGCCCCAGCCCCCACAGCCACCACGGAGAAGAATCTGGGATGTGGACTTTTATTTTCCACTCATTCAATCACAAACTCCTTGGAGGAGGTTTGCTAGTTCACGTAACACTGCAATAACAAAACAGGTTTTGAGTGTTTAATTCACAACACTAACCTGGGCTCTAAAAGCCTCTAATTTTTCCAAGAGCTCCCAGCTAATGGGATGTTTCCAACATTTCCAGTGGGTCTTTGTTTAGAGACTCAAGTAATCTCTAACAGCCTGAAAACATAATTCGTGTCTCCTTCCACCTTAAAAAATAAAGTAAGATCTATATAAATTAATATTAAACTGAGTTAACAGAGCAAGGAAGACTAAGTGGCAATCCTGCTGATATCTATAGGAATGTGCCTACCCTGAAGTTGATGGGAACAGACCCACAGAGTTGCTCTCCAAGTACCAGAGCTCAGTGCAGATCTTTGGGCTGTGAGTCCATTTCTCAGGATGATTACTTAATGAAGATGGGGATGTGCTCCAGCTGGAACATGATGCATCAAGTGATAGCTAATGTGGCCACTGGTGCTGGATGGATGCACAAAGGTGCCGGGTTTTAAAGTTCAATGGAGTGTAAATCATCCATGTTCAGGGTTTGCAAGGGATGCACCAAATCCCAGGCTATGGGAAGATCCCACAGGTGGTACCAAAGGTAGGAGTTCATCCTGAACACACCATAGAAAGAGGTATTTGAAGCTGTTTGAGAAAAGGAGATGCCACTGATCTTTGACAGGACAAGGGATGCAGCCCAGGCAGGCACACACAAACGCTTTAGGTTCTACCCCCAGGCAGAAGGCAGCACCTAAAGTCAGCTGGGTAATTCAGTCTTGTCTCCTCATCTTGGCTGCTGGCAGAGGGGCTCATGAGTTACCTTCACAAAAAACTGTTTGCTCCATTCCAACTGTACAGGCCACAGACAGACACAAAGATGCCACCAGCAGAGCAGAGTCAGGCCAGACTCTGCAGAAAGGGGTTTGCTGCTCTGACTGAGCAGCTACACTTTCCATGGTTAAGTTTTCATTCAGAAGCCAAAGCTACCCATACACAGTTCAACAGTGAACTGTTTCAGTTCAGTTTCAACAGTGAACCCTGCAGCACTACAGTCACCCTCCTCTGCAGAAAAACGCTGCTCCTCACAGATGCTTTCAGCTAGTTGAGATCTAAGGTGTGTCTGCATCCTCCATAAGAGACCACGGCCTGTGCCAGGCCCTGGGAATGCACAGATTGCGTGTGACGCCACCAAAAACCATCCTGGGTCCAGGTAATCTGTGTCCACAGCTGCCTGCCCATTCAGTTCCCTTTTATCCATTCTTCAAAGTCTCCCCTGATGCTTCTAAAACTGATTTTGTTCCTACAACGAGCCAGTCAAATTTGCTGTCATCAATTCTGCACTCACACAGGTTTTCTCCTCTGCTCCTGAAGACAGACCAGCTTCCCTGCAGGATCCCAAGGCCTGCAGGGACCACAGCCAAATCTGCAGCTACCTCCTTCCTTTGCACTCTTTGCACCAGCCAGGGCTCTTTAGAGGATGGGACAACTGCAGAGCTCATTCCCAAGATGTGCTGAGACTCATCTGGTGCTTTCAGCAGCATTCCCTCAATACTGACCCCAAAGCCAGTTTTCTTTGAGGACTCAAGGTCACTGAGACCTTGGAAGAGGCAGAGGGTGTCTGCTATAGGATGCTTTGTGCACACACAAGGCACATATCTCAGGTAAATGGAGGTGAATGGATCCTTCAGTAACTGACTTGGGCTTACCCAAACACACCCCACAACCCTCACACCTCAACCTCTTTGCTAAATCCAGTGTTTCCTGCTTCAGCTGCACCTCTGCTTTTTCCCCTGGGTGACTCCCTTTTCTTTCACAGCATTCTCTACACTTCCATTCCTTTTTCTTAACTCAGCAGTAGATCCTGTGGTAGCCTCTAATGGTGGGCATCAATAAAACAAACCAGTCTTGTGAGTCTTTTGTTTTCCAGTCAGACATTTATCTGCTTTCTCCCCCTCAGTACTATTTTCCTCTAAGCACCAGCTCAGCTGAGGGACTCCTGCATCACTGCTGCCAGGCTGACATCATTTAGATGGATGTTGTGGGGCCAGTCACCCCCGAGAGCTGCCTCACTCCTCCATCATTTGGAGGTGCTCATCTATTACAACCATTTCCCTTCACATTTTCCTTCACCACTCTAACAAATTATCACCATCCCTACCACATGCACTATATCTGCTACACACTTCTAGGTACCTCTGCTCCAAACAGTTTTATTAGAAGCCTTTGTACCCATTAAGGCCTGAAAGGATGAGTGCCAGTGGCCTTTTGTAGGTTAATCCACAAGAGATCAAGAGAGTGCAAGGTATTCTGTCTATTCAAATTACTCATTTTACATTATAATGGTATGAATATTAATATTGTCCATTGAAAAAGTGTGTTAATTAGGACGCTGGCAGTTTTTTGGACCACTGCCACACCAAATAAGCACTCAGGGGTCTGTGACTATTCAAGTCCACATCCCAAATTGCCATTTACAACAGTGGCACACTCAGTTCAAGAGCCAAATCACAAAAATAATTAATAAGGGAACAGCCTACAGAGGGTTAATGTTACTTATTTTTCCTCTACTAATTTCAGTTATTCCCCTTCCTAGTAAAACAGTATTTAACCAAACCACAAATAATTTGCATAGCACACACGTGCTGGCTGCTGGGAGAACCAGCAAACAGAACAAATGCCTCATTAATAACTAAGTGCCAAGAAATGCAGAAAGAATTTTGTACCAGACTATGAAAACCAAAGTAGTTTATTCTTCTGAGGCTTGCCTTGGATTAAACACTATGCTCCTTTGATAAGACTGGCTTGGACACATGAGAAAATGGAGGAGGCAAGGTCCACATATGTACAAGAAGGACACAAACTTGGGAGGCTGTTGTAGTTCAGACACAACTTTTTTTATGCAGGTAAAGCTCTCACAAGCTCAGGGAGAGGCCTGGTCACTGGTACATTAATAGCACACAGTTGATATTTAACAGATATAATATTTCCCCCTTCCAGTTTCTGTTTCTATTTTTATCCAACAGCATGGATGTGCAATCTTCACTGTAGTCTGCTGATCTCAAGGCTAATCTTCGTTTTCTGCCAGCAAAATGAAAGGTCAGCTACAGACCAGACACCAGGAAGGCCTCCCAGATGCCTGGGTATTTATGGACCTGATAATCTGGATGTCAGTGAGCATCTTGCCACAGAGGAAGCAGAACTGCAGACCAGCAGCCCTGGGCACCACTGATCACCACCAGGAAACCAAGAGCATTCCCCCAAATGCTTGAGATTTGCAAACACACTCTTTTTTCCACAATGGAATAAGCCCCAAACATTTTTGAGTTTTTACAAAAAGAAGATCTGCACTGAGGGGTCCAATTTGAATGAAAAACCCACAGGTTTTAGTTGGCTGTGGTGTTTTCCTAAGGTGCAGGAGAAGCACATTTGATGCCATGGATCTTTCTCCTTCTGCTTCAGGGAAGTATTTTCCTTTGGGATCACTTTAAGTTGGAAACACAAATCCAAATTTCCCACCTGTGAAGCCACTGTCATACCACACCTATTTAGGGTCAAAGTCTTTCTACTCCTCAAAGAGGTTACAGCCAAAACCTATCTTCCTAAATTAGGGTTTCTCAGCATTGTGAGACTGACAAAACTTAGTGCCATCCTCTTCAACACCTAAAATAAGCTAATTTTACCACATACCCATCAGTCAACAGATCCACTTTCTCCTGCAGGACCTTCCCAGCCCCATTTACGAAAGCAGAGGCTTGAAAACATCTGCCAAGACACAATGACTTCATTTTTAGAAGCTCTTGGTGCCTTGACCTGCAGTGTAAGTCAACAAAAGAATGAGGTCTGCCAGCATAGCTGCAGGTCAGGTCCCCTTTTGCCTTAGTGTAAACTAAGGCATCTAAAATTAAAGCAGGCTCCTGCAAGTGAAGATGACCAGGGCCTCTGGTCTTTGCATTCCCAGCTTGACATATGGGGCTGCAGATGAGATTTTGCATGTGCACATACACACACGAGCTTGGGGTGAGAGAAAGGTTCAAACACAAAGAATTTCAGGCTCTTGAAGACCATCAGTTGGAAGCAGCTGCAGAAACCTTTGATAATTCCCTGGGTTACTGAGCACTTTGCTGCTTAAATCTCTCCCTGGCCAGAGTTATTGCCTGTCACCCACCAAAAGCTAATCCTCTTTTTTCTGATTTCATCTCTATCTTCTCTATTCCCCCTCTCCATACAAGTGCAAAGCACCTTTAATCTTAATTTCAGATGTACTTTTCATGATGCTGCAGATGTGTTATCTGCCACTGACAGTATTTGCCACCTATTTCTCCTTAAAGGACACTGCTTGACCTTGTAACAGCTTCCATGCCTCCAGCTTTAGAGGCTGAGCCTTTCTATTTGAATGGATCACAAGTAATCACTTTTCTGTATCCATTATTAGCAGTGAACCAACTACCCAGAAAGCTTCTGCTTTGTTGATTTTTTTTCCCCCCCTCCAAATGCAGCATTTTTCCTGGGCAGAGACATATTATGGCAATTCAGACACTGACAACTGTGTAAATCACACCCAGGCAAAAGTTATTGATGACCTCATTCCAGTAAAGCATGAGATGATCAAGCTGCCCCACGGTATTTTGATCATCTGAGAACCCTGAAATTGAAAGTCCCAGGCTCCATTTTGCTTGCAAACCTAACAAAAGGCATTAACTGTGACAAAAGGCACTTAGAACATCTCTTAAATTATCTCATTTCACACCAGCAATAACAAATACTCATTTTCCTTTATTAACATACTCTCCTTGCCCATAACCTCTCTCATTTTTCTAGTTTTGAATTAAAACGCTTTCAAGTTATTGATCCCTTCGGCTGGAATTCTCTTCTCCTGTTTTTATTAGCTCTTGTACACAGCCTAATTTGAGGGATATGAACAGTGCATCCAACATAAGCACCTCTCCAGACCTGTCTCCCAGGAGCTGACAGGATTAATCTCTCCCATGCAGGACGAGTCACGTTCCACAGCCCCAGCTCCTCCACGCTGCTGGTGTGCCCAGAATGGCACTCTCACACCTGTTATTGAATTATGTCATTACCTTATTTCTTCTCAAGTGCCTTCCCAAACAGGTTGTAGACAGTCACCAGAGAGGGAAGAAGAAAACTCAATACTGGGAGGACCTGTTGGAGCTTTCAAGAGCGTTTGTTCTTGCCTGTCACTGGATTTCTCCCCATGCCAACTCAGCTGTG
The DNA here is from genome assembly GCA_013400575.1 of Peucedramus taeniatus. Lineage (NCBI taxonomy): Eukaryota > Metazoa > Chordata > Aves > Passeriformes > Fringillidae > Peucedramus > Peucedramus taeniatus. Next base: position 379,838 of record WBNO01032994.1, read on the forward strand.
GGCTCCCCGAGCCCAAGGAGCATTCCTAGCACTGGAATAGTGCTGAAGGCAGTAATTAGCAGAGGCAAAGGCACAGACTGCTGTGGCTATGCCAGGAGATGCATCCCCTCCCCAGGGATGTGGGATGCCCTCCCTCACAGCTGGCTGGGATTTCTTGACCCTCCCTAGCAGGCACATGGCACTGCCAGGAGCTCAGCCAGCCCAGGGTGGGGCTCACACACTGCCCCCACTGGGTTTAAATCCAGCTGCTGATATAGAGAGTCCTCACTAAACACAACCCCAGGCACTGTATCACACGTTTGGGGCTCTTTCTAGAAGAAAGACGACAGATTTGGAGGAAGAAGAGTGATCTCAAACACATGGCATAGCCCAAAATTGTGCTCTCTGGGAGCCCTTTGGCTAATTCCCTGCTAGGTGTCCTCTGCAACCCTGTATCTGCTGTGGAACAGCGTGGGAAAAGCACCAAACTTTCCTTGGCCATGCTGAGTTTTAGCTACTGTGAGCAGATGCAAATAAAAAATAACCCAAACCAAATCCCTAAGATTGCCACAAGGCAGAAAAAGGCTGGAAGATGGAGGTGGTGCTGTAGTGCTTAACCTGGGTGAGCAAATGTGTTGTGCTTTCTCTGCACAAACCTAAATGCCAGTGAGTCACAGAGCCCAAGTCAGCCCGGGCCAAAGACACACAAATGGCTTGAGAACCAGCCTCTCCTTGCCCTTCCTCCAGCAGAAAGCTGTAACCTGGCTCTCCTGGGACTGCACAATCCAGCAAGCCAGCACAGCAAATCCATTTGCAGTGCAAGGAGTTACAAGGCAGCCAGCATGAAGGAACAATGTACCCTCCTCCATCCATGCTGGCTTTTAATGGTTGAACATGACAGATCTTGAACCCAGCTGCTCCTGTGGGGGCTGAACTCCACGGACAGCATCACTGCAGAGGGACAGCCATGCCCTGGACCACTGCCCAGCTGAGTGACCCCCCTGGATGCCCACCACCCCTCTCCTCCAGCCCCCAAATCGGTGTGGATGCTAAAGGTAGAGTGCCTCCAAACCACACCATGACTATCCCAAGAGATGCTGGCTTTTGTCAGTTAAAAAAAAACATTTAAAATACTGGATGAGTTCTTTCAGCAGGTGTTCAAGGCCCCCCAGCTCACTGCTGGGCTGCTGCAGGATTTTCAGCTGATGCTGAGTGTTTTCTGTGTGACCAGCACTCACCCACTGGATGCTGTCCTTCAGTGCCACAGATCAAAACTTTTCTGCATTTTGGATAATTTCATGACTACAGCAAACAATGTTTCTGCAGAGTCCAAAAATGTAATCTGACATTGTGTTTCAGAAGCCTGTTTCTCTAACACAAGACTTCCATCTTCTTTGGCAAACTATGCCCTACTGGCATTCACATACACAATTCACAACTCATCTGGAACAGGCTATTTACAGAAATTCTGCTGAACTGGCTTTCTTTCTATTAGTTATGTAGAAAAGAAAAGGTTTGGCCTTGATCCTGGACCTGCTGAATTAAAGTGTGAAAGGGAAAATCTCTGAAGCCCAGGAACGCAAAGGCATTTCCACTGGTGCTGCCCATTTCAACTACAGCCATAACTGCTCTAAAAAAACAAGAGACTAATGGCAAGTCCAGTGGAATATGCAAGTTTTCCTAAGCCCTGATCACTGCTTATATTGAATTTCTACCCCTGGAAAACAAAGATGCATTTCTAGCTTTTTGTGTTGTCCGTGAGAGCTTCAAATTCAGAAGAGGTTTTTATGTCCCAGGTGGGGACAGGGGAGGTTGGCTGGAGACTGAATGCTCAAGTTAGGTACTGAATGAGGCACCTTATCCTCAAATAATGGTTTTTGCTCAGGGAGAAACTACAACACCAAGGAAAGTATTGGCATAAAGACTTATAAACTGCAAGATATGCTGAGAACTTCCCATCTTTTCAAAAAGGGATGCAAAGCAAGAAGAAAAGAGTTAAGCTGGAAGGATGAAATGGCTCCCTGTCCACATCTCACTCTGCTGGCCCCAGAGACCAGAGCAGAAGAGATGCTGGTCTCTCCCAGCACATCTGCTTTCCTCTCTTTCCTTTGCCATTGAGGCTGACATGTTCAACCTTTCCTCAGCAACAACCACTGTAAGTTTGGGACTTTTTAAATGTAAATCAACACTGCCACACAAGACACTGACCTGAATGCAGGCACAAAGCCCCACCAGCCCAATGCCCTGGTCATTACACCATCATCAGGAAAGCTAAGGACAGGGAGCAGAGGCCTTGGAAGGAATTCCTAGCTTTGCCTTCCAGCCCTCTACTATTTACCATTACAGCAGGGGTTCTGGAGGAGGAGCTCAACTGAGAGATCAGTGTCAGAGATTCCCATACCATCCCAAACTTGAGGCCCCCACCAGGAATCCCTGCAGATCCCAGGATTGTTTGCCCAGATGGAGTAACCAGCCTGAAGTTCACACACCAACATTTATGGAAAGGAAAACAGAATACCAACCTTTGAGGAACACATCACACCTTTTAACTAATAATTAGGCATCTATGAGTTAATATTTTTAATGTAACTGTTTTACTGTGCAATCCTGACCTCATTTGCTCTCAATACCATGGAGGCAAACATAAAATACATTTCTCCACAGTGACCCTGTTAACCATTTCTCAAGGGAGCAGAAGAACTGTAAGGAACTAACATCACTTGTTTATTTGTTTATTATAAACCAGACTTATTGAAACAATATCCCCACTCAGCACTAACTGGGGAAAAAAATACATCAAGCTAAGGCCACAACAACTGAAATGAGATGAGATGGGAGCATCATCTGTTCCCTGCAGCCCATGCAGAGCATCTCCTCCACTGACAGCAGCCTGTCACTTGCCTAGCCAAGGTGCTTCTGCCTCTCCCTCTCAGTGCCCATGGAGAGCTAACAAAGCCAGCACAGCTTCCAGACCAGGCCTCTGGGCAGCTTTGTAAAATTACCTACAGGCATCTGATAACCAATTCTCTCCTTTACAAAACTTTCTCCCTTCCACAGCTCCCATTTTTGAACATAATGGGCTGGATTATCTCACTGTCCCTTTTTGTCCCTTCATGCCCAGGTCATTTCAAGTATCATTCACTATCAGGTTCACCTTTACAGTGGGTTAAAAAAGAAGAGGCATGCAGAAAACTATTCTTTTTGTAATCTCACTGCCATGGGTCACAAACACCCCTGTAAATATTAGAAACTGGAGCAAAGCAGCATCCCTTCCACTCCAGGGTGCTCTTCCTGCTGACACTGCTGTAACTCTTGGTGAAACCCCCAGACACACAAATAAAGTCGCCCAACAACCCAGGAGGATCCTACAGCCCCCCCTAAATCAGAGATTCACTCCAAGAGAAATCCCACCAGCCCCAATCCAGCACTTAAATTTCTCATCCTCTTGCAAGCCTGTGGGCCACTTCTGAGTCTCCTGGATGCATCCCATCTCAACCTCTCTGCTGGGAAAACCAAGGGGACACATGAAAAAGGAGCATTTACCAACACTTCTTTAAGGGCACTGCCCTGCTCCAGTGGAGAGCAAAAAAAGCTTGGGGAGGGAAGTCTGAGAATACCAGCAACCACTGGGACATCAGTGCACAGGTCTGCAGCCCAGCCCAAGGCTGGTGACTGTGTAAGCACACGGGCTGGGATGCTCCACACCCAAGGGGGAGCACTGGGCACAGGGAGAGGTGGCTGTGGCACCTGCCAGGACTCTCTGGGCTGGATCACCACAGCTCATGCTAACAAAGGCTCAGGTTCCCCCACATCCCTCTCCAGCTAACTGCAGCACTGTCTGCAGCCCAAAGTGACCTCCTTCCCAGGCACCTACACACGAGCTGAGATGGGCTGGAGACAAGGGCACGTGAGGATGGAGCTGGGCTTCTAGCCACACACTTCCTTGTGCACATTTCAACACAAGAATTTAAGACAGCTAAAGACACACAAAAAATATGAAGATTTAAACAAAACAAAAAAAAATTTACACCAATCTGCCATTCTTATGCAAGAAGAGAGAAAAAATCCCACAACATTTGGAAGCAGGCTGTGTTTGCTTGGCACTTTCCATCTTTAGGTAATTAGTGTAAAGGGCTTCCCAGGTAAACCTAAGAATAAACGGCAGATTCAGGAGACACCATTCTCTCTGCAGTGAGCCTTCAAAGCATAACCAGGAGAAGCTGCACAGCTCCCTGTAGGCATTGCTTGCATCCAAGTCCTCAGGGTCAGCCATAAGTCAAGTTGCATCAAAATTTGGAGTGACATAAAAAAGTGACAAGCAAGAAACGTCTCTGAAGACAAACACCACAGCATTCGCAAACGCTTCAAACCCACAGCCTGGACCAGCATTTACAGCTTGCTGCTCCTCCCATCCCCTTCTCTGAGCTGTCTAAAAAGTGCCTTCCTAGCTGAGAGTGGCACCTTCAGAGCTGGGAGGAACAAAACACCTCCCAGTTCCAAAACCTATTTTTCAGTGCTTCTCTGGGTTGTTTTCCTCAGCTGACCTAGTAGCAGCTGCTGTGCTTGCTCCTCTGGGAATCAGCCTCACTCCCAGCATTCTGCTTCCAAAGTGCTGGTGCAGGGGCACCCAGCCTCCCCATCACCTCAGAGATCCAATTCCAATGCTGGTACCACCCAGCAGCTCCCAGCTCTGCCCCTCAGACCAACCCCTCAGCAACCCCAGTGTTGCTCTGTTTCTGATTATATCAGGAAAGGGCTAAGGGCAGAGATGGGAAAGGAGAAGAGAGGAGGCACTAAGCAAAGGTCAGTGGAGAAGTCCACAGCAGTGAGGACCTGGCCCCCAGCTCCCTGTGCACTGCACCAGGCTCCAATTCACTAGAAGAGCCTGTTACTTCTTAAATACAATATCCAATTTTACAACTGCAAAAAACAGAGAGTATCAGCTGCTGCTGAGAGCAAGAAGCTCCTCACCTGTGCCCTGCAGCCCAGGGTTACCATTAGAGGGATATAACCCAACAGCAAATGCTCTTTGCAACCCACTCGAGCCTTACAGCACCCACACCTCACCCACCAGCCACAGCCACACCCTTGTAAAACAGTGCTGGGAAGATGCTACAGTGAGCAGAGCAATGGGAGCTTCAGCAGACAAGAAGCCACCCCTCCCAAAACAGAGAGTGGTGTTTTCCCATACAATAACCCCAATTCTGAAAGCTGCCTCTTTTCTAAACACCTCCCCTACACTGCACCTCCACCTCTCACTTTTAGTGTCCTCACAAAAGATCTGACAGAAGACAAGGCTGAGTTCCCAGCCCAGCCATTCCTCTGGGACAGGAGAATGTGGCACTGGACATGGTGCTTGCTCCTATGATCAGCTGGCACAGAGCACCTTCTAATGCCCACAAGGCAAGGAGGGGGCTCTCCCTCTGCCCCTATCCATGCCTGGCACCCACGCAAATGGCACTGCAAGACCCAACCACCACATTCCCCACGCTTTGCAGCACCACTGACTTTACTTGGCATCTTCAAAAGCAGCTTTTTTAACCCCTAACATTGCAGATATTTTTTTGTCCTGCAAAACTGTGCAGTATTTACAGAATCAGAGCATCCAACAATGCAAGGGAGACTGGACAAATGTCACTCCACAGACACACCAGTCTGCTTCTGACCTTCACCCTGCCCTTTCCCTTCACAAACTCAGCAGGGAGGGAAAGGGAACTGGGATTTAAAGGGAGGCAATACAGAAACATTTTTAATCACCTTTTATAACCTGCATTCTCTAGGACTGAAAAAGCACCTTTCCCTTACATTATTCAGAAAGCAGCAAAGCTAATGTGACATATTGGTGTGTAGGTGTGTGGGGGCTGGTTTCTTGTCGGGGGGGAGGGAGGGCTGAGGGCTCGCTCTGTGTTTCAGAGAAATGAAGCAGCACAAGATGTACCAGTTGCTCTGGTAACAAAGCTTTTGCTTTTTTTTTTTTTATTGAAAGAATGAAGCATCATTTTAAGCATTTTTCAGTTCAGACTTCCTCGCCTGCATGGCAAAAACAAATCTGCATTTCAGAAACACACACACTCCATTTGAGTCAGCACAGAAAGGACCTTCTCCTCCAGAGCTACTATAACATCGTGGGGAACCTGATAAATTGAGGTTGCCCGTTTTCCTTCTGATAAGGCTACAGGAATTATCACACACCAGTACTCCAACCCAGCCCCTTCCTGCAACCCAAAAAGAGCTGATAAAAGCCCAGCACCTCCTGTGAGGTGGTGCCTGTGGAAGCAGTGGAGACCCCAGCCCCAGTGAGCATCCCCACACGGCAGCAGCACCATCCTCTCTGCCGGCACATGGAGCCATCCCAGCAGAAACAATGGCTTAATATTTAATACTGTGCTTGTAATACAGAAGGATTATAAAGCAGCTTGTAAGTCTTGTAAATCTATTCACAGTCACAGAGACCATGCCTGACCTTGAAGGTGATGAGCAGCCAGGGTCTGTGTCTGGATGTGGATGTGAGCGTTCCAGCCAACACCAAAACCATCCCAGTGGAAGGAAGAGCCTGGGACAGGGCAGGGTGGGCAGACACAAAGGGTTTTTGAAAGACCCTTCCCTACCTCAGTCCCCTGGAGCAGGCTCCCAGGGCAGCATCAAACCATGGGGAAAGCCAGGAAGCTTCCCAAACCAGAGGGACCAACCCCTCACGTGCAGTGATCATCAGAGCACGAGGAGGGATGGTTCCACACATTCACACACATGTGGTTACACTCAGCCTGCCCTGCCCTGCACCAAAAGCAACCTGTGAAGAGCTTGAAAACATAAAAAAAGAACCAAAGCTGAGGAGTCAACACCAAAACCACCAATAATCAAGTCACACCCAACCTTGCAACATCACAGTTCATTTTATAAAGATGAAGGTGGGGAAAAGAGAAATGCCCATAGGTCACCTTCAAATGCAACAGCTGTCTAAGGTTAGAGCTGCTTGTTTAGATGATGGGGCTCTGAATTCCTTCAGCTGCCTGTGAATGGGGGCACCAGGTGCCCTTGGTGTGCTGAGGACATCACCCAGCACTGCAGGCCAGGTGTTGGGCCAAGGGTGTGTGGCAGCACGACCTGCTCTGCAGGCACTGGTGTGCACACTGGTTCAGTCTGGCCTCTCAAGCAAGGCACAGCAGTCACTCTGCAGCTATAAAAGCTGTGTATGTAAACTACAGTTAATTCTTTACAGCAACAATCCCCAGGAAATATTAATTGTGTGCAGCATGGTAGCTTCTTCCACACGGGTAAAGCAACAGTGATTAATTATCGAGCTATTGACCATCAGCCTTTCAGAAAAGGAGACAATAAACCAACTGATGATTAAAAACAATTACTGTCATTCTTCACTCAGGCTAATTATCTGAACTCCTAATAATGACCCAGGAACCTGCAGAGTTTCTGTTCTCACCAGGGATGATGCAAGAGCCCAGCACTTGATCAGCAGCAGCCAGGCTGAGACAGAGGTCAGGCAAGTTAAACACAGCACAGACTCCACTCTATTTTCTCACATCCACCCTCAAAAGTAACTTAAAGGAAAAAGGAGTCTTCTAAAAGTCTTTCTTTAGGATATTTACCTGCTACCCCACCAGCCTGCACGGGTGGGATGCCTGGGGATGCCAGGAGGAAGGATGCCCCTGTGCATGGAGTGCACAAACAGCACCCAGGAGTACAGGACATGCTTTAGTCCTCCTCCTCTGGCATCTGCAAACTCCAAGACAACATCATCAAACATAGGCTTGTGCCTGGGACATTCCACAGGTCTGTCTCAGGAATCAAATTGTCCCAGCAGTCCTGCTGCTCCCAGCTCTCCAGCAACAGGTGACTTAGATTTCAAATATTTTATTCACTTTCTAATACCCACACACCTCAACATCTCCATCTACCAGGTCAAACCTGGGCATTTCCCTCCAGGTAGATTGGCCCTGACTTCTGGCAAATACCAGCTGGGCAATAAATAAGTCCTGACTAAAGACCCTGGGATGCAGTTCTTCAATCTTTTCCCATGTGTATTGTACCCTAGACAGACAGACAGACATAGTACAACAAAAAGCACTTGCAAAAACCACATTCCCTTCAAACAGCTGCCTCACTTGGGCTAGCAGAGGACATGGACAGCCAGGAGGAACCTGCAGAGTTGCTCCACCTGCCCTGGGGTGGCTCCCAGGGGTGACTCCCCTGCCCTGCCCCATCAGGTGGTGATGGCAAAGGAGCTCCTTGAGAGCCACAGCTGACACGGGCAGCACGTGGATCCCACACGCTCTAAATGAGAGCACAGACTATTGCTGGGTAATAGCTTGGTGATTATATGGCATTTACCAGATAATTAAGCAATCAATAGTTATTGTGCAGTTACAGAGGTGCCCACATACTCTATCTTGTACCCTGTAAAATAAAAACTTGCTGAAGCTGTAAATGGAGAGTCACATCCCCAGGGCACAAGGCAAAGCAGCATTTGGCATTAATGAACACTGTCCTCCTGGCACAGTTGGGAAGAAGCACGTGAATATGTAATATCAACATCATTTACTTCCACGCTGTAAAATACACAAGATGAGAGGTACAAAGGTTACCATCTGATCTATTTCCTGGATTTTTTTTCTCACTACTGGGAAGGTCTGCATCAAAATCCTTCCTGGCTGACACCATCCATGGGCCACTGTGTGGATGGCTCATAAAAACACTGGAGGACTGCTCTGGTTTTCCACTTAGTGTACTTACCCAGTAAGTAGCCCACTGCATGTGTCCCCAGGCTTTGCACACATCTATTGGGCAGGTATTTCTGAGTAGCCCAGTGTCCTTTTCCTTTGAACCCATGTATTTATTGGTGCTGGACACCCCACTGGTTGTGGCCCTAATCTATCCAGGCAATCTAAGCATGCACTGTATTTTAAGGAGTATTTGTTTGCTCTCATGCAGAGTAGAAATAAACAGCAATAATAATGTTCTGAGACATAAAAGCAACATTTCCTCACAGTTTAGATAATGCTCTGAAGGCTCCTAGTGGGTTTTGTGTTTAGAGTTGCTTTCAGCCATCAGCTAAAAACCAGTGAGGCAAAGGCTTAATTCCCCAAGTCCAACTCATTGTATTCCTGATAGTCATTTCCTTAAACACCTATAACAAAAATAAAATCCAAGGACACAAAAATTCACTACTGCAACAGTGTCTGGCACAGAAGCTAGCAAGTTCTCAGTCTTTCATCAAAACCAGTTTACAATCTGTAACATTAGATTCAGGATTATTAGAGAATAAAGAAAAGCTTCCGATTCAATTAGAGAGATAAATCATCACCAGTGCAGTCCCTCATTAAAATAAAAATCGAGCTATTCACAAGAGATTGTTAAGCAGTGAACAAGGAATGTTATTCCTCTCTGCATTTTTCCAAAGTGAAGAGCTTGTGGTTGGGGTTAGAGAAGGGAGAGCAGAGCAGGTCGCTGCCGAGGGCTCCTGCAGTGCCCAGGTGTCACTGGGGTATGGCCAGAGCTGGGAAGAACCAGAGGGATATTTTAACCTGCTGTTCTGAGCAAAGGAAGACCTTTACTTGAAAATACAGAGGTCAACCAGAACCAGTTGCCTTTGCCTCAAGCACAAGGCTCAGAAAACAAGGCTTTGATTCACAGAAGCACTGTGAACCACCTGAAAGAGATCTTCAAACCATGACCCAGAAAGCAGCATCAAAGCAGCAGCAGCAGCATCCCGGTGCACACGCTCTGGCAGTGGGTGCCCTCCTTCTGGGAGCTCTCAAGGTGCACCAGGCTTGGCCAGCACGACTCTCCTCCTACAGGCAAAGAGAAGGCATGTGCTGTGCCAGGGGCTCCCCAGCCTCTCCAAGGCAGCAGATGCTGAGGCTGGCTCCAGGAATCCCTGCTCTCTGAGGGCTCCTGTTACTGTGGTACTCCCAGACACTTCTCAGGCTCCTCAACCTGCTGGGCTGTGAGATCATCCAGCTGTCAGAAGAACATAAACATGCCCTTTATCCCATGGGATCAATGGGAACTTTGCACCTTGCACATTTTCCCCTCAGGTGTTGGGCAGGCCAGCTGGTTATCACCAGGACACCTGTAGTCTCTAGCACAAATGTGGCCATGCAGCAGTGTTAGACACTGCTGCTATATCAGATTTTCTAGGGGAAACATCAAGGTGCAGCACACAGACATAAAACATCATCCCCTGCCTGGAAATGAACATCTCACTTCTGCCTCTTTCCAACAGCAAAGTTGCTTTTCTTGCTTCATAGAGGGACAGGCCATGAGAAGGAGGGGTGATGCACAGGGTTGGACCTGCAGAGCTCAGGCTGGCAGCCAGCACCAGAACCCAAAAACACAACCAGAGGCACACACAGCTAGGAGGGCAGCAATGGTGCACCTCAGGTAACACAGCAGAGAGGGGAAGGGATTTAACAGATGTGTAGATGTGGCACTTAGGGACATGGTGGGCTTGGCAATGCTAGGTTATTGTCTGGACTCAAAAGACCTTTTCCAAACTAAATTATTTTGTGAACAGTCCAGCCCTGTTTGAAAGGGGGTTGGAAATGGCAGTGGAACAACCATCTAATTACAGAGGACACTGCTCCTAGGTATATGGATCACTTCTAAGGGCTGATTTAGAGTGGAGCCAGAAGGTCTGTGTGTCTTGAAAGTTGATCCATTTGTTTTGCTGCAAGAGATAAATACAGCGGTGGTATCTGGAGAAAAAGAATTGCAGAGATCTTATTTCCACACTGGGTTTTAGGGTGGGACACCATAAACAGTTATGTATGTTTTATATCAAAGTCTCCTTTTGTTTATAGAGTGTGTGCTACTCCAGGACTTCGGTTTAAGAGAGCTGTGAAGTCAGGCTTAGCCTGAGCTCATACCTCAATACTTACTAATTTGGTTTGGACAGCAACGTTTTCCCCTCCACCCCCATCACCATCCCGTCTGGCACCGGCACCACGTGAATCACACCGAGGACAATCCAGTTACTCCAGCAAGTTAAAAACACTCAGCAGGAGGATTTTCCCCTTGTACAGCACGGGAAAAAGGAACGCAGAAACGTTCAGCCTACACTCGGGACATTTCTGGGTGGTTTTTTTTTCCCCTCTGAGGTAACACACAGAAAGAACTGAACCCAGCAAGAGGAAACCCGATCAGCTGAGCCACACAACCAGCAGCACCAGCTTACTTCCCTTTTTTGCTCTCCACAAAAACATGACGCTTTGAAAAGGCCATTACAGGCACATAGTTTCCACGGATTGTTAGAAATATGAACCAGTTAAAATTAGGTCACCTTCCACCGTTATTTTAGCAGCTGAGAAGAAAAACAGTTCAGAAGGGAGCTCCCGTGGCAGGGAGCACATGGTGGGAAAACAATGAATACCAGAGGGGACGGCTCCCTGGAATATAACCTTGATAAGAACAGCTTTGGGGTGCGGAGGTTTTTCCTTTGTTTTTGTTATTTTTTTTTTAAATCTGTTTTAGTTCAAAAATTCACACATTTAAAACTCCAGAAGTTCCAGTTCATCTTCGGTTCACTTCAATCCCTTGATCCTTCTACTGACAGGATTAGTCTACAGCAGCTGGAGGATAGGGGAATCTTGGCTCTTTAAACACCATTCTCTACAGCAGGGGCAGCTTGCTGTCTTTTAGAGCATGACAAGCAAGAGCTGTGTCTCCAAAACCACAGAGCAGGAGCACATGAGTATATTCTTTTCTATAGTCAAACTGAAACATGGGCATGACGCGTAAACAGGATCTCTGTGTGCCCACACACGCATGAGTACACGTGTACACAGCACTTGTGCCCACACATACAAGAGTTTCTTGGAGGATGAGGCCCAGGGGAGGCACTGACTCCCAGCAGAACCATAAAAGTTGGCAAATTCCTTGTGCAACCATGACAGGAAACATCTCCCCACCACATATAAACACAGATAACCCCAGACTTTGAAATAATTCGATCCCACCTCAAATGCACAAGAATAGTCCATAAAAAGACCCTACCAAGAGAACAAAACTGGAAATCCCCCAAGCTAAGAAGTGTTTGGGACAGGTGATACAATACAGCAGAGGGGCATTTTAAATATTCTTGTGAAGAAGTTCATGCTTTTAAAATCCTGCTCTCCACAGTCCCTTCACTACTCTCATCTGGACTGCTGCTTCTAGGTGTTTAGAAAAATTTGAAGCAATCCTACTGACTGTAACAGGCACTTTAATAAAAACATTTTAATAGTGTTTTTAATCCTGTAGCAGGTTCCTGCCAGTGGAAAGGATGGCAGCCAGCCTGTGTGCAAGCAGAGCACTAGACTGTAGCAAACTCATTTGGCAGCCTATTGCAGCCGTAAACTCAGCTCTTAGAAAAGATCAAGATTTAGCTATTAAAGCACAGACTTCTCACTCCCTCCTCATCATCTAATCAATAAAAAGCAACTGGGGGAAAAGGGGGGGGGAAAAAGCAATTCATTTTCTTGTGACAGTTTCAGAACTAATGTGAACTGCTTATTATGAGAGCTCTGTGTGCTACACGGTACTTGCACACAAGAGCACAAGGTCAGAGTTCAGAAAGGCTTCTTGTCAGGTTTGAAATGGTCAAAGCCTAGTCAAGGTGATGTGCTGAGATGCTCCATGTTCAACACACAGCCAAGGCAAACAGGATCACTTCAGCTGGAACTCTTACCTTATAGACCTGCCCGTAGGTACCATTGCCAACGAGCTCTACCAATTCAAAGATTCCTGCAGGATCCTAGGAGAAAAGAAAAAGAATGTTAAACAAGCAATATTTATAGACTCCTGAAAAAAAATAAATGCTTAATTAAGATCAGCATTTCTCTGACAAGGGTTTTGAGTGGCTTAAGGTTTTCAGGCAGACGAGGGATGGGAAATTACAGGAACAATGAGCAGAAGTGTGGCACTGTCCAGGTGACAGTTCTGTGTAGGCAGCACAGACCTGCCCAGAGCTGCCCACCTTCAGCACCTGGGCTGGGAGATGCCAGGCAGGTGCCCATGAGTGAGCATCCATCCATTTGACTGCCATCTGCTCGATTAATGAACACTCAGGTCATGCTTTAAATGCAACAGCAAACATTTGCTATTAAAAGCTAGATTTTCTTATGCATCAGCTTTGGACTAAAACAAGCTAACTGGCAGGATTCCATCGTGGGGCTCAAAGCAGGGGTTTCCAGGTCTATTCCTGAGGTCAGCATTAGTGTTACTCAGTCTAAAGGCCAGCTTTGGTTCGGTGCATCCTGGCTATTGACATCCTGGTTTGTCAGCTGAGATGAGCAGATCCAAGACAATGCTATATGAGGACACAATAATTTGTAAAGGTGGCAACAAAGCACAAAACCCTGTCCCCAGATCCCCCTGCACTTCTCCTGGCATGTGCCCAGCCAGGGGAAGTGCAGTCACACACACACACGTGCACCCACCAGCAGTCCGCAGACGATACGAGCAGGGAGCTACGAGGGAGGGTGGGGAAAGAAAGAAGGAATAACCAGTACTGCTATTTTCTCCTCTGGGTGGGTTTTCCCCTTCCAGAAGCTTTATTTATACTCTCCTGCTCCTCCTCCTTTTCCCATACTCATCATTCCAATTTTGGAGAGCACAATCCTCCTGGAAGCTGGCAGAGGTGGAGGCATCCTGACATCCCTGGGGTCTGTGTGTCCCTGAGCCCACCCGGCCAAGGGGTGACCTTGCCTCCCACACCACCACCCATCCTCATCCTCCCTGCTGGGTTTTGAGTCACTTGAGCTGCTGGATGACTTGGCATCCCAGTGAGCCCAGTGATACCAGCTCCCAGGGACACCTCCCAAGGAGGATCAGCCAGCAGCACTCCTGAGGAGAGAGGAGATGGACATCCACTACCCCACTACAGACACAGAGGTTTCATTCATTACAAAGCTGCATGAACTCAAAATGCTTGTGGGTCCAAAAGTCAAACACTGGACCTTTGTGAGAAGCTGAGAAGCAAGGTTCATCCAGTAACAGTGCCACAAAAGTAAATGAATCTGAGTCCTGATGTGGCTGGGGCAGGAACACGTGCTGCCGTGGAGCAGCCGGGGTTTGGCACAGCTCTGTGACAGGGTGACAGCAACCCCTCTGATCACTCAGAAATGCCACATCCCCCCTCTACCTGTTCCTCCATCATGTATGAGCAACTTCCTCAGGCTGCCTGGGAAGCTCTGGGGCACTCCAGGGTGGGAACCCCACTCAGTATTCAGTGGGACAATCTGCAGCAAAGGGCAGGGAAGCTGTGCTGGAAGAGACCAGGGAGGATGCATCTGCCCTGGTGCAAACACACCTTTATCAAGACACTTGGGCCAAACACAGGTGAAGCTGCAGCTCAACAGGTTTCCAGCATGCAGCATCTCAGCTGGGTGTGGATAGCCTGTGGGTTTTGCTGCCTTGGTACCAGGCAGGGAAATGCCAGGAATGGGAAAGGGAGCTGACACCAGGTTTCCACACTGGGTGAGGAGATGGGGGAGGGGGAAACATGGCAGCAGCTGCTGCTTATTTTTTGAGTTTCTTTCCTAAGGGTTGTTCTCTGCAGTGCTAAAACAACTCTGAAAGAGGCTTTTCCAGTGCTACAAGTATATCTATTTTTGAATATTCACTAGGAGATTAAGGCAGAAGAAAGCTGTGCCTAGGGCATATGCTTAGGAGGTTTGGAGAAACATCCAGGGATGCAGCTGGCCATTTCTGATAAAAACAACTCCTTTTTGCAGTATGTTTTCCAACCTCTTTCTACAAATCCTCAAACTCAAGAGCACCCCATCCCACCATCCCAGGCTCACTGCTCTTACGTGTGTAAACATCACATTTGTGGCTCCAACAGGTTTCCCTGAGTCCATCCATCACTTGTTTGTGATGCCAGTCTCACACCTGCCTCTTCTGTCACTGTGCCCAGAGCAGCTTTGTGCCAGCCAGGGGCAGCTCTGTGCCAGGAGGGCTTTCCCCCATCGCCCCCATCACCCCCACCTCTCACTCCTGACATCCCATCCTGGCTCCCACCAGCCAGGCAGTTTCTCTGCTGCAATGTCCCTTCTCCATCCTGCTTTCTCCCTGAATTTTTCCAGAGGCATTGCCAAGGTAAGTGGGCATCTCTCAGCACAGCCAGGAGTGACACTGCTCCCCTGACTGCTGCCACAGGCAGCTCCACCTCAGCACAGCCAACACACTGGAGCACCAGCACTGTCAGGGAGCACAGGGGGCTGGATCTCTCCTCCCCTGCAGCAGGCAGTCAAAGGGAAAAGCTTCTGCCCAAGAGCCACTATTAACACCCAGGAATAACATGCTATTAATGGCCATTCCAGAAAACACACAGCAAAGGATGGTGCAGGCAAGAAAAAAAAAAATCCCTGCTTCTCACTGGCCTCCCCTGGACCAATTCATACACAGAAAAGAGATTTGCATCTTAATGGCTGCTGGGGAATAGGCTGTCCCTGGTACCAGGGCACATCCTGCACATCCCACAAAGCCCCTGCTGAGATGCTTCAGGAGGGTACCAGAGCAGCTTGGGCAGGCTGGAGCAGGCAGTGAGGGAGAAAAATAGAGAGGCACACAGCATGGGTGATGTTAGCCAGGGGAAAAAGAAATCCACCCTGCAGAGCCCCAACCAGGACCAATCCAGGCCAAGCAGGGAATAATCTCAGACCAAATATAGCCTGTGCTGCAGATCAGGGCTCACAGCAGCACTGGGTTGTGCTTGGCTGGGGGTGGCTGCAAAGCTCATCCCACATGGCTGCTTCCAGCCTGGCACCTACCTCCTTCTGCTGATGCCCTCTCCTCAGTCCAGGAGGGACACAGGGGTGATAGGGCTGCTGCAGCCCACTCCTTCCCACACCCCAGAATGCCTTCACAAAAACTACTGTACCTCGTGTAACTGAAAACAGCTGCACTGAATAACAAACCCACAAATAAAAGGAAAAAATGAGGTGAGCTGTTAGTTTAGGCAAAGAAGGTGCATTGTTTAAAACAGAGGGGAGAGAGCATTTAAGACAAACCCACAAATAATTTTCAGCTCTATGTTAGCTTCACTTTAACTAGAGAAGTATTTTTAGAGCTGCAGCAGCACCAGGACTTTGCCAAGATCCCTTAAACTAAGGTAGGGCCATCCCTCCTCCCTGCTACTGCTACTCAGAACTTGTGCCAGAAGATGCAGGAGCAAACTCAGGCTCTTCACAGAGCAACAAAACACTCAAAAGGACTTTTCATCTACCCATGGGATGGGGAATATTTCACAGAGTAGCACCAGCAGCAAGGGTTGTGCAGACCCAGTGTTCCTCCAGACAGAGATGGGTTGGGACCTGAGCTCTCTTGTGCCAGGATATGACCATGCTGCCACAGGTAAAGCCATGACAAGCTCAAATTCAAGTGGGATATGGTCATGTTTCTACTAATCTCACAAGAAAATCAGTGGTACTAACGTTTCAGTGGCTAAAACCAGTCCAAGACACAAAAATGCAGAGGCATCATTCTTTCCAGCAATATCATGGGTAAGTAAAAAAAAGTCCACTTTATTTCAATAAACAGTGTATTTGAAACTGGTGCATTATCAGAAAAGGGACTTCTGTGTGTGGATGATAAAGCATGATATATTTAAATTTTAGTAACAGAACAGGCCTCCCTTTTGAAGACTTATCAGTGTGGAGCACACAGTGGGGCTCATAGGTTCCTGGATAAAACTGCTCCCTCCCTTCTCCCTAACCCAGACCCCACAGAACTGAAGCTGGAAGATGTCCTTGCTCATACCACAATGTCTCAGCAAGTCCAAGGCACAGAAGAGCCAACACTATGCTTGAGGAGACTATTCAGAGAGCAATACCCACACCCAGGGCTAAGTCACCTGAGAGCCAAGGGCTGCAGGTGTGTATCAGTGTTGGCTATGGTGAAGGCTGAGTGAGCAAAACACAAGTGAGCCATCTTTAAATGCTGCCATGCAGGTGTCCATAAACATGAGAAATATTTACACACAGCCTGTGCACCAAATCTGCTTGTTTTCCTTGAAGGAGACTCATTTTCCTCCCTTCTAGCCCACACAAAAGGGATGTAACAGGAAGGGTTACATGAGGAGACAGTGGAAAGATGCTCAGGAGAGGGGAACCCAGGGGCACACCAATTAAACCACGATTGCTGTGGATGCAGAGGAAGGGAAATCAGAGATTGGAGCCTCTGTAATCATTGTGCACTTAGTCCCCCAGTTCTAGCAGCTAATGACAACTTCCAGCCAAAAATCATGGAGCTACCCAGTCATTAAGCACATGTTACAAGCCTAGAGAAGGAAAAAGCACTGAGTAACCAGAGGCAGTGCAGTTAAGGGTCAGTAACAGAGGAGTGTCCCCAGGCACCAATCAGCTAAAGCAGCTCTGTGGCATCAGAAGAGTTTTTTTCATCTCCACCAAGATATAAAGTCTGTGCAACTAATGCTCCCAAGCATCAGGATATGATGAGCATCTGCCCTACATCTCCATAATAAAGCAGCCTCAAAAGGAGATCCCACAAAAACCAAAGCAGGCTTACAAAGCCATTAACACCCTCAACAGGACACTCGGGGAGCTCTGTCTGTGTGCAGGTGCCTCTGCCTAGACAAGTCCTGGCAGCCACAAGGAGAAATTTTGGCACTGGGAAGCAGCAGAGGGTCATTCTCCCCAAAAAGCTGGCTCTTGTAAACTAGTGGCAATGCCATGGCACCCAGAGAGCCCAGGAAAGCCATAATCCCACCTGGCATCACACAGCTTGGCATGGCAGCATTGCCAACCCAAGTGGTTGTCTTGAGGTGTCAACTGCCTGGAGAAAGTTGGGTCTTCCAACCCTACCAAGCTCCAACCAGAAGTGAAAGATCATTGATTCAGAATGTGAAAAAGGTTTTGCAAGGAGTGCAGGAGAGACAGAAAAGCCTTTCAGCAGTAGAGTTCAATAGGCAAAAGTGTCATCAGGATAACACTCCTGACTATGCAAAGCATCACTGCAAGGAATGAGTATAAGGATGAAGGCTTTTGTTCTCACACTATACAACTGCCCAGATTTCATTTCCCCAAGGCCAAATGCTGGCTGGGCCATACTCTGTGAAGCCACCTCTCATGTCAGCAGGAAGCTCTAGAAGCTCTGTAAACAGCCATAAATCTCCCAGGCATCAGGACCTGAATAACCTCAAGCTCTACAAAGTCCCCCGCTATTCCTTCTGAAAGGGCATCAGTTCACTCCTTTTGCAACACTTTCTGCACTGGTTCTACAGCAGGAATTGAAGCACTTGTATAGTTTGACAAAACAAGGTCTGGATCACCTTGGGGAAGTTACCCCAAATGACATGCAGTTCACAGAAAAAGAGAGGGGTTTGAAGAGCACTTGAAGACACAGCTGCTTTTTAGTAATCAGCTGGCTGTCTCCATCTCCAAGGCACTTCTAGTTAACAGCCCTGTGAGTAATATGAAGATGGACTGCACAAGCCAGGAGAGGATTGTTAATATAGCTGCAGACAGCAGCAAACAAAGCAGGAAGGCAGAGGCCAAGGCAACAAAATACTGACTGAGTCACTGGGAACTTTCTAAAAAAGAGGCTGGGGACATCAAGTTTCAATCACACAGACACAGCCCTAAGGCTGCCCATTAATTAAAGCAGTGCAAAAAACCTCAAAAGGCTGCACAGGTATTTTTGAGATAAAAGCCAAGCAATGAAGCAGAACCATGCTGGACTACTGGATGTTACTCAGCCCTCACAGGGATTGTTTAATCTCACGCCTTCTCCTGCTAGCTTTGGTACCTTCCCCTCCTTCGCCCACCCATCCAGAGACTCACAAAACAAGCTATCATCAATGCCATCTACCACTGCACCTCCTGCCTACTCAAGCAATACAAGCTGCTCTACTTGGAAGGGTAATAATGAACTCCCCAAGGGCTTTGTTTTCATTTTGGAGAAGCGGTTTGTCCTCCCTCACCCCCAAACATCCAGCTCTGTAACTTAAAAGAAGATGTTAGTCAAGAAACAGCATTACTATGCAGTGTAAGAAAAACTGCTCTCAAGGCTAAGTTATTAACAGAAGAAAAATTTCTCCCTGGACAGCTGAGAAGCCTGTTTACAAATCTATCTGAACCACTCCTCTGCAGCATCTCACCAGCAGAAGCTCTTCCAGGCCTTAGTGAGAGCCACATCTGTGCTCTGCCCATTGCCCCTTTCTGAACCTTAAATCCACTCTCCCAGGTCTCCAGCACTCTCCTCCCCAGCTTCTCACTGCAATAAAGCTCCAGCCACCATGTGAGCCTCTCTTTCCTTTCCAGACTGTTAAGACCTGCCAATAGCTGGCAGCAGCAAAATTAAATAAGAACTAATCACCACATTGGGCTTTTCAGTCAATAAAACTGTATTACTTCTTCAACTATTACCTGTTCAATTTAGAATGTAAGTGTAGATTTGTAGCCCTCAGCCAGCAAAGGAATAGCCAACACCAGTGCTTAGGGAAGAAAAATACAAAATCCCCTATGCACATAGAAAGTTCATTCCCATTTGGTTCTGCAGAAGCCAAGCCACTGAAGCTACAGTAAACTGAGTATTCCAGATTTCCTGCTCAGAGACTCAAACTTGCACACACAAAATTAGAGTTCTTCTGACCTAGTTTCTCCTTTCTAGCATGTCAGAAGAAAAAGCAGCCATTCTGTACCCTCTCCACAAATATGAAATGTGGGAACTCTAAGCCTGTCAGGAACACACATTCTGACCTGGATAAAAATGGTTTTCCCCAATCAAAATGATGCAGTTGTAGCACTGCAAATGGTGGGTCCCACAGACCAAGATGCACTAGTGATACCAGGAGAGGACAACAATGATATATATAAAATTAACCTTCCTCCAATGTTGCACGTCAGAGCAGTCCAGGCCAAGGAAAAACCACCCCCAAGCTACACACTTACATTAATCAAAACAAGGGCCCAAGCCTCCTTCCCACCCCTTCAAAAGCATGGCTAGCAACGTGGTGAGTTCATCTCTCCTGATGTCATTCAAGCAAAAGGCAGTGAGTTTTGACTTGAGGCTGATGAAAATGAACATGTGGCCTCTGTGAGTCCCAGCACAGTAAGAAAATGCTGAGATATTCAATAACCCTCAAGACAACACAATTGTACTTATTCTTCATTTGAAGTTAGTTTCCCTCCAAAGCAGCCATTCCTCTCATCCTTTTAAAGCTCTACAGCACATTCCACAGATCACCAGGACAGACTCCATGAATTGTTTGCAGCTCTATGACAAGCCCACCTTCCAGTTCACAGCAGACTGTTCATCCAGAAGAGCCAGAAGCCAATCAGACCAGAAGCATCAGCAAAAGCACAACTACTAAGTGAACCCCAAGGTTTTCAATGCCTTGCTAGATGAATGCAGCCTCAGCACCATCAACCCCTTCAACATATGCCTAATTCAAGCACACAACTTCAACAAGGCAATATATAAAAGGCTTGGCTGAGCTCAGTGTCTCTAAAAAGCTGCAGTGCCAATTATAAATCACATCTATAGCCCCCAGAAGATCTAAAGTCACTACCAGTATTGTACCACACTTCTTCAGATGCAGACATCAATTAGAGCACAGCAGCTGGACACTCTCCTCACTGGAAGTCATTCATGCAGTTTCAGACCAATAAGATATTATTCCTAAATGTTTAGATCTCATCCCTCTGAGAAGGACAGAGTTTCAACCTTGGCCAGCAAATGTTTGCAGCTGAAATCATTACCTACCACTAAATGCTGTCAAAGGTTTATGGGGTCTCAGAGGAGCTGGTTTAATTACTTACCAAGGCAGCTGTTTTGGGAACTACAGCCTCTTAACATCCCACTCCTGGAGATGCACTGTGTAAAGCACAGTGCTGCCAAACTCATGCCAAGAGAAGGGAGCACCCTCTCCCACACAGGCAAACCTTCAGTCACAGCAGGTCACGCTTGTGGCTTTGTCTGTGTCTGTCTGCAGGTGTGACAGAGGCCAGTCTGCACCTTCCTGAGGCACTGCTGGACATTCCAGCTTCTGCAGCCCTCACAGGAGGCTGCTGGGGTCACCATCTGGATCACCTCTGCCAAGAGATGACAGCCTTGCTCCCTCTTTGCAGTGAGAGTCGTGGCCAGAGGGATGGTTTAAAACAGGAGAACATCTCATTCCCAGATGCATTTTGGAGCAAGAAAAGAAAAGCAATCTTAAAACCTTTTGCTTTTTTAAGCTAGGATGGTTTAGAACCTCTTATGTCTACTTTTCAGTTAAGGTTGAGGGCTGAGCTGACCAGAAAACTTGCCAGGTATAAAGGGCTGTAACAACAACAACCCATAGACTACAGCCTTCAACAGCAGAGAACTGTGCAACAACCAACACACAGCCAGGCATGTAGGCATGCATTCCAGAAATCCCTGAAGCCCAGATTAAAGCAGCTGCCATTACCTTTCAATATTTTCCTGTCCCTGTACACATGTCTGGAGAAACACCACCTCCCTGCTGGATTCAGTCGAGAGTTTCTCACATCAGCCCAGTTTTCACAGATCATCTGGAGATGGAGTTATCTGCTGGTTTCGTGCTTTTCAAAGAGTTTACCCACAGCCTGTCACTTGTCATCAGCTGCTCACACTTGGCTCCACAAGGGCTGGCTAACAAGGAAGGCAGATAACTCTCCAGTGGCAGCAGTTTCAAGATAGGACAATATGGGGAACAAATCACTTTAAATTATTGAGCAGAACTCTGCAGGATCAACTGCAGAAAAAACCGAAACCCCACAGCTACACCAACAAGCTGCCAAAACCTTGTACTATAAACTCACTTTTACATTGAATTGTCTTGACAAATCAGCAGAATTATTTAAAAGAATATCAAATATATGTTAATTTGCATGTCTCCATTTAGAAATATATGTCTCACCCAAGAGTTAAGTTGTGGGGAAGGGGAAAGGAAGGCTTCTCACCTTTTTTTCTACATTTCACAGGCTGTGTCCAGTAATGCCAGACCCAGCAGGAAGCCCAAAAGGTTGGTTATGACAGACACCCAAATTGGGTAGAAAACAAGGTCCCACAGCAAAAAACAAGCTCCTGCCTGATCCATGCCAAAAAAAAAAAAAAAANTCAGGGTTCATCCACAGCTGCTGAAGTGATTTATAAGATTTTTTTTTTCCCAGGGTGTGAAGTATTTCCCATAGCAAGTCTTCTGTATTTCTTGGTGGATCCTGCATTGTGAAACACTCTCAGAAATTGAGGGAGATGCTTTTTATTTCAAACCCCAATGCCCCTAAAGACTAAACTTGGCAGGGGCACACAGATTATTTAGTTTAGTTCATCTGGTATCTGCATTACAACAGCACTTTGGATGAGACAAGGTGAGGGACCTTTCTCCCAGACATCCCAGGAAGATGTGCAGGTTTTGCTTTGTAAGTCATCTTGATGTCCATAAATCCAACCACCACATTTTGCTTTATGGGACCAATTGTGCTCCCTGTCAGATTGGAGCCCTGTGACACCTCCCTGCCTTGGGAGCTCTCTGCTAGCTCTGGTACCTGTAACCAGCTGTGACACTACCTGGCTTTTTGCAGAGCTCCACAGTTTTTTATTAGTTCACACAAGCAGGCTGGAAACATTAATATAAACACACACAGAGTAGCTAAGCAATCCCTGTAAGACAACAGGGACCAGCCTGCTGAAGACCAGTACAAGACAGGAAAACAAAGCAGGTGGGGAAGCCCAAAATAATTGGGATTTCAACTCAAAAATCAGACCTATTCCTCCTGGAGGCACAAGGTGCCAGCAACCCCCAGCCACTCATCTCAGCCCTGCCCACACTCCTTCCCTATACTGAGGAATGGGGTCAGCTCTTCAGGCCCACCTCCTTCAACCCAAGAGAGACACTGCACATCCCCTAAGATGTGACATTAATCATGAGTGTTTAAGGATCTGAAAAGGGGATGAGAAACATTAGTAACTGCTTCTAAATTAATTGCCGTTATTGTTATTTGATTTGCTAAACTCTCTGGGGCTAGATTTTATTTTAGAAAACTATGAACATATCAGATTAATCAACTTAAAATAAATGGTCTTGATTTATTTATTTCTGCTGTATCTACTCCTCTTTAAGCTTGGCAACTCACTGCATTCTTTCCATCCTGTGAAAGAAAAAGAACAGGGGCTTTGCTTTATTATTATTATTATTTTAAAGGAACGGCTACAAAGCTTAGCAGTTCTATAGTTTAAATCATGGCAAAACTATGTTGTGAAGAAGGACAAGTGCAAGGCTGGAGCTAGTTTCCACACTCTGCAGGCACCCACCAGCAGAGTCACACCACACAGTCCAAGCAAATCAGATCTTTTCCCCAATAATTCAGGCATCCAAAGAGTTGAAAGACACCCTACTAGGTTTCAACAGGGGCTGTCCTAGTGTGAGGCACACTTCTTGCATAAAAGTCCTGCTAGCAATGAAGAAGTTTAATCTCCCCTAGTCAGATTTCACTGTTTCTGAATCCTCTGGAAGTTGGGTCAGCATCCTTCCCTCCCACTCCTAATCCCCTGCCCTCAGCTTTAGCAATGCAGCAATGCCTCTGCCAGCAAACTAAAAAGAAAAGCCCTCAAATATATTATGCTGAAGAATATTAATCTTGTGTTCCACAGAATATTAAGTGGATTACATCTACAGCCTCCAAGGAGAAAAACGTTCATTTCCATGTATCTTGTGCTATTATTCACCCCTATTCGTTTTTCCTGCCAGCCTAACGTAAGTCATGACAATTTCCCATTAATTAGTGCAGAGCTCAACTGGCTTGACAAACCAAGCAATGAGAGCAAGAGTGGGACTTGACTTCTCCATGGCCACGAGGCAGATCAGACCACTGTGGCACAGCTGCTGCACAGGAAAACACATACAAGGTGAAGAGCAAAGCCAGCTCTGGGTTTTCTTGGATGACTTCCTGGTGGGATCACCCTTGAACATCTCTTTGAAAAGGTAACAGAACAGAAAAGAGAATTGCTGACACCATTTGAGACATGCCCTTGAATGAGGCACAGCAAACACGGAGAGAGGGATGTTTGTGGCCTCTAGGGAATTGTGGGGGGGAAGAACTCAACAAAAGCTTGAGGTGCCTGTTGTCACACCCAGAAAGGAGCCCTGACCCCAGGCTGAAGGAGAACACCACCTCCCAAGGGTGAACCCACCATGTCTGGGTGCTCTCCACCCCTGGGGACTGCACCACCACCAGCACCCCTCCTGAACACCCTCTTCAGCATGGGAAGTCCAGCCCTCTGCTCCTTCTAGACCTATTCAAACCACTGCAAAGTGCCACCAGCTGACTTTATTAGAGTTTTACACTTTCTTTGCAGAGCTGTTAATGACTCTAAAAAAGCACAAGACTGGGATAAGCAGCTTTAATACCATTTAAATGCTTACGATTAGGAGAAACCAGAGAGCCTGCAAGGGCCAGACTCTCAGAGGGAGAGGAGTGTAAATTACTCAGCACGGAGTAAGCAAGATCAAAGTCACTCCAAAAAGATGCAACCCACTGACAGTGATGCAAACTCAGCCCAAGCTTTACTGACTATTCCACAAGCAGGCTGATGAGTATAAAAGGCCAAACAGGGTGTTCTGGTGATGCTGCACAAAGTAAGGAAAGGAAATCTCAGGACATATGTTTTGTTCTAGACATAATACATGACCAAGGATCCAGCTTCAGCTGATGCATGGAGACATTCATACCTTCTATTGACATCTTGTTGGTCCGTGCAGGGAAGAGAAACACAACTCCTCACTGCAATTCCCACGCTCCATCCTCTTTTTTATAGTTCCTAGAGTAATTTCAATTCTACACAATAAACAGCAGAACAGATAAGAAAGGCCTTATCAGATGAAGTAGCTTACAGCTTCCCACATGGGCAAGACAGAGAGCTAATGGCTACAGAAGATAAGGATGCTCATAACCAGAAATCAAATGCACGTGTTTCAGCAGCAACACACTGCCACAGAAATCAAAACAAACAGTACAACAAACTCTGCCAGGCCACCCTAAATCCTCAGATGGCATCACTTCATCCCTCCTTGCAGACCCAGCTGGCCCATCACCATCCCTCCTGGTCAGAAGGGAGGGGAGATGCTGCAGTTTCAGTGTAAGCCAAAAGCAGCATGTGCTCAGCTGAGCTGGTCCACCTTACAGCCCCAGGCTACAGCAAGAGAGACAAACTACAACAACACCAAGATGCATTTACAATCCTTTCCTTCTTTGAAGACCTGTGTTGAAAAGGAATATTCATTATGCAGGGAAACCCACTCAACTATCAGCTTCCCCAGACTGCAAGTGATGTAAAGCCAGGATGGACTTTTTGTTCAGGGTAACACCAAGTACCATGCAACTCCAATCCCTTTAGCACCCATCCCAAGGCTCAAACTCCAGTGCCATATCTCACCACTGCCAGAGACCCAGATTGTTCAGTAATATCCAAACTCGTGGTAAGCTGCTGGCAGTAGAGCTGCACCCTGGGCTCCCCATATCACTTAGTCTAAACCAGAGACACAGAATGTGATCCTCACCACTGAGCCACTCCAACAGCTCTAACCTGTTGGGTATTATCTCTTCATCTGATTCATCTCCTGAAAATTGACGCCTGCAAGTTATTTCCCTTCCCTCATGTCCCAAACATCACTCTGTGTTGGCAAGTATACAAGAAAAGCATTTATCTGAAGGAATTTGCTCATCAAGACTTGCAGACATTAAAACCACAGGTTATCTAATCTTAGGAGAGCATAGTTTAATGGCTACAACATGGGATGAGAGGCCAAAGGGTCTGACTTCTACTCTTGAGTTCTGCCAGGGCTGCATGGCTCATAAGTGAATGTAAGGAAGATGTTTGACCATTCCTCACCTTGATTTCCCCTGCTGAAAGACTGTCCTAGCATTCCTTTCCTCACAGGGGATCTTATCTATAAAGTCCTCATTAGCATGTGAAAAGAGTTATGGATCTCCAGATGTGTACATAAGGAAAAGTCTGAAGGAGTGGAGAAGCAGCACTGCCCAGGGAGCCTGGAGACACATCCTCTTCAGTGTGCTCAGCACACTCCACATCTGTGCTCAGAGAAACATTTGAACCCTTTTCCCCTACAGGGAAGGGAAAAAACAATAATCTCCTTTTTCTTGAGAAAGCTCAGAGGAAAGATTAAATTTTGCATCTCTTAAGTCAAGGAAACAATTCAAGATTCTCCCAGCAATATCAAGAGACCCCACCACCTCTGGAGAGTCACCTGCAGAACCACCTCACAGGCAACCCCCACAGAACAGGACAACCCTCCCTCTCCCACCCTTTCTCTGGATGCCACTGAGTGGCAGAACTGGACTGATCAGGAGGAAAACTAGAGGCCTGTTCCCAGTGTTCTGCAAAATCTGGAAGGTGGGGAAAATCCAGACCTGGCACAGGTGAAATCCAGACCTGCCTGGGTCTCACAGCACAGCTCCTGCTGGGGGCCAAAAAGGGCTTCTTCTGGTGTTAAACAAACTCCCATTTGGAAAACAAGTGGGAAAACTTGAATATCAACAAGCAAGCTAGTATTTCAGCTCTTTTGGGAAGGAAATAGAGTTATCCCCATTGGACTTGCTCCCATCTTTCCCAGCTGCCTCAGTTAACCTTGAAGACAGATCACACCAACCACACCAGTGCCAGAAACAGCCAAGCACCAGCTGGAACTGCTTCAGTAGAGCAAGACCTCTGCCCCTAAGATTGGTCCACAAACCTCCTGCTTTCTCCCAAGGGGCAAAAGACAATGCAGTGAAGGACAGAAAATATGTCCACTCTGGTCTAGCCATGTGGAACAGAAAGGTCTCAGAGGAGCAGGAGGCTCAAGAACTTGAAGAAAAAACAAAAAGGCTCAGCTCTTTTTAAGAGGAAAATGTCCCATTGTTCCATAATTAATGGAAAGCAGAAGAGGTTTTATGGACTCGTTGAGAAACGAGGGTGAGCATTAGAAAGCACTTTTCAGTATTTCATGATCACAAGGTGAGCTGCTTGCATAATACTGACAAAGAACATGAATGCTGATATCACAAGGCAGTTATGAAACTTGGGCTTTAAATACTGAATAACAATAACTCAGTAATTAAGTCTCATAAGTAATTTTTTTCTTCTTTTTTTTTTTTTTTCTCCCTTAACTGCAAAGTAGATGCTGCAACCTTCAACTGAGGTAGGACTATCCTCTCTGGCAAGGTTTACACATGATGGATGCCCTCTGCTTCCACCACCTCACAACACCAGGGATCCATCCCATCCCAGAGCCTCACTGTCAGGCACATCCTTTCTTCAGGAGAGGCTTCAAAATCACAGCAAGGGACATGCTGTGAGGGGCAGGAGGATGAGGGAATAAACCTGAGTAACTGCATTCTGCCAGTCAACTGCTAAACCCCCAACCAGCTCTTCAGACTCCTCATGATGCTTTTTGACACAAGCACACATTCTTGTGAATTACTCCAGTGTGACCAGGACACACAGTCTCCTGAACAAGACACACAATATAGAGCAGCAAAATGTCATGAAAATCAAGGGCAAATGAAGACAGAAGACAGCCCCTCCCCCTAACACCACTTCTATTTTTAGGCAGCCATATTAGCTTGGAGCAGTTTTACTCGTTTCTGATAATGAGCAGAGCTTTTGCATCTTCTCTCGAGGACATTTCATCCGTGCAGGCACTTTGCTTTACACCAGCAGCACGGAAGAGGTCACATCAACAGGCAAAAACAAACCCACAATTTATTGTGAAAGTGCCTTGAGAAACCAACTTCAGCTTTGAACTTCTGCCCTTTCTCACTGGACAACCACACTGCTCCATTTTTCGGGGGGTATGGTCTGCCCACCTGCAAGGTGTGCCTCCCGTTCAATCACATGATAAACTTTTGCCTACTCAAGAGGCATGCTGAGAGCTCCTGAGAGCTCCCACAGCAGCAGGAGAGCTATGCTAAAGCAGGACCTTGATAAAGAATGGGGTGATCATTATCAAACGAGCAAGACAAAACACAGATGTGCTCAAGATCTGGGCTCCACTGTGCTGGCAGCTTCTCTTCAGGAAGTAACATTCCTCCACCCCTCAGAGAGAGCTATTCCTAAGGTACTACACAAAATTTCCTGCAATCCAACCAACTTGTACATTCAATGTCCTTTGGTTGCCTTAGGCTGCCTTGATAGGAACATCCAAGTGTAAAGTTCTCTTCCTTCAGGTCCATTCCTTCTCATCCCCTCACACCTCAGCCTTCCTCCACAGCCCTTCACCACCACCCTCCTGTCTCCTTGTGCCCACACTGGTGCTGCCTAAGGCAGCAAGATCCTGTATGGACACCAGTCCTGTCTGGACTGCCAAGAAGCAAAGTCCAGAGGGCAAGATACACCTTGGAACAGGTGGCAGAAGAGAGGGATGGTAGAGATAAGGCAGCTTCTCACCTGGAAGATGAAAGCATGGCACAAGCAGCTGAGGGATCTCTGGTTTATCACTCAGGGAAGAAGGCAGGCAAAACCTCACACATTTATCTCCATTTTTTCTTCTGAATTTTCAATAAGCTACTCGAAGTCTTTTATTTGCCCTTTGGATTATGGTCTTTCAAGAAGACCTTTTTCCATGCTTCTCTACAATTATGAGATCCAGGAAAAAATACTCCCCTTTCAAGTTAACTTCTGGTGTCAGCACTTCACAGAATTTCCTGACTACAGACAAAATCATGAGGCTTTTGTCAACTGAGAAACCCCTTCCCAAGCACAGGAGCTGGTCACTTCTTGGCAAGCTCCTGGCCCTGGTCACAAGCACCTTCTCACCAGGTTCTCACTTCTTGTGTGGATTGTGAAATCTCAATAAATTGAGGAAAAACACTAGTTCAGTAAGAGGAAGCATTTAATACAGCTAGTTGATGATTAACAAGTGAGTGCTCAAGTCAATTGCTGCAGGAGCACCGTGAATTCCTAAGGCCATAAAAAACTTCTCACACATCAGAGGCGAGGAGTTCATGGGGAAGCTGTGCCTGGCCAAGCCCTCACTGCTTGGGACCACAGACTGCAGCTCCTCACCCTTCTCCCCCAGGCTCCTGGCTGCAGGTTTCCAGCCCAGTGCTCTGCAGAAGTGGTACCTCAGGGACCTTCCCACAGAGTATTTCATTCCTACCTTCACATTCTCCCATCAGCCAGGATGCCTCCAAGACCCCCCTCCCCTGCTGTGTAGCGGTTTCATGCCCTGTGCACAGCTGAGCACCCATTAACCCACCTCCCTCCCTCCCTCCCTCCCACTGTCCCACCAGCAGGCACTCACCCTCTGGCCAGCTGAGCCAGCTGGCAGGAAGGAAAAGTTATCAGGGTCCCCACCCTCGGGCAACAGCATGTCAAGGCAGCACTGGGGAGGAGAGCTACACAGTGTTCTCTGGCTCTTTTAAACCAAGGCCAAAGAAGAAGCAGCCTTTCTGCTCAGGACCTTTGCCTTTTCATGCCAGAGTCACCCAGAGCCAAGTAAAGGTGCTTCAGTGCTCTTAAGTATCAGTTACTTCTAGGTAATAATATCCTGAACACCCATCCTGGCTTTTACAGAGCACAGGGAAGAAGTTACAGGGATTTGGCACTTTCTCCTTAACAGGCCATCATTAACAAGTGACTCATATTATATTGCAGTGTGAGTCATCTTGGCAGAGGTCACAAACGTAAGTGACAACCAGTCTTCAATTATTTCCTTCAAGTTGAATTAAAGGTGTATTGTTATGCTAATTTTGCATCTGCTCCATCCTATCTTTCCTTCAACTGTCTCCAGAGCAACCTGGGATTTCAGCTCATGGTCCAAACTACCTCTGAAGAGCTCTTCCACCAGGGTGTTGTCACAGGGAGTCACAAAACAGGGAGATGCCAATGGAAAAACTTCTGGATGGGTTTCCAGCTATGGTAACTAATAGGTAAAGCAGCTCTCCATCCATCCATCCATCCATCCATCCATCCATCCATCCATCCATCCATCCATCCATCCATCCATCCATCCCTGCTCCACAAGGACAATGAGCTGCTGTTCCTGCCATCTTCCCCCTCTGTTCATGCTTTTTTGTAGCAAATGCTCAGGGACCTGGGGCTTGCCCAGAGCTCAAACACAACCACCTTCAGGCTGCCACATTACATACCTGGCTCCAAGAGCAGGGACAAAACTCAACAAGCAAAACCACTTCAAACTATGCCAAGCATCATACAAATATTGAAGATATTATTACATGGCTGACATAAAAAGGGGCATTTTCAGCCATTTTCTATTTTCTAGCCAGGCAGCCCCATATTTCAGCCTCTCCTCCTCAGAATGTGTCCATCACAGGTCCCCAACCAGGGGATCAGGTGCAGACAGCATCCCTGCCAGGGCAGGGCACAGTCACTGAAGGACACTTGGCTCAGAGAACAGAGAAATTAGAAAACACAGCCATTATGAGCCTGGTCACCAGTGGAGCATTCTGTTTACATTTATAGCAGTCAAACACAGTCACACTGGCTGCGAGGATCACTTTGGAGAGCATTTGTAAACTGCTCTCACTACTGGAATCCCATTTAGCTATTATAGCCTCTTCAGCCATCCTAACACGCCGATCCCCACAGAATAGCAATGGGAAGAGCAGAGTCATCACACTGTTTACTGAAGCTAATCAATACATAAAGGCTGAAGATTTATTGCACTGAAGACAGCCTGTCTGCATGGCCAGAAAATGCATTTAAAGTCCTTTTCATTTTGTTGCTTTGGCCTCTGGTTCTTCTCCAGAAACATTTGCCTTGCACACCCATCTTTCTTTCCTCCCCAAATGGTGGCACTTGCACCCCAGAGAAGCCCCTTCCCCAAACATTTAAATAAAAGACCTTTGTAAGTGCCCTGCAAAGCCCAAAGAATATCTGACCTGCTGTGTTTTGGGGGTGACCACCCACAGTGATGAGATACCACCAGAGATTCACAACTAGTGAGCCACAGCTGAGGAGGTGCACTGAGCTGCACCATCAAAGCTCATTCTCTGGTTTCATCTTGGCTCATGTTTTGGGGAGCAGTAGCCTGGTAGGCAACAGCCATGAGGCTTAGTGCTCCTGAATCATCAATGTTAATTAAAACAATCAACATCTGGTAAGCAGACACATTTGTTTTGGTCAGTGTATCAGCCCCAGTGTAACAGGAAGCATAGAATGGTTTGGCTTAAGAGGGACCTTTAAGCTCATCCTCCACCATGGGCAGAGATGCCACCCACTGGACCAGGTTGCTCCAAGCCCCATCCAACCTGGCCTTGAACTCTTCCATGTATGGATCATCTGCCATGTCTCTGGGCACTTGTCCCAGTGCCTCACTACCCTCTTAATACTGCTAAGAAAGACTGCAGTGATGTAGGGAGGAGATCTGCACTTTCACTTTTGCCAGTTTATCTCAAAATCACACAAAGCTTTTATGCTTTTGTATGAAAGAAAGAGGAAGAGACAAATATACTCTGATGTACAGGGAGATTTCTATTGTTGCCTGGACATCAAACAGCACCAAATTAGTCCTGCAAGGATCTGACCCACAAATTATGAAAATAAATGCCTCTGAAGCTTTGATCTCTTGTATTTCTATAGCATGCTACAGCAGTTATTAGACACATTTTATTAGGCTCAAGCTGTGCGATCTTTTCCTCAGCAAAGGCTCTACCACCTCCAATGCATCCTAAAGTCACCATCCAGCAGATTAAGGGCATGATCCCAAACAGTCACTTCTGTCATGCACTAAACACATGACTCAGCTGGCAGTAGGCTTTTTCCTGCTGAGTTTCAAAATTAGGAGAAAAGGGAATTTTTAAAAGGAAGGGGAGGGGAAACTGTCAGCCACATAAATTTTTTACTTTTCTTGTTAGCTTCTACAGGAATATGCATGTGAGGCAATATCCCTGGCTTTTAAAGAGCACTGCATTAGAACAATTTGCTGTTCTGAAAGCAACCCTTTCTGCACCCTGAAAGGCCAGTGCTGGAGGGAACAAGCAAAAACTGTAACACAAAACGTTTTGTGTACTCTGAAGCTGAAAACCACACTTGCACTCACGCAAGCAGAAACACCCACCCTTGCTGCAGCAGGAGCACTCAGAACCAAGAGGATGTTGAGCTTGCATTGCTCAGGCTTTGCTCAGAGCAGCAGCTCACTGCTCACAGCAGCACAAACCAGGCAGGGACCGTGCCTGCCACAGGGTAGGGCTGTTTTCTCCTGAGTGCATCCATAGGAAGGATGGGACTGTGCCACCCACCCAGGTGACACCTCACTGACTGGCAGTGGATGGTGTTTGCATGAAGCCATGAATATCTGACAGGGCTCCTGTGGCACAGCAGAGCTGGTTACCTGCAGCAGAGCAAAGGAAACACCTTCTGCTGGTCAGGGTAAATCAGCTTCTGAGTGTGGGGGCAGGACATGCTGCTGGCTCCCCTCAGATGGAAGCAGGAGCTGGTATCCACTCCAGTGCTGCCTGCCTGATTACCATCATTTATTACCAACACACAACCTTGAACTTCTGGCAGGCACTGCAGCAAATTAACATGGAAAAGTGACATTCTGGATCAAAGGGAAAGGTTTTCTGATTGGCCATTACAAAATAAAAATCAAGTGTGCACAGAGATAGAAGTGAGTGCCAACTAAACTTCTTATCAGTGTTTTCCAACCTTGGTGGCTTTTCCTCTCCTTTCACTAATGAGCTATTGCAGGAGCTCCCCAGGGCTGGGGGGGCCAACATGCTGGGCATCCTCATCCCAGGGCAGGAAGGGGATGCTCAGCCCTTTGCAGGGCTCATCTAGAAACAGCCATGGAGGAGGAATGCAGGGAGAAGGGGAGTATCTGTTTTCCAAGAACCGTGTTCCTTAGCCAGCACTCCTTTAAAAATCATAAACAATTTACATGGAAAACATCAAATCTCACTTATGTAAACTGTCTTCCTGAGCCCAGAGCAGACTGACCATCACTTTCAATGTGCAGCCACAGCTCAAAGTGACAAAACAGGACAAGAGAAGGGGGCTGGGGGAGAAGGAAATTAAAGCTACTGGCTCTCTAAGTGGGAAACACAACCTCTCACCCAATGGAGCTACCAATGACTTGGGCTTGTGGGTTTCAATCTGCACCCTGCTTTAACGGCTGTGTGAAAGGTAACAAAGGCAGCAGCTGAGCATCAGCAAAAGGAAACCTCATGTGATGGAGGCTCTACACCTGCAGAGCTCTCAGGGCCAAAAAGGCCACTGGCAGGGAGGAAGGATCAGCCAAGGTTCTGGAAGAGCAAATGCAGGTCTGCCTTTCACTCCATGAGGCTCCTGGTCTATTCTGTAGCTGGCAGCAAAGTAAAAGAACATGTGTGCTCCCCTGGCAGCTCAGGGCAAGCAGCTGCCTTCAGGTGGTAGGTCCTGAACCCTCAACACCATCCTCCACACCCCAAGGCACAGGCATTTCTGCCAATGCTGTTTCTCCACACCATGCAGCCTTTTGCCTGCTGGTAGTTTTTTACCTGGGGAAGCATGGGAAATCTAGCAAGATTCTACCCCTTTATAGATGAGGCATGAAGAAATGAGACAGGGATCAATAGCCCATCCCTGGTCTGCAGGTCAGAGTCACAGAACTCCCACTGGTGTCTGTAATTACCCTTGCAAAGGGCAAGGGTGCATTAGGAGCAGCCAGGCAAGGGTTTGCAGGGAGCAGCTCAGAGCCTGAGCCCAGGAGGGGATCACAGCTTTTGCCTGACCTGGCCTCACATGAATGATGATTTCCAAGGACACCTCTTCCACAGCTGGGTGATTCATCCATGGGGATTTACATACAGATCAAATGGAAACTGTTTCTTCCCTCACCTCATACAGGCTGTACCACTGCATCTACAAGCCTAGCATGTAAAAAACTACCTTCAGGTAGCAAGGTTAAAAACCTCCTCTAACTCCTCCTTGTCACATGGATTAAAAACAGACCCATTATTTTAAATATGCACACCAACTAAATGCTCTTTGTTGCTGCAAAGCTCGATTCAAATAAGTGTTCGTGCTCAAATTTCAGCCTGCTCAAGCATATATTTTGCCATAAATTCACTCCAAATTATTAATATTTATGGCTGCCCTGCAAAGGAACACTGGTGAGAACAGAGAACTCTCCATGCCTTCAAAAACACCATACACCACTGTATTGTTGAAGAACTGCAAAGATGAGGAAGATCAATGCTGAAGAGTAGCTGCAAAAGAGCAGCAGCTGGGCTGCACAACTCCAAAAGGCAGAGAAAAGAACACAATCAACCCCAGAGGAAGATCTGACAGAAGACAGACCCTTTTCCATTGTAACCTTTCATGAGCACACACAAGAAGATGCACAGGTGCATAGAGGATACATTTGCACCAATGGCTCAAGGAATGGAGTTGGGACACTGCAATCCCTTTGGGATGATTTAAACTAGAGGAAAAGATTTAGATGAGATGTTAGGAATAAATTATTTTCTCAGAGAATAGAAATGCACTGCAACACAAAACCCAGAGAAGCTGTGGATGCCTCATTCCTGGAACTGTTCAAGGCTAGGTTGGACAGTGCTTGGAGCAACCTGCTCCAAGGGAAGGTGTCCCTGCCCATGGCAGGGGTTTTAGAACTAGATAAGCTTTGAGGTCCCTTCAAACCCAAACCATTCTATGATTCTGTGATTCAGAGACCAGTATTCTGCTGCAAAGTTTTATGGTTTAGAACTCAAAAGGCTCCAAAATAGACAAAGCACATGGATACTGTCACGGTCCATAGCTTACATGTGCACTGAATGACACTGGAAGAGGACAGATTAAGTCCCTGACTGAATACTCTTGAGAGTGTCTTTCCTCAGGAACTGTGAATATATGTATTTATTTGTTGAACATCTGCCCCAAATTTTGCAAAGTAGCATTATCATGTAAAACACAGCAAAATAAGCTTTTCATGTCTTTTTTTTTTTTTAATGACTTCTCTAGAAGTCATCTCCAGTCAAGGTTGTTCCTCTTTCTATTTAGGAGGGTGACCTTTACAAAAGCTGCCCAAATTCTGTTGAGCTACAGAGTTTTTTTTAAAAAGGTGCTGGAAGAAGAAACCTAAAATAATGCTGCCAGAGTAATGCTCCTGAGTGGTGGCTTGCAGTGCTTATCCCACACTAGAGCTTCTCCTAAATCTTTAATGATGCTGAAATATGCCATAAACTGACAAAGTTCTAGAAACAGGACAAAGCCAGCATGTTGGAGTTTTGTGGGTTTTTAACATGTCAGCTTTTATCTCCATTGACAGTGATCAACTAATGCAAACAAAGGGCCACTGAAACTTCACTTCTATACAAAGCAAACTAAAGGAAGAGTAGTGACATTTTTGGGTTTTGTCCAATTCTTCCCAGCAACAGCTAATACTCACCGGCTCCTTACATTCTGTGCTGTCTCCTCTCCAAGCCTGAGCATTAAAGGCCAGGCTTTTCCAAAACAATAAACGATTTTAGGATACAGTTTCCAGAGAGTGCATGGTCAGCACTTCACTAAAGTAAATAACAAAAGCCTGGGGTTTGTTAATGAGTTCAAAACAAAAGCAACATCCAGGTACATGAAGAAAACAACAGCTTCTTTCCCAAAAAGGCTCTTTTTAAACTCCCTGCCTTGCAGGAAACCCTCAGCCAAGCTGTACATCCCAGGTGAGCCCGGTACCCTATGCCCAGGGCGAGCCCCTGCCTGCAAGACAAGGAGCTGCTGTGAGCAGAGGGGATTGCTGGCCCCAAGCCAGACCCAACCCAGGGGTTATCAGCTCCCTGGGAAAGGTTTTTCTCCCTGAGATCTTTTATAACCTCCCACACACCTTGCAAAGCAACTCAGATGAATCCAGCTGTGGCAGCTACTGCAGAAGAGCCCAGTGCCACTGCTGAGTACATCAGCCAGAGGCCCAGCCCTGCAGATGGATGCAGCAGAGGAAAAGCTATTGACCTGAATATTTGAGAAGGATCAAGGCCACTGCCTTCAGCAAGAGATGACAGGCTCTTGCATTCGCTGAGATGAAAAAAAAGGGGGGGAAAAAACACCAAACCCAGCTCCATCTTTCTGCTCTCTCCTACTGGGATCAGCTGTGCATTTGCCACCACAGACCATGGCCCACTGCATCCCTCCTCGTGCTTTTTCATTTTTTTGCAAAAATCTGCTTCTCCAACATGCCTGTCAACAGCCTGTGTGAATCCCCATGTTAATCATTATTCTGCTAATAACACTGCCAGGTCATCCGGCTATTAAACATGCTGAGTGGACCAGCAAAAATATCTCCTTGCCCATACAAAAGAACATTATAATGTAGTTTATCTTATCCCCTTGTCAGTATAATATGCAGTGCTACCTGTTCGATGGCCTCATTGTTTTAAATTACAGTTTTCTGCAACATTAACGATCCTCATTACCAGCACCAACACTGGAAGATCCCTGGTTTAAGAATCCTTCCTCTCCTGGCACACTCAGTCCTCTGCACCCACAGGGGCACTCTTGGGTACCAGGGCAATGAGCACGGTGCCCAGTGATGGATAGAAACATGTCACAGAGAAGGCAGGAGCCAGCCCCAAGTGCACTCACTGGATGCACCAGGCCGTGCATTTTAATCAGAATTCAGTGCTTTGTTCCTGGCCCAGCCTCCCGCACATCAAGCAGATGCACTGCTGCGGTGGAGCCCGACTGTGTGGCCAAAATAAACTCTACAGTGTGGCAAAAATGGGAGCTCCTGCCACCTCCTATGTCACCTTCCAGCCCAGATCTATAAATCCCACCCCATAAGCCCGTGGGCAATGGCAAACTGCATTGAATGATGATGTGCAGGGTTCTGCTTGTGCCCAGCCTTCAACAGCACGCTGCCATCCTGCAAATACACCTCCCTTCCCTGGGACAGCAGGAGGGAAGCCAAAGCAAAGGACTGGGCAAACTGGCAGTCAGAGATCCACCTTTCTTACACTGGTAAGCCCCAGCCACCTGGAACATTTCAGTGACTCAAACTCAGAGATAAGTGTCCTGAGTGCTTCCTTGCCCCACTGCTGGGAACGAATCGCCAGGTTTTTGAGTCACAACCTGCTCCCAGCATTTCACAGAGTCACCTCTCATCCCTTTAAACACACAAGCAGCACAGGAGCAACATCTCCTCCACCCAGACTCATCTACAAACCCACTGCAATGTGACACTTCTTTTCTAATATATAAAAATTTTGCAAGGCTTGGGGAATTACTCCTCCCTGCCATGTTTTGTGCTCAGGCAGCAAATTTACTATTGATTTCTGATTCAGACCCCACGGAATGATTCACACTTCGTGCCCTATCTGCTGAATTTACGACCTTTAACAATTATTCTAAGTGCTGGAGGAGCTTAGTTTAGAAGAAGATCTATTCCTTGGCAAATTAAGCTCCTATTCTTGTCTTGCTTGCAAACCACCACATCTCTCATCATTTACAGCAAAGTGCCACAGCAGGTCTCTCCCCCTGAGAGGGGGCAGAGGTCTGAGTGGCAGCAGCCCGGTGCTGGCAGAGTGGCCACTGCTGGCCAGGAGAGCAGGGTTTTGCTGTCCCACCCCGCTGTCAGTCGGGGTTTTGGGTCCCCTTGTCTCCGGTTACCCTGAAATGCCAGCACTGCTCTGCTCACCGACCAGGCGCTGCCGCTGCTCTTCGGGGGAGGGAGGGAATATACATTTCCTCCTAAAGCGAAAACAAAACCCTGGCTCTAGCCGGTGTGTATTGCTATTAAAAAGCCACAAACAGGAAAAAAAGAATAAAAAAAACAAAAAAAAACAACCTAAGCACGTGTGGATACCGTTTTAAAAAGAAATGGTATGATAGTTCAATACACTTCCCAGCATAGATGTTAAACAAAAAATTAAAATTAAAATTTAAAAAAAACAGAGGGCGGGGAAGAAGAGGGCCCCCTCCCCCCAGAATTATACTGTTCTCCTGGATGAACTCCACCGGCTTCAGCAACCTTTCTCCCAAGGCACTTCCTACCTAAGAGAGGAAACCAGCTCCAGGTCTGTTTTTAAGGCAGATGGTTCCTCCATTCCAATTTCATTTACAGTGTGTATTGCTGAGCAATCATTTACACTATTAATCAACCAGAAACTCACCAGAAAGAAAGTAGGACAAGTGAATAAAGATAGACTTCTTTTTTTTTTTTTCTTTGCACTGAAGCAAATAATATTTCTAAAAATACACTTGTTCAAGTCTTCAGCGGATTCTGCTTGATTTTATTTATTTCTCTATGCAGAGGGTTGCAAGGAGCAGCCTGGCTGCTGCCTCCCGCATAAATGCTGTTTCTCTCAATGACTCCCCATGCTCGTTCCCAACGAGCTGTTCTTACGGCCAGGAAGATGGGGGGAAAAGGAAGAAAGTTACAAGAGAAATGGACCAGGGGGGACATCAGGCCACAGCCCACGCCGAGGCTGACACGTCTGACGAGCCTGACATTTCAAGGGTACATGCTGGGCTTCATTTTCCAGGGGGGTGAGGAGGAGGCAGCGCGCAGGGAGAGAGGGATGGAGAGAGGCTGCGGGGCCGGGAACGCGGGGACAGCGGGGTCTGGGGCGCAGCCCCGCACCCGGCGGTGCCCGGCCCCGCGATCCCTTGCGTGTCCGCCTGCCCACGCCTGCTGCCCGGGCGGGACCGGCCCC